>JAVIAB010000099.1:222500-822500 GCA_032433765.1 Megaustenia siamemsis
CTAGACTCAACATTACTCCAACAACAAACAGAAATACAAAATGCTAGACTCAACATTACCCCAACAACATACACAACATACAACACTCAACATCACCCCAACAACAAACACAACACGCTAGACTAAACATTACCCCAACAACAAAGAGAAAGACAACACGCTAGACTCAACATTACCCCAACAACAGAGAGAAAGACAACACGCTAGACTCAACATTACCCCAACAACAAAGAGAAGGACAACATGCTAGACTCAACATTACCCCAACAACAAACACAACATGCTAGACTCAACATTACCCCAACAACAAAGAGAAAGACAACACGCTAGACTCAACATTACCCCAACAACAAAGAGAAGGACAACATGCTAGACTCAACATTACCCCAACAACAAAGAGAAAGACAACACGCTAGACTCAACATTACCCCAACAACAATAAGAAAGACAACAACATGCTAGACTCAACATTACCCCAACAACAAACACAACATACAAGACTCAACATTACTCCAACAACAAACAGAAAGACAAAATGCTAGAGTCAACATTACCCCAACAACATACACAACATACAACACTCAACATCACCCCAACAACAAACACAACACACTTGACTCAACATTACCCCAACAACAAACAGTCGTGATGACTTGACTCAACTATGTCGGAGACCAGTGAAGCGGACAGTGAAGTTGCTAAAGTAATTATAAAGATGTGAAAGTAATTGCTAACTTCACTTCAGGGGGAGATACACGGTTTGGGATGTTGTGAGTTGACAGGCAGCGGATGGTTGGGGTGATGTTCCCTTCTGGGGGGGCCGTCGATGCTGGGGCAATAAAGAGTAATGGGGGAGAGGGTGGGAGATAGTCGGTCGGAGGATGTGTGTTTTTGGTATTGAGGAGGTGAGTGAGTTAAGGGTTGGGTTGGGTTTGTTGTTACTAAAGGGGGTGGAGGGAATGTGGAGGAGGGAGGGGGAGAGAAGGCGAATCATTTCAGGGGAAGAGGTATGTGTACAGCACTCGGGGAAGGGGAAGAGGTATGTGTACAGCACTCGGGGAATGGGAAGAGGTATGTGTACAGCACTCGGGGAATGGGAAGAGGTATGTGTACAGCACTCGGGGAAGGGGAAGAGGTATGTGTACAGCACTCGGGGAATGGGAAGAGGTATGTGTACAGCACTCGGGGAAGGGGAAGAGGTATGTGTACAGCACTCGGGGAATGGGAAGAGGTATGTGTACAGCACTCGGGGAAGGGGAAGAGGTATGTGTACAGCACTCGGGGAATGGGAAGAGGTATGTGTACAGCACTCGGGGAATGGGAAGAGGTATGTGTACAGCACTCGGGGAATGGGAAGAGGTATGTGTACAGCACTCGGGGAATGGGAAGAGGTATGTGTACAGCACTCGGGGAATGGGAAGAGGTATGTGTACAGCACTCGGGGAATGGGAAGAGGTATGTGTACAGCACTCGGGGAATGGGAAGAGGTATGTGTATAGCACTCGGGGAATGGGAAGAGGTATGTGTACAGCACTCGGGGAATGGGAAGAGGTATGTGTACAGCACTCGGGGAATAAAAATTAGAAATAGTCACCAATCACCAAGTGCCATCTCCGCAACGAAGGTTGGCTACTAAGTAACACTGCCTCTTACTTTGATGGTGTAGGTTGTCATAGGTTGACTTGTCCATCTTTTGATGTTACTCGTCCATGTTAGTCTTGGTCTGCCTCTTACTTTGATGGTGTAGGTTGTCATAGGTTTACTTGTCCATCTTTTGATGTTACTCGTCCATGTTAGTCTTGGTCTGCCTCTTGCTTTGATGGTGTAGGTTGTCATAGGTTGACTTGTCCATCTTTTGATGTTACTCGTCCATGTTAGTCTTGGTCTGCCTCTTACTTTGATGGTGTAGGTTGTCATAGGTTTACTTGTCCATCTTTTGATGTTACTCGTCCATGTTAGTCTTGGTCTGCCTCTGCCTCTTTTACCTTGTATTTTCCCTTCCAATATTACTTTTAGTAGGCTGTTGTGTCTTTTAACGTGGCCCAAAAATCCCATTTGTCTTGTTTGAATTGTATTTAGTAGTTCTCTTTTCATTTTTAGTTGTTTTAAAACTTCATCGTTTGTTTTCTTTTCTTTCCATCCAATTCTTCCTATTCTTCTATACATCCACATTTCAAAGGCTTCAATTCTCTGTTCTGTTTTCTTGTCTAATGTCCATGTTTCTGTACCATACAGGAATGTTGAGAAGATGTAACAATTTGCTATTCTTAGTTTTAGCCCTGATGTTATTTGTTTTGATGTTAGTATATTTTTCATGGCATTAACATTACTTTATGCCATACCTATTCTTTTGTTTATTTCAGTTGTACATTTTCCATCACTGGTTATAGTATGTCCAAGCTAGTTGTAGTTCTGAACTGTCTCCATGTGTATTACATCCACTTTGATATCCACTTGTAGGTTTTGAGTATTTTCTTTGTTTACCAGGTCATGAGTTACTCGATTTCTTGTCCAATTGTGTTCCCTCGATCTCGGGAATTTCCACCATTTGAACCCTCACTCGCTCTCACAGAAACCCTCGCCTTGCACTCGTCAATTGACGGGTTAAGTCCATCCAAGTTCCCCGTGACGTCATAAAGTGTACTCGCTCTGCTCGGCCTCTGACCAGCGGATGTGGAAGAAGGGAGGGAGGATTGGGGCGGCTTGGCGTTATGCTGGCGGCATCATCCATTGATAAGTGGATAGTTGTGGCCAGTATGAACAATACGATCCATTCTTCACATAACACGATGAGTGGTCTTTCCTTTCAACTCACTTAATCAGAGGGTCAAGTCCTCATTTTCAGCTATGATACATTTTAAAAAATTTGTCACCAATTAACACCAGCAAAAAGTTTAAGTAAAAATGTGTACCTGACAGAGCACCTTAATGATTACTCTATTCCTACCTTTGGTTCTCGCAACGATTAATGCTGTTGGGGCGTATGGCTGCAGGGCCAGTGACATCTGCATTGATGTTTATGAAAGATACTCTAGTTATCATGTTTGGTTAAGAAACGTAACTGTGTGTACACGTTTCCTTCTGTGTTACAGTTTGTTATAACATGTGTCGCGCCTGCTGACGTAGGTGATAATGATGATGGATTGCCACGAGTTGATGCCAGCATGTTGCCCTTTGACTCATAAAATGTGGCCGTTCGTAATGGCTTTCTTGACATTCCCGGCTCTTACTGGAGAGGTTCGATTTCGTCTGTCCCAAGCTATGCTGGGAAACTACTAGTCCAGCCCAGAGGTACTGCAATACTGGGTCCTCTATATCAGTAACAGCCACCACTACAGGGAACACGGCGATCCTAGCTTCTGTTAGCCAGCCTGTTTTGTTGTAGGCTCAATACTGGGTCCTCTATATCAGTAACAGCCACCACTACAGGGAACACAGCGATCCTAGCTTCTGTTAGCCAGCCTGTTTTGACGCAGACTGTTACCAGGGGAGACCACGAGGAGGTAGAACTGCTAGGTCTTGGTCAGATGATGGTATACCGACCCAGTTACAATATATTCCAGCTGTTCTCTTCTCATTACATGGCCAAAAAATGATGATTGTTTCTTCCTAATATTGGAAATTAGCTCTCTTTTTTGCTTTGACCTCTTTCAGAACATTTTCATTACTTTTCTTAGCTGTCCATGGTATTCTCAACATTCTTCTGTAAAACCACATTTCTACAGACTCCAGTGATTTTCTTGTCTGTTGTCCTATTGTCCATGATTCACATTCATATGTTAAGACTGGCTCTACATAACATTTAAGAACTCTTTTTTCTTGTTTCTACTGTCAAAAATGAATTGCATAGTATCTTCCTTATTTTTTGGAAAGCTGATTTTGCCTGAGCCATTCTGCATCTCACCTCTTTTGTACATCTTCCGTCTGAGGTTAACAAAGTTTCCATATATTAAATTTCATGTACCTGTTTTAACATTGTTCCACTGTGAACGTAACATAAACAAAACATGAACAAAACATGAACAAAACATGAACAAAACATAAACAAAACATGAACATAACATGAACAAAGCATAAACATAACATGAACATAACATGAACAAAACATGAACATAACATGAACAAAACATAAACAAAACATGAACAAAACATGAACAAAACATAAACAAAACATAAACAAAACATGAACAAAACATAAACAAAACATAAACAAAACATAAACAAAACATGAACAAAACATGAACAAAACATAAACAAAACATGAACAAAACATAAACAAAACATGAACAAAACATAAACAAAACATGAACAAAACATAAACAAAACATGAACAAAACATAAACAAAACATAAACAAAACATGAACAAAACATGAACAAAACATGAACAAAACATGAACATAACATGAACAAAACATAAACAAAACATAAACAAAACATGAACAAAACATGAACAAAACATGAACATAACATGAACAAAACATAAACAAAACATGATCATAAAATGAACAAAACATAAATAAAACATGAACAAAACATGAACATAACATGAACAAAACATGAACAAAACATGAACAAAACATAAACAAAACATGAACAAAACATAAACAAAACATGAACAAAACATAAACAAAACATAAACAAAACATAAACAAAACATGAACAAAACATAAACAAAACATGGACAAAACATGGACAAAACACGAACAAAACATGAACAAAACAAGAGCAAAACATGAACAAAACATGAACAAAACATGAACAAAACAAGAACAAAACATACACAAAACATGAACAAAATATGAACAAAACATAAACAAAACATGAACAAAACATAAACAAAACATGAACAAAACATAAACAAAACATAAACAAAACATGAACAAAACATAAACAAAACATAAACAAAACATGAACAAAACATAAACAAAACATGAACAAAACATGAACAAAACATGAACAAAACATAAACAAAACATAAACAAAACATGAACAAAAAATGAACAAAACATGAACAAGACATGAACAAAACATAAACAAAACATAAACAAAACATGAACAAAACATGAACAAAACATGAACATAACATGAACAAAACATGAACAAAACATAAACAAAACATGAACAAAACATGAACAAAACATGAACAAAACATGAACAAAACATGAACAAAACATTAACAAAACATGGACAAAAAATGAAAGTAGCATGAACAAAACATGAACAAAACATGAACAAAACATGAACAAAACATGAGCAAAACATGAACAAAACATGAACAAAACATGAACAAAACATAAACAAAACATGGACAAAAAATGAAAGTAGCATGAACAAAACATAAACAAAACATGAACAAAGCGTGAACAAAACATAAACAAAACATGAATAAAACATGGACAAAACATGAACAAAACATGAACAAAACATGAACAAAACATGAAAATAGCATGAACAAAACATGAAAGTAGCATGAACAAAACATGAAAGTAGCATGAACAAAACATGAACAAAACATAAACAAAACATGGACAAAACATGAACAAAACATGAACAAAACAAGAACAAAACATAAACAAAACATGAACAAAACATGAACAAAACATACACAAAACATGAACAAAACATTAACAAACCATGAACAAAACATGAACAAAACATAAACAAAGCATGAACAAAACATGAACAAAACATAAACAAAACATAAACAAAACATGAACAAAACATGAACAAAACATGAGCAAAACATGAACAAAACATGAACAAAACATGAACAAAACATAAACAAAACATGAACAAAACATGAACAAAACATGAACATAACATGAACAAAACATGAACAAAACATAAACAAAACATAAACAAAACATGAACAAAACATGAACAAAACATGAACAAAACATGAACAAAACATAAACAAAACATGAACAAAACATGAACAAAACATAAACAAAACATGGACAAAAAATGAAAGTAGCACGAACAAAACATGAACAAAACATGAACAAAACATGAACAAAACATGAGCAAAACATGAACAAAACATGAACAAAACATGAACAAAACATAAACAAAACATGGACAAAAAATGAAAGTAGCATGAACAAAACATAAACAAAACATGAACAAAGCGTGAACAAAACATAAACAAAACATGAATAAAACATGGACAAAACATGAACAAAACATGAACAAAACATGAAAATAGCATGAACAAAACATGAAAGTAGCATGAACAAAACATGAAAGTAGCATGAACAAAACATGAACAAAACATAAACAAAACATGAACAAAACATAAACAAAACATGAACAATTCATAAACAAAACATGAACAAAACATGAACAAAACATAAACAAAACATGAACAAAACATGAACAAAACATAAACAAAACATGAACAAAACATGAAAGTAGCATGAACAAAACATAACCATGAGCAAAACATGAACTTAACATGAACAAAACATAAACAAAACATGAACAAAACATAAACAAAACATGAACAAAACATAAACAAAACATGAACAAAACATGGACAAAATATAAACAAAACATGAACAAAACATGAACAAAACATAAACAAAACATGAACTTAACATGAACAAAACATGGACAAAACATGAGCAAAACATGAACTTAACATGAACAAAACATGAGCAAAACATGATCTTAACATGAACTTAACATGGACAAAACATGATCTTAACATAAAAAAACATGGACAAAACATAAACAAAACATGAACAAAACAGGAACGTAACATGAACAAAACATGAAAGTAGCATGAACAAAACATGAACAAAACATGAACAAAACAGGAACGTACATGAACAAAACATGAACAAAACAGGAACGTAACATGAACAAAACATGAAAGTAGCATGAACAAAACAGGAACGTAACATGAACAAAACAGGAACGTAACATGAACAAAACATGAAAGTAGCATGAACAAAACATGAACATTCCGTAGCAGGTAGTCTCAGCCTGTTCAGTCTGTGAACTATTTCTCCTCATTCCTTAACTCAAGTATCGTTGCTACAAACATTAACAATTTCTGTGTCACAAATTGGAACCGCTCTCCTTAAAACATCAATGTCAGGAGTGAGAGGTATGTAGCAGGGTTATATCATCTTTATTGGTGGGTTTTGTTTATTTCGGAGAATGGGATCTCAAATATCACGATGAGAGTCGTTAGCTGCGCTACATCTCAGGCCCGCCACAACGTCTGGTTGTAAATCTAACGTTTTGTGAACTCGCCTTACCAATCTTTAAAAAATCATATGGTCTCCCTGCCAAATAACATCAACACAGTAAATCTCCTCGCCATATAACAATAGAAAGTTAAATCTCCTTGTCATATAACAATAGAAAGTTAAATCTCCTTGTCATATAACAATAGAAAGTTAAATCTCCTCGTCATATAACAATAGAAAGTTAAATCTCGTCATATAACAATAGAAAGTTAAATCTCCTCGTCATATAACAATAGAAAGTTAAATCTCCTTGTCATATAACAATAGAAAGTTAAATCTCCTCGTCATATAACAATAGAAAGTTAAATCTCGTCGTCATATAACAAAAGAAAGTTAAATCTCGTCATATAACAATAGAAAGTTAAATCTCCTCGTCATATAACAATAGAAAATTAAATCTCCTCGTCATATAACAATAGAAAGTTGAATCTCCTCGTCATATAACAATAGAAAGTTAAATCTCCTCGTCATATAACAATAGAAAGTTAAATCTCGTCATATAACAATAGAAAGTTAAATCTCGTCATATAACAATAGAAAGTTAAATCTCCTCGTCATATAACAATAGAAAGTTAAATCTCGTCATATAACAATAGAAAGTTAAATCTCCTCGTCATATAACAATAGAAAGTTAAATCTCGTCATATAACAATAGAAAGTTAAATCTCGTCATATAACAATAGAAAGTTAAATCTCCTCGTCATATAACAATAGAAAGTTAAATCTCGTCATATCACAATAGAAAGTTAAATCTCCTCGTCATATAACAATAGAAAGTTAAATCTCCTCGTCATATAACAATAGAAAGTTAAATCTCCTCGTCATATAACAATAGAAAGTTAAATCTCGTCATATAACAATAGAAAGTTAAATCTCGTCATATAACAATAGAAAGTTAAATCTCGTCATATAACAATAGAAAGTTAAATCTCGTCATATAACAATAGAAAGTTAAATCTCGTCATACAACAATAGAAAGTTAAATCTCCTCGCCATATAACAATAGAAAGTTAAATCTCCTCGTCATATAACAAAAGAAAGTTAAATCTCCTCGCCATATAACAATAGAAAGTTAAATCTCGTCATATAACAATAGAAAGTTAAATCTCCTCGCCATATAACAATAGAAAGTTAAATCTCGTCATATAACAATAGAAAGTTAAATCTCCTCGCCATATAACAATAGAAAGTTAAATCTCCTCGCCATATAACAATAGAAAGTTAAATCTCCTCGTCATATAACAATAGAAAGTTAAATCTCCTCGCCATATAACAATAGAAAGTTAAATCTCGTCATATAACAATAGAAAGTTAAATCTCCTCGCCATATAACAATAGAAAGTTAAATCTCGTCATATAACAATAGAAAGTTAAATCTCCTCGCCATATAACAATAGAAAGTTAAATCTCCTCGCCATATAACAATAGGAAGTTAAATCTCCTCGCCATATAACAATAGAAAGTTAAATCTCCTCGCCATATAACAATAGAAAGTTAAATCTCGTCATATAACAATAGAAAGTTAAATCTCCTCGCCATATAACAATAGGAAGTTAAATCTCCTAGCCATATAACAATAGAAAGTTAAATCTCGTCATATAACAATAGAAAGTTAAATCTCGTCATATAACAATAGAAAGTTAAATCTCCTCGCCATATAACAATAGAAAGTTAAATCTCGTCATATAACAATAGAAAGTTAAATCTCCTCGCCATATAACAATAGGAAGTTAAATCTCGTCATATAACAATAGAAAGTTAAATCTCCTCGCCATATAACAATAGGAAGTTAAATCTCGTCATATAACAATAGAAAGTTAAATCTCCTCGCCATATAAAAATAGGAAGTTAAATCTCGTCATATAACAATAGAAAGTTAAATCTCCTCGCCATATAACAATAGGAAGTTAAATCTCGTCATATAACAATAGAAAGTTAAATCTCCTTGCCATATAACAATAGGAAGTTAAATCTCCTCGCCATATAACAATAGAAAGTTAAATCTCCTCGCCATATAAAAATAGGAAGTTAAATCTCCTCGCCATATAACAATAGGAAGTTAAATCTCCTCGCCATATAACAATAGGAAGTTAAATCTCCTCGCCATATAACAATAGAAAGTTAAATCTCCTCGCCATATAACAATAGAAAGTTAAATCTCCTCGCCATATAACAATAGAAAGTTAAATCTCCTCGCCATATAACAATAGGAAGTTAAATCTCCTCGCCATATAACAATAGAAAGTTAAATCTCGTCATATAACAATAGAAAGTTAAATCTCCTCGCCATATAACAATAGAAAGTTAAATCTCCTCGCCATATAACAATAGAAAGTTAAATCTCGTCATATAACAATAGAAAGTTAAATCTCCTCGCCATATAACAATAGGAAGTTAAATCTCCTCATATAACAATAGGAAGTTAAATCTCCTCATATAACAATAGGAAGTTAAATCTCCTCGCCATATAACAATAGGAAGTTAAATCTCCTCATATAACAATAGGAAGTTAAATCTCCTCATATAACAATAGGAAGTTAAATCTCCTCATATAACAATAGGAAGTTAAATCTCCTCATATAACAATAGGAAGTTAAATCTCCTCGCCATATAACAATAGGAAGTTAAATCTCCTCATATAACAATAGGAAGTTAAATCTCCTCGCCATATAACAATAGGAAGTTAAATCTCCTCATATAACAATAGGAAGTTAAATCTCCTCATATAACAATAGGAAGTTAAATCTCCTCGCCATATAACAATAGGAAGTTAAATCTCCTCATATAACAATAGGAAGTTAAATCTCCTCATATAACAATAGGAAGTTAAATCTCCTCATATAACAATAGGAAGTTAAATCTCCTCGCCATATAACAATAGGAAGTTAAATCTCCTCGCCATATAACAATAGGAAGTTAAATCTCCTCATATAACAATAGGAAGTTAAATCTCCTCATATAACAATAGGAAGTTAAATCTCCTCGCCATATAACAATAGGAAGTTAAATCTCCTCATATAACAATAGGAAGTTAAATCTCCTCATATAACAATAGGAAGTTAAATCTCCTCATATAACAATAGGAAGTTAAATCTCCTCGCCATATAACAATAGGAAGTTAAATCTCCTCGCCATATAACAATAGGAAGTTAAATCTCCTCGCCATATAACAATAGGAAGTTAAATCTCCTCGCCATATAACAATAGGAAGTTAAATCTCCTCGCCATATAACAATAGGAAGTTAAATCTCCTCATATAACAATAGAAAGTTAAATCTCCTCATATAACAATAGGAAGTTAAATCTCCTCATATAACAATAGGAAGTTAAATCTCCTCATATAACAATAGGAAGTTAAATCTCCTCGCCATATAACAATAGGAAGTTAAATCTCCTCGCCATATAACAATAGGAAGTTAAATCTCCTCATATAACAATAGGAAGTTAAATCTCCTCGCCATATAACAATAGGAAGTTAAATCTCCTCGCCATATAACAATAGGAAGTTAAATCTCCTCGCCATATAACAATAGGAAGTTAAATCTCCTCGCCATATAACAATAGGAAGTTAAATCTCCTCATATAACAATAGGAAGTTAAATCTCCTCGCCATATAACAATAGGAAGTTAAATCTCCTCGCCATATAACAATAGGAAGTTAAATCTCCTCGCCATATAACAATAGGAAGTTAAATCTCCTCGCCATATAACAATAGGAAGTTAAATCTCCTCATATAACAATAGGAAGTTAAATCTCCTCGCCATATAACAATAGGAAGTTAAATCTCGTCATATAACAATAGAAAGTTAAATCTCCTCGCCATATAACAATAGGAAGTTAAATCTCCTCATATAACAATAGGAAGTTAAATCTCCTCGCCATATAACAATAGAAAGTTAAATCTCCTCATATAACAATAGGAAGTTAAATCTCCTCATATAACAATAGGAAGTTAAATCTCCTCGCCATATAACAATAGGAAGTTAAATCTCCTCGCCATATAACAATAGGAAGTTAAATCTCCTCGCCATATAACAATAGGAAGTTAAATCTCGTCATATAACAATAGGAAGTTAAATCTCCTCATATAACAATAGGAAGTTAAATCTCCTCATATAACAATAGGAAGTTAAATCTCCTCGCCATATAACAATAGGAAGTTAAATCTCCTCGCCATATAACAATAGGAAGTTAAATCTCCTCGCCATATAACAATAGGAAGTTAAATCTCCTCGCCATATAACAATAGGAAGTTAAATCTCCTCGCCATATAACAATAGGAAGTTAAATCTCCTCATATAACAATAGGAAGTTAAATCTCCTCGCCATATAACAATAGGAAGTTAAATCTCCTCGCCATATAACAATAGAAAGTTAAATCTCCTCATATAACAATAGGAAGTTAAATCTCCTCATATAACAATAGGAAGTTAAATCTCCTCGCCATATAACAATAGGAAGTTAAATCTCCTCATATAACAATAGGAAGTTAAATCTCCTCATATAACAATAGGAAGTTAAATCTCCTCGCCATATAACAATAGGAAGTTAAATCTCCTCATATAACAATAGGAAGTTAAATCTCCTCATATAACAATAGGAAGTTAAATCTCCTCATATAACAATAGGAAGTTAAATCTCCTCATATAACAATAGGAAGTTAAATCTCCTCGCCATATAACAATAGGAAGTTAAATCTCCTCGCCATATAACAATAGAAAGTTAAATCTCCTCGCCATATAACAATAGGAAGTTAAATCTCCTCGCCATATAACAATAGGAAGTTAAATCTCCTCGCCATATAACAATAGGAAGTTAAATCTCCTCGCCATATAACAATAGGAAGTTAAATCTCCTCATATAACAATAGGAAGTTAAATCTCCTCATATAACAATAGGAAGTTAAATCTCCTCATATAACAATAGGAAGTTAAATCTCCTCGCCATATAACAATAGGAAGTTAAATCTCCTCGCCATATAACAATAGGAAGTTAAATCTCCTCGCCATATAACAATAGGAAGTTAAATCTCCTCGCCATATAACAATAGGAAGTTAAATCTCCTCGCCATATAACAATAGGAAGTTAAATCTCCTCATATAACAATAGGAAGTTAAATCTCCTCGCCATATAACAATAGAAAGTTAAATCTCCTCATATAACAATAGGAAGTTAAATCTCCTCATATAACAATAGGAAGTTAAATCTCCTCGCCATATAACAATAGGAAGTTAAATCTCCTCGCCATATAACAATAGGAAGTTAAATCTCCTCATATAACAATAGGAAGTTAAATCTCCTCGCCATATAACAATAGGAAGTTAAATCTCCTCATATAACAATAGGAAGTTAAATCTCCTCATATAACAATAGGAAGTTAAATCTCCTCATATAACAATAGGAAGTTAAATCTCCTCGCCATATAACAATAGGAAGTTAAATCTCCTCATATAACAATAGAAAGTTAAATCTCCTCGCCATATAACAATAGGAAGTTAAATCTCCTCGCCATATAACAATAGAAAGTTAAATCTCCTCGCCATATAACAATAGGAAGTTAAATCTCCTCATATAACAATAGAAAGTTAAATCTCCTCGTCATATAACAATAGGAAGTTAAATCTCCTCGTCATATAACAATAGGAAGTTAAATCTCCTCATATAACAATAGGAAGTTAAATCTCCTCGTCATATAACAATAGGAAGTTAAATCTCCTCGCCATATAACAATAGGAAGTTAAATGTGGTAATGAATCCCACCCTGGTATGAGCCGCTGTCAGACTGTCTCGTCTACCACAAACATCTTTGTTCACGAGCTGGCAACAGACTTTGCTAACTGTTGAGAACCTGTCGAGGGAAGTCTTCCAATTGTCATGGCCGAGAGATTAACTGCCGTCACAGTCTTTAAGAGGCGCAGATGAAATCAGTGCGGATTGTCCACGCTCTAAATAAGCCTCACGAGGCGTGTCCTGTTTTTAGAGGATCATTAAAAGAGAGGAGCAGAGACGAACGAAGCCATGGATTTGGGAGGTGGGAGGGAGGGACCGGGGGGGGGGGGGGTGAGGCGATACGTTAGAAGTGGAAAGAACAAAGAAAAAAAATATTGGGGACGCCTAGTTCTCTCGCGTCGGAACTGTTTAAGACAATTTGTCCAAACACGAGGCTTCAGAAAGAGCATCGAGGGCGCGAACCGCCACGAGTGATGTTTTGATGTTTTCTCTAACGATTGGTTTTTAAGTGCTCATTCTTCGTGTGTGGCTTGCGAGCCTGGAGGTGGCCCGGGCTGAGTGATGAGTGAGCGGCACAGCCTATGACATATGCACAGGCGTCAAAACTTCTGGTCGAGTTAAAAATGTGTAAATTTTAATGCTGGGACTATTGCTTGGGTTGTTGTCGCGACAGCTGACAGGGCGTTCCGCGGCGAGGCGCTGCTTTGAAGGCCGGTTATTGCTAAGATATGGGAATTTATTAACCGAGGACGTGACGAGGGGCGAATGGGTGCCAGTTCTGAGTGCCAGATGGGAAAGACAGAAAATGCCGGAAAGTTATTCCAAAATATTTCTTTGAAGTTTAAACTATATATTTTTTTTAAAATCAGCATTCGTTTGGCCATGGGCGTCACACCTTAATGATGGCCGTACAATGTGAGTTTTCTCGTTGGCTGTGCTTCTGATGTGGGGGGTCAAAGGTCACCAGCAGGCGCCACTGTAAAACTCCCAACCTTTGTTAACTCAAAGAACTTGGCGACTTGTCAACCTCAAATATTAAAATGAACATAATTGGTTTTCTCTCTCCTGCATCTCTACAAACCCTGATGGTCTTTCTGGGCGTTATATTTCTGCCCTTGTCGCCATTAAACATTTCTACCGTTTCCTGGTAGCATTTAAACTTTTCAAAATTGTGATCATTTCTTGATGATTACCTTTTCAAATGTGAATCATTTCTTGTTAGATTATGACTTAAGTCAACATAAGTGACCCTAAAGATCGTGTATCGATAAGTGAAAATAATGAATGTCGGTGCGGGCACACCACAGGATGTATCGGCCTGTCTAAGACTATTTTATAGGGAACTGTGGAGGGTTGCAGAAGTTGATCAAAGGAGAAGATGGAATCTGTCTCTTCTTCTGTCGTTCATTCGATGACTACTAAAGGAATAGATTCACCTCTTCGTTATCGTCTTAAGACTTGTCAACAACTCTGCCAGGACCATGAACAAACTTAACGCCTGTCAACAAGTGGGTCAGGACCAAGAACAAACTTAACGCATGTCAACAAGTGGGCCAGGACCATGAACAAACTTAACGCCTGTCAACAAGTGGGTCAGGACCAAGAACAAACTTAACGCCTGTCAACAAGTGGGCCAGGACCATGAACAAACTTAACGCCTGTCAACAAGTGGGCCAGGACCATGAACAAACTTAACGCCTGTCAACAACTCTGCCAGGACCATGAACAAACTTAACGCCTGTCAACAAGTGGGCCAGGACCATGAACAAACTTAACGCCTGTCAACAAGTGGGCCAGGACCATGAACAAACTTAACGCCTGTCAACAACTCAGCCAGGACCATGAACAAACTTAACGCCTGTCAACAAGTGGGCCAGGACCGTGAACAAACTTAACGCCTGTCAACAAGTAGGCCAGGACCGTGAACAAACTTAACGCCTGTCAACAAGTGGGCCAGGACCGTGAACAAACTTAACGCCTGTCAACAAGTGGGCCAGGACCATGAACAAACTTAACGCCTGTCAACAAGTGGGCCAGGACCATGAACAAACTTAACGCATGTCAACAAGTGGGCCAGGACCGTGAACAAACTTAACGCCTGTCAACAAGTGGGCCAGGACCATGAACAAACTTAACGCCTGTCAACAAGTGGGCCAGGACCATGAACAAACTTAACGCCTGTCAACAACTCAGCCAGGACCATGAACAAACTTAACGCCTGTCAACAAGTGGGCCAGGACCGTGAACAAACTTAACGCCTGTCAACAAGTAGGCCAGGACCGTGAACAAACTTAACGCCTGTCAACAAGTGGGCCAGGACCGTGAACAAACTTAACGCCTGTCAACAAGTGGGCCAGGACCATGAACAAACTTAACGCCTGTCAACAAGTGGGCCAGGACCATGAACAAACTTAACGCATGTCAACAAGTGGGCCAGGACCGTGAACAAACTTAACGCCTGTCAACAAGTGGGCCAGGACCATGAACAAACTTAACGCCTGTCAACAAGTGGGCCAGGACCATGAACAAACTTAACGCCTGTCAACAAGTGGGCCAGGACCATGAACAAACTTAACGCCTGTCAACAAGTGGGCCAGGACCATGAACAAACTTAACGCCTGTCAACAACTCGGCCAGGACCATAAACAAACTTAACGCCTGTCAACAAGTGGGCCAGGACCATGAACAAACTTAACGCCTGTCAACAAGTGGGCCAGGACCATGAACAAACTTAACGCCTGTCAACAACTCGGCCAGGACCATGAATAAACTTAACGCCTGTCAACAACTCGGCCAGGACCATGAACAAACTTAACGCCTGTCAACAAGTGGGCCAGGACCATGAACAAACTTAACGCCTGTCAACAAGTGGGCCAGGACCATGAACAAACTTAACGCCTGTCAACAACTCGGCCAGGACCATGAACAAACTTAACGCCTGTCAACAAGTGGGCCTGGACCATGAACAAACTTAACGCCTGTCAACAAGTGGGCCAGGACCATGAACAAACTTAACGCCTGTCAACAAGTGGGCCAGGACCATGAATAAGCTTAACGCCTGTCAACAAGTGGGCCAGGACCATGAACAAACTTAACGCACGTCAACAAGTGGGCCAGGACCATGAACAAACTTAACGCCTGTCAACAAGTGGGCCAGGACCATGAACAAACTTAACGCATGTCAACAAGTGGGCCAGGACCATGAACAAACTTAACGCCTGTCAACAAGTGGGCCAGGACCATGAATAAACTTAACGCCTGTCAACAAGTGGGCCAGGACCATGAACAAACTTAACGCATGTCAACAAGTGGGCCAGGACCATGAACAAACTTAATGCCTGTCAACAAGTGGGCCAGGACCATGAATAAACTTAACGCCTGTCAACAACTCGGCCAGGACCATGAACAAACTTAACGCCTGTCAACAAGTGGGCCAGGAACATGAATAAACTTAACGCATGTCAACAAGTGGGCCAGGACCATGAACAAACTTAACGCCTGTCAACAAGTGGGCCTGGACCATGAACAAAATTAACGCCTGTCAACAACGCGGCCAGGACCATGAACAAACTTAACGCCTGTCAACAAGTGGGCCAGGACCATGAACAAACTTAACTCCTGTCAACAAGTGGGCCAGGACCATGAACAAACTTAACGACTGTCAACAAGTGGGCCAGGACTGTGCATAGACTCCACACTTGTCTATACATCGACTCACCATGCAAGTTCGTATCTCACGAGCTCATTTCTTACTGTCAGCTCTCGAGGCGTCACAAGAATTCTGTGTGAGGTATCTCTGTCAGCTCACCCACACGTGCGAGAGTTTTTCGACCCTCGTCATTGGTCTCGTTGATTAGCGTTTGCGGGTATTGAATCTGTTACAAAGCGAGCTTTTCCAATTAGTGTCAACATCATCACTGAGTGTCGTCTCCCCATCGAAGGTTGGCTACCATGGAGCGCCATTCCACTCTGTCTCTTGCTTTGATGGTGCAGATTGTCATAGGTTGACTTGTCCGTCTTTGATGTTACTCGTCCATGTTAGTCTTGGTCTCTTTTGCCTTGTATTTTCCCTTCTAATATTACTTTCAGTAGGCTGCTGTGTCTTTTAACATGGCCCAAAAATTTCATTTGTCTTGTTCTAATTGTGTTTAGTAGTTCTCTTTTTATTTTCAGTTGTTTTAAAACTTCATCGTTTGTTTTCTTTTCTTTCCATCCAATTCTACCTATTCTTCTATAAATCCACATTTCAAAGGCTTCAATTTTCTGTTCTATTTTCTTGTCTAATGTCCATGTTTCTGCACCATACAGGAATATTGAGAAGATGTAACATTTTGCTATTCTTAGTTTGCTCATACTCCTGGCCAAGTTGTTGACAAGGGTTAAGACGATAACGAAAAGGTGAATCTATTCCTTTATTAGTCATCGAGTGAACAACAGAACGAGATAGAGTGTCAACAGAAGCAGCTTATGTCCAGGCGGCTCCAAGTTCCGTCCTCATATCATTGCTTCTTTTGGTATCTATTTCTTTTTTCACCATTTACCATGCATCGGGCTGTGTTTGGAAGTATGAAGTCTACTTATCTGACGTCACGTACCCACACAGCCCTCCCCTTTTCCCCCGTTCATATTCCCCAAGGGATTGCGAAGATGGCAGCAACCAGCTACCCGCCGTCACTCCCAAGTTGGTGTTAGGGCCTTCAGCTTTTCCGTTAAGGAAGTAGAGCTAAGATTTGTAAAGTCTGTCGAGTGCAAGGTTTATAGAGTCTGTCTGTGGAATCTAAGGTTTATAGAGTCTGTCTGTGGAATCTAAGGTTTATAGAGTCTGTCTGTCGAATCTAAGGTTTATAGAGTTTGTTTGTCGAATCGAAGGTTTATAGAGTCTGTCTGTCGAATCTAAGATTTATAGAGTCTGTCTGTCGAATCTAAGGTTTATAGAGTCTGTCTGTCGAATCTAAGGTTTATAGAGTCTGTCTGTCGAATCTAAGGTTTATAGAGTCTGTGTGTCGATTGCAAGGTTTATAGAGTCTGTCTGTCGAGTGCAAGGTTTATAGAGTCTGTCTGTCGAGTGCAAGGTTTATAGAGTCTGTTTGACGAAACCAAGGTTTATAGTCTGTCTGTCGAATCTAAGGTTTATAGAGTCTGTCTGTCGAATCTAAGGTTTATAGAGTCTGTCTGTCGAATCTAAGGTTTATAGAGTCTGTTTGACGAAACCAAGGTTTATAGTCTGTCTGTCGAATCTAAGGTTTATAGAGTCTGTCTGTCGAATCTAAGGTTTATAGAGTCTGTCTGTCGAATCCAAGGTTTATAGAGTCTGTTTGACGAAACCAAGGTTTATAGTCTGTCGAATCTAAGGTTTATAGAGTCTGTCTGTCGAATCTAAGGTTTATAGAGTCTGTCTGTCGAATCTAAGGTTTATAGAGTCTGTCTGTCGAATCGAAGGTTTATAGAGTCTGTCTGTCAAATCTAAGGTTTATAGAGTCTGTCTGATATATTTAATAGGTTCGTCCTCTCGATTATTCTGTCTCTCTATTCCTCATTGTATGTTTACTATAGATCTCATTCATTCTTCTGTCTATCTCCTCCAACACAACACGAAAATATAAAAATAAATCCCGAGAAACTGTCTTTATTCCAAGTCTCTGCTGTCAGTGTCAAACATGGACACTGACTAAAGATCAAGAAAGAAAACTGACAACATGTGAGATGAGATGCCTGAGAAAAGCTGTGAACAAAACAAGAAGAGATCATGTAAAGAACATTGAAAACAGAAACAACATTGGGATTCTATCAGTCATCGAACACACACAGAGACAAAGATGAAAGGGCTTTGAACATTTCATGAGCATGAGCTCCCCAGTATCAAGAGCTTGTAAAAACAAAATGGAACAAGCAAGATATTGAGTTATTGAGTTATTTGTGGGTCATCATCATTGAGTTATTTGTGGATCGTCATCATTGAGTTATTTGTGGGTCATCATCCTTGAGTTATTTGTGGGTCATCATCCTTGAGTTATTTGTGGGTCATCATCATTGAGTTATTTGTGGGTCATCATCATTGAGTTGTTTGTGGGTCATCATCATTGAGTTATTTGTGGGTCATCATCCTTGAGTTATTTGTGGGTCATCATCCTTGAGTTATTTGTGGGTCATCATCCTTGAGATATTTGTGGGTCATCATCATTGCACTCCGAACATGTCCATAGGTGCTCAGATCCCCTCCTCAGTTATTGAGTTATTTGTGGGTCATCATCATTGCATCCCGAACATGTCCATAGGTGCTCAGATCCCCTCCTCAGCAATTCTCGAAGTGTCCAGCGACTAAGGACTCCTGTTCTGTGTTGGTTGATAAGTTTTCTTACACGCCCACTAAGTTTCTCGATTCTAGCTGTGCCCATCTTAACTCCAATTTCTTTCATCCGAAGCAGTGACGTGGACTCATGGTTGTCGTTCGTTCGTTCGCTTTCGTCAGCTTTTGACCTCTGACGAAGTCCTACCCACTCAATTTTTGTGGAATTTTGCGTGTAAAGTCTGTTTTTATCCCATTACAGGATGCCCCTCGCCATGCAGGCAGATTTACTCCGACTTCAGAGGTACTAATTTTTTTTAGGGAATTAGTAAAACCCAGGTGTCCTCGCCAGGGTACGAACCCCGGCTGTTGCCGTGGTAAGCCAACCGCCTATCGATTGCGCTAACCGGACACCCTCTCATGGTTGTCGAAGTCTTGTATCAGTCCCACTTCCCTGAGGGCATTGATGATGTCCGCCCGATGCATTGGTTGACCGTCCTCAACAATAGCTCAGATATGTAAGGTATATAAGGTATTAAGATATAGAGGTAGACTGCGTATATAGTGTTTGAATATTACGCCCATGTGGTTTGACGATCTTACAACTTCAGTTATTAATTACATCTACCATGGGCACACCTGGGTGTCCGTTAATACGTGCCATATCGCTTTCCACGTTTACATCCTGCTGTGTTTGTTTCCCGGTAGACAAAGAAAATGATGGATTGAGGGAATTTACGACATAATAAAATAATACAATATCACTATGTGCCAGACCACAGAAAGTGCCCTTGATAGAAACACATCATTGACCGTCGCCTGCGACGCCTATCGGTAAAAAGCAAAACAGGATAACAGAAAGAAAGACTTGAATTCCTCATTTCGACATAACTTTCATGAAATATTCATCATTTTTTTCAGACAACGCAATTCCATGAAAAATTGACATCAAGATAATCCTCGTTAATAATACTGGAAGTTGACTCCAGAAATCTCTACACTTGTGCTCTTCTTTCTCTCGGCGTGTCCTCGTTATTTGCTCACAGATAAGTGCCGGTAACTCGGAAATCAAATAAAACTCGCGATTACAACTTTGTGTGTACAGAATTAAAGTGGCCTCCCTTGGCAACAGCTTCATCTATTTGTTTTGATCCTCTACCATTTTTTTTAAGTTGCCGACCAACTCGCTTTCCTGAAGTGTATCTTCATTTATTTACCGTCGAGGAATCTCTTGGCAAATGAGATGTGATTTGACAATTGTCCTAAACAAACGCGGCTCTGATTGGCCGCTTCGTGAAGGAAGTCCAGTCCAGTGCTGTGATGACGGGGAAAGCCGGGTTGTGATTGGCTCTTGTGTCAACTATCTATAGCCCCTAGTTGTCTCTTACTTCGGTCACGTGACCATTGTTTGTTGCTTCATTGGCCAGTAAGGGATTTTCACTCGAGCTTTGATTGGGTAATTAATGTTTCCGGGTTTCTTATGCCGTTCTCTCCCTACTCCCCTAACCCCCCTCCACGGGGCCGTGTTTGGAAAGAATATTCCGGCCGAGAAGTTGTTACATTTTTGTGTGTCTTGCCTTCAAGTGTTGCTCGTTTGTGGGATTGTGTCCTTGGAAGCGCTAATTGCGCTGAAAGTTGGCGCTGATTTGGGTTCTATAGCTTGATTGTTGTTAATGATTTGTGGGAAATCGAGGTTGTTATGTGTTGTTGGTTGCTGTTGGTTGTTGTTGGTTGTTGCTGGATGTTACATGGGAATTGTTGTAGATTGTTGCTTGACGTGACATGGGAATTGTTGTAGATTGTTGCTTGACGTGACATGGGAATTGTTGTAGATTGTTGCTTGACGTGACATTGGAATTGTTGTAGATTGTTGCTTGACGTGACATTGGAATTGTTGTAGATTGTTGCTTGACGTGACATTGGAATTGTTGTAGATTGTTGCTTGACGTGACATTGGAATTGTTGTAGATTGTTGCTTGACGTGACATTGGAATTGTTGTAGATTGTTGCTTGACGTGACATTGGAATTGTTGTAGATTGTTGCTTGACGTGACATTGGAATTGTTGTAGATTGTTGCTTGACGTGACATTGGAATTGTTGTAGATTGTTGCTTGACGTGACATTGGAATTGTTGTAGATTGTTGCTTGACGTGACATTGGAATTGTTGTAGATTGTTGCTTGACGTGACATTGGAATTGTTGTAGATTGTTGCTTGACGTGACATTGGAATTGTTGTAGATTGTTGCTTGACGTGACATTGGAATTGTTGTAGATTGTTGCTTGACGTGACATTGGAATTGTTGTAGATTGTTGCTTGACGTGACATTGGAATTGTTGTAGATTGTTGCTTGACGTGACATTGGAATTGTTGTAGATTGTTGCTTGACGTGACATTGGAATTGTTGTAGATTGTTGTACGTGTCATGGGAATTGTTGTAGATTGTTGTACGTGACATGGGAATTGTTGTAGATTGTTGTACGTGACATGGGAATTGTTGTAGATTGTTGTACGTGACATGGGAATTGTTGTAGATTGTTGTACGTGACATGGGAATTGTTGTAGATTGTTGTACGTGACATGGGAATTGTTGAAGATTGTTGTACGTGACATGGGAATTGTTGTAGATTGTTGTACGTGACAAGGAAATTGTTGTAGATTGTTCCTAGACGTGACATGGGAATTGTTGTAGACTGCTTCTGGACGTGACTCCATGTACGGTACACCTCTACCAGGTGAAAACATACAATATACACCTGTACCAGGTGAGAACATACAATATACACCTGTACCAGGTGAGAACATACAATATACACCTGTAACAGGTGAAAACATACAATATACACCTGTAAAAGGTGAGAACATACAATATACACCTGTAACAGGTGAAAACATACAATATACACCTGTACCTGGTGAGAACATACAATATACACCTGTAACAGGTGAAAACATACAATATACACCTGTAACAGGTGAGAACATACAATATACACATGTAACAGGTGAAAACATACAATATACACCTGTAACAGGTGAGAACATACAATGTACTCCTGTCTGTGGCGGCCTCACTAAACATAAAACAACAAAACTATCCACGTATCGACATCAGGTACTCATCAGCATGACAGGTAACAAACACGTGACCTACGATCACAACAGACTACAGCGCCCCCTAGCGATAGCTCAGTGGTTAGTGAACTGGACTACAAAGGACAAGAGGTTGGGTTTGATCCTGATCGACGACTTCCGGGTTCACCCAGCGGTAAATGGGTACCGGATTTTTTTTCTGGGGAAAGTAAAGCGGTGCGGGCGTAATACCGACCACATTACTCCAAAAATCACGTACTGACGGTCTGTAAAATTTATGGTCACTTACATCATATTTCCTATACGTCACTTGGTGTGACGGGGCTCTTTATGCTCACTTACATCATATTCCCTATACGTCACTTGGCGTGACGGGGCTCTTTATGGTCACTAACACTATATTCCCTATACGTCACTTGGCGTGACGGGGCTCTTTATGGTCACTAACACTATATTCCCTATACGCCACTTGGCGTGACGGGGCTCTTTATGGTCACTAACACTATATTCCCTATACGCCACTTGGCGTGACGGGGCTCTTTATGGTCACTAACACCATATTCCCTATACGTCACCTGGCGTGACGGGGCTCTTTATGTTTACTAACACCATATTCCCTATACGGCACTTGGCGTGACGGGGCTCTTTATGGTCACTAACACCATATCCCCTATTCGGCACTTGGCGTGACGGGGCTCTTTATGGTCACTAACACCATATTCCCTATACGCCACTTGGCGTGACGGGGCTCTTTATGGTCACTAACACCATATTCCCTATACGCCACTTGGCGTGACGGGGCTCTTTATGGTCACTAATACTATATTCCCTATACGGCACTTGGCGTGACGGGGCTCTTTATGGTCACTAACACCATATCCCCTATTCGGCACTTGGCGTGACGGGGCTCTTTATGGTCACTAACACCATATTCCCCATACGCCACTTGGCGTGACGGGGCTCTTTATGGTCACTAACACCATATTCCCTATACGCCACTTGGCGTGACGGGGCTCTTTATGGTCACTAACACTATATTCCCTATACGTCACTTGGCGTACTTTACTTTTTGTTAAGATGCTCCTATTCAAAATGATGCATTGTATTTGTCTTGTTGCTGGACTTGACCTCACAGTGGCTGCTTTCATGTACTGAAAGATAACCACCACCAAGATGAAATGTGTTAGACGCATGGCAGGCAACAGGCTGTGGGATAAGATCAGAAATGAAGAACTGAGAAAAAAGCTAGGAATAATTCCCGCCATAGAATATATAGAACAAAAGTGGCTTCCGTCAGCATAAATCAACTGAAGACCTGGTCACCTACATTGCACAGGAAATAGAGGATGCTCTACAAGAAAAGAAACACACACTGGCAGTGTGGGTCGACATGGAGAAGGCTTTTGATAGGGTTTGGTGAGAGGGTTTAAAGAACAAGCTTTTTAGACTTGGCATCTAGGGTCGTTTATTCAATTGGGTCTCTCAATACCTTCAGGATAGAACGGCCAGAGTACAAGTTCAAGGTCAACTAAGTAAGAAGGTCTCTATCGAACAAGGTGTCCCACAAGGCGGAGTCCCCAACACTCTTTTTAATTTTCATAAATGACATCGTAAAGGACATTCCACCCAGAATACACTCAGCAATATACGCAGATGATCTGGCGTTATGGGCTCGCGAGGAAAGTATGTCAGTAGCTGGACCCAGGATGCAAGATGACCTAGGTGAACTTGAAAAATGGACGAACACCTGGTTCTTACCAATCAACGAAAAAACAACTACATATACAATTTTCAGCATATCAAGAAACACACTCTCTGCAAACTTGAAGATAAAAGACCATACACTCCCTATTGACCAAAACCCAACATATCTTGGCGTCACCATGAATCGCAAAATGACTTGGAAAAATCAGATACACAGAGCTAGGGAAAAAGCCAGAAAACTAACAAATATTATGAAGAAATTGGCAGGAACGGACTGGGGAACAGACAGCAATATCTTGAAACGACTATACGTAGGAAGGGTAAGACCAGTTCTAGAGTATGGAGTCACAGTCTGGGCTATGGCTTCCAAATCACAACTTAGCAAAATTAACAGAACACAAAACCAGGCTGCCCGTATCATCACTGGTGCTATGAAATCTACACATATCGAGACTCTAGAAACAGTAACAGGTTTACAACCCTTAGATGACAGACGGGTCACTAAAGTATTGCAACAAGCGGAGAAATATAGAAGGCTCCTTAGCCACCCCATGCACCAAAGAATATCTGGTTCTGGAATTGTACGACTAAAGAGGAGCAACTTCGCTGCAATTGCCAATGAACTAACTACTGGAGACCCAGTACTTTCCCAAACAATATCGAAACCCTTGGGCCCATCTGATATGTCTCCTCATGGAAAACATAACATACCAGAACTTCGGGAAAATATAACAGGAATCATGAAAAAAGGCACCCAATCACACACAGAAAAAAACACGTAGCAGAAAAACACATACACGATACCTACACACAGGACTCTTGGTCCCACATATACACGGATGGCTCTATTACAAATGCCACCAGAAATGAAGGGGGAGGTGTGTTCTTGACGCGAGATCACCAAGTCAATAGCTACTGGAAAATTCTCAAACAGCTTTAAAGCAGAAACTGAGGTCATCAGAGATGCTGCAACACTGGCTACTCAATACAAAAATAACATGCACAATAAATTGGTGATTCTGACTGATGCACTGTCAGTATTATCAGCTCTAAAAAGTCCCAAGAACAATGAACTAGATGACTTGAGAACAACCCTGGACCAACTATGCAATAACTTCCAGAGAGAAGTCATTCAGTGGATACCATCACACTGTAATATACATGGGAACGAACGTGCAGACAAATTAGCTAAAGAGGGAGGGAGATTACCACAAGAGAACCATCCGCTCAGTTATGATGAAGCCAAATCCATCCTCAAAGGGCAGTTCCATGAAAAATGGAAACGAGAACACCCAAAGCATAACGAGAGTGACGGATACCACCAACTATCAAGGAGGGATCAAGTCATCATACTTCGCCTACGCACTGGCCACAATAGAATGAGAAATCACATGTTCACCAAATTCAAAATAGGTACAACCAGCCTATGCCACTGTACACTGGACAATATGACTACAAAACATGTTCTACAGGATTGCCCCCAGTACACAGACCTGAGAAGAGCAATGTGGTCCACGCCTACCTCCCTGGAAGAAAAACTATATGGGACAATCGATTCGCTTAAACAGACAGCTGCCTTCATGAGAGAGTCTGGAATCCTACTCTGACTGAGTCTTGATCGCAGAGAGAGAGAGAGAGAGAGAGAGAGAGAGAATATATAAAGAAAAAAACAAGTAAAATGGTTTGGCCACGTGATCAGCCAGAAAGATCAAAACGAGGCTTTAATAAACGTTACGAGAACACCAGACTCAAGGGCCGACCACGAAAAATATGGATTGATGGAATATTAGAAACACTAGGAAACATAACTGCAGGAAAGGCCAACAGAAGAGCAAAAGATGGATTAATGGAATATTAGAAACACTAGGAAACATAACAGTAGGAGAGGCCAACAGAAGAGCAAAAGATGGACTGATGGAATATTAGAAACACTAGGAAACATAACAGCAGGAGAGGTCAACAGAAGAGCAAAAGATGGACTGATGGAATATTAGAAACACTAGGAAACATAACAGCAGGAGAGGCCAACAGAAGAGCAAAAGATGGACTGATGGAATATTAGAAACACTAGGAAACATAACTGCAGGAGAGGTCAACAGAAGAGCAAAAGATGGACTGATGGAATATTAGAAACACTAGGAAACATAACAACAGGAGAGGTCAACAGAAGAGCAAAAGATGGATTGATGGAATATTAGAAACACTAGGAAACATAACTGCAGGAGAGGCCAACAGAAGAGCAAAAATGGATTGATGGAATATTAGAAACACTAGGAAACATAACAACAGGAGAGGTCAACAGAAGAGCAAAAGATGGACTGATGGAATATTAGAAACACTAGGAAACATAACAACAGGAGAGGTCAACAGAAGAGCAAAAGATGGACTGATGGAATATTAGAAACACTAGGAAACATAACAACAGGAGAGGCCAACAGAAGAGCAAAAATGGATTGATGGAATATTAGAAACACTAGGAAACATAACAACAGGAGAGGTCAACAGAAGAGCAAAAGATGGATTGATGGAATATTAGAAACACTAGGAAACATAACTGCAGGAGAGGTCAACAGAAGAGCAAAAGATGGATTGATGGAATATTAGAAACACTAGGAAACATAACTGCAGGAGAGGTCAACAGAAGAGCAAAAGATGGATTGATGGAATATTAGAAACGATAGATAGCAAACGCTGAAAGACAAATGAGGAAGGAAAGAAGAAGAAAAATGTGCTATCAAAAGTTGTGTGACTGTGTTTGTAATCTGTGTATGTGGGAGATACGATAAACCATTGCCAGGATTTGCTAGGGTAGATGGATGTTTGTGTGACACATAAATATTGACTTTAACCACCAAAATATCATCCATACATAAATATCAACTTTAACCACTAAAATATCATCCACACATAAATATTGATTTTAACCACTAAAATAACATCCACACATAAATATTGATTTTAACCACTAAAATAGCATCCACACATAAATATTGACTTTAACCACTAAAATATCATGCACGCATAAATATTGATTTTAACCATTAAAATATCATCCACACATAAATATTGACTTTAACCACTAAAATATCATCCACACATAAATATTGACTTTAACCACTAAAATATCATTCACACACAAATATTGACTTGAGCTTAAAGATTCTACGTTTTGTAGCTGACGTCACAAATTGGAACCACTTCCATAAAAGATCAACTTTTAGAATGATGGCGATGTAGCGATCTCAGGAGATCTTCATCGATAGATGTTTGGAAATGTCCAAGGCTAGAACTAATATGTCACTTTTAGCATGACAACAAACAGCTGTGATCATCCCAGATGTGTGTAGAAAGTGTTTAGTTTATAGAAGTGATTGTAAGACGTGTTGTCATGTATAGTGTTATTTGTTTATATGTAGTGTTATTTGTGTATATGTAGTGTTATTTGTTTATATGTAGTGTTATTTGTGTATATGTAGTGTTATTTGTTTATATGTAGTGTTATTTGTTTATATGTAGTGTTATTTGTTTATATGTAGTGTTATTTGTTTATATATAGTGTTTAGATATTGATACATGTATGTTTTTATATGTATGTTGCTATATGTATGTTGTTACATGTATGTTGTTACATGTATGTTGGTACATGTATGTTTTTATATGTATGTTGTTACATGTATGTTGTTATATGTATGTTGGTACATGTATGTTGCTATATGTATGTTGTTACATGTATGTTGTTATATGTATGTTGGTACATGTATGTTGCTATATGTATGTTGTTACATGCATGTTGTTACATGTATGTTGTTACATGTATGTTGTTACATGTATGTTGTTATATGTATGTTGTTGCATGTATGTTATATGTATGTTGTTATATGTATGTTGTTATATGTATGTCGTTACATGTATGTCGTTACATGTATGTCGTTACATGTATGTCGTTACATGTATGTCGTTACATGTATGTTGTTACATGTATGTCGTTACATGTATGTCGTTACATGTATGTTGTTACATGTATGTCGTTACATGTATGTCATTACATGTATGTCGTTACATGTATGTTGTTACATGTATGTCGTTACATGTATATTGTTACATGTATGTCGTTACATGTATGTTGTTACATGTATGTCGTTACACGTATATTGTTACATGTATGTCGTTACATGTATATTGTTACATGTATGTCGTTACATGTATGTTGTTACATGTATGTCGTTACATGTATGTTGTTACATGTATGTCGTTACATGTATGTTGTTACATCCAGTAACAAACCAATAACAATCCCCAAAACTAAACAGAGTTCAACACATCGCAAATTTCACAAAAGTCCGACTTTGCACTCCGGCGTATCCTAGGCGTTAAAAGCGCGCACCGAGCAGCGTCGTAAATTCCCCCCACCTCCACCGGGATGTTGCGGCACCTTGCCACGGGCGCCAGCAGACAGTGGCTGTTAAACAAGTGAGGACAACACTCGACATTTCCACTGTCGGGCCATGGATGCTCTATCACACATGCCCGATCTTCTCAAAAAAATAAGACTAAACACCCATGGGGCTGACTTAAATTCAGTAACGTCTGTGGAACTAACTAATCAATCAATGTAATCCCATATTACATTCCTGCCGCTTATTTTTGTAACAGCTGCGCTCCCTTGCCGTTCATTGTTTCCTTGATAATGGATGCCAGGTAGGGGAGACAAGGCAGTAGACTGGGGCATCTTATTACGTCCCTTGTCATGACGTCGCTGCAGGAAGCGGCGCCATGTTTGCCAGATACCCTCCATTTTGTTACACGTACCAACGGCATGGTCAATTAACACTTCCGCTATGGTAGACTGTGAACAGCGCCGTGGGGGCAGTTGTTGTTGCGGTCATCAGTCTAAGATGTTGTTGAGTTGTTGATATGATTTTTATCATTTTTATGATTTTTAATGAGTACCTCTGAAGTCGGAGTTATCTGCCTGTGCGGCGAGGGATTCTGTGCACACGGCTGCCAGGGAAACATGGATTAACACGCAAAATTCCGTTTCTAGTCTCTGGGGACTTCGTCAGAGTTGAAAAACAACAACAACAACCAACAAACAACAACAACATCCAACAACCAACAACAACAACCAACAACAACCCAACAACAACAACCAACAACAACAACCAACAACAACCAACAACCAACAACAACAACCAACAATCAACAACAACCAACAACAACCAACAACAACAACCAACAACAACAACCAACAACAACAACCAACAACAACCAACAACCAACAACAACCAACAACAACAACCAACAACAACAACCAACAACAACAACCAACAACAACAACAACAACAACAACCAACAAACAACAACAACCACCAACAACAACCAACAAAAACAACCAACAACCAACAAACAACAACAACCAACAACAACCAACAACAACAACCAACAACAACCAACAACCAACAACAACAACCAACAACAACAACCAACAAACAACAACAACCAACAACAACAACCAACAACAACCAACAACCAACAACAACAACCAACAACAACAACCAACAAACAACAACAACCAACAAAAACAACCAACAACCAACAAACAACAACAACAACAACCAACAAAACCAACAACAACAACCAACAACAACAACCAACCAACAACAACAACCAACAACAACAACCAACAACAACAACCAACAACAACAACCAACAACAACAACCAACAACAACAACAACAACAACAACCAACAACAACAACCAACAACAACAACCAACAACACAACAACCAACAACAACAACCAACAACAACAACCAACAACAACAACCAACAACAACCAACAACAACAACAACCAACAACAACAACCAACAACAACAACCAACAACAACAACCAACAACAACAACCAACAACAACAACCAACAACAACAACCAACAACAACAACCAACAACAACAACCAACAACAACAACCAACAAACAACAACAACCAACAACAACAACCAACAACAACAACCAACAACAACAACCAACAACAACAACCAACAACAACAACCAACAAAACCAACAACAACAACAACAACCAACAACAACAACCAACAACAACAACAACAACCAACAACAACAACCAACAACAACAACCAACAACAACAACCAACAACAACAACCAACAAAACCAACAACAACAACAACAACCAACAACAACAACCAACAACAACAACCAACAAAACCAACAACAACAACCAACAAAACCAACAACAACAACCAACAACAACAACCAACAAAACCAACAACAACAACCAACAACAACAACAACAAACAATAACCAACAACAACAATATGATCTTTAGAAATTAGACGAAGTGCCGAATTGGAGGGAAAATACAGGAGACAAATAATAATACATGAATATAATTATAGAGGGAAACTTGCGAGGTGATAATTCAGGGAATCATAGGAGGAAGAGGCATGTACTACAGCACTCAGAAAAAAAAAGACAAATAAACAACAGAAAAAAACAATGAACAATATATGGTCCACAGCAGATCGAACACGTACTCCCTGGCACTGCGCCTTGCCACGAGAAGCCGGACGCTAGGGAACACTGCCACTCTGCTAACTAAAAAAAATTGACGTTGTGGACGATGTCTTTCACGCCGGTGTTCTCATGACTATAGCTTAGGGTTACGATCACAGCTCGGGAATAAATTGTATTTCTGTACTTTCCTATTCAGGCAAACATCGCTGGGTACTGCTGGGTACTGCTGGGTACTGCTGGGTACTGCTGGGTACTGCTGGGTACTAGAAATCATTTCAGGGCAAGTTTACAACACCTGGAAAAAAAAATTACAAGTTATCATCATCATCAAGTACCGTGCCTACTGGTGTAGGTGATCATGTCTCTCCACAACTTTCGATCTCGGCAGCTATTTATCTTTTCTGTTGTTGACCTTCTGCCAAGCCATTCTCTTAAGCTGTCTGTTATTTTTTTCTCTTTGCTTCCCTCTATCTCTTCGTCCCTCAATTGTCCCAGTTGTTACAATATATTCCAGTTGTTCTCTTCTCATTACATGGCCAAAAAATGATGATTGTTTCTTCCTAATATTGGAAATTAGCTCTCTTTTTTGCTTTGACCTCTCTCATAACATTTTCATTACTCTTCTTAGCTGTCCATGGTATTCTCAACATTCTTCTGTAAAACCACATTTCTACAGACTCCAATGATTTTCTTGTCTGTTGTCCTAATGTCCATGATTCGCATCCATATGTCAAGACTGGCTCTACAGTACATTTAAGAACTCTTTTTCTTGTTTCTATTGTCAAAAATGGATTGTATATTATCTTCCTCATTTTTTGGAAAACTGCTTTTGCCAGAGCCATTCAGCATCTCACCTCTGTTGTACATCTTCTGTCTGAGGTTAACAAAGTTCCCAAATATTTCCAAATCACAAAGTAATCAGCAGAAAAAGAAAAACAAAGAACTAAAGATTGTCACAAGCAGGATCGAACCCGTACTCCCCGCCACAGCGCCCTGCCACGAGAAACAAACGCTAGAGCACACGACCAACAAAGCTATCTAAAACAATATAACCATCATTAACGATGTCTTTCACGCGTGTATAGTCATGACTATATCGCAGGGTTACGGTTATTTATGATTCTGTTTCCCGACTGCTGCCAACATAGCTCTTCCCCTCAAATGATTGACTCATCCATCGTCTCGATGGTCTCCCTCCAGAATAATATTCATTTATTATTATTTGAAGAATAGCAAAATGTTACATCTTCTCAATATTCCTGTATGGTGCAGAAACATGGACAGTAGACAAGAAAACAGAACAGAGAATTGAAACCTTTGAAATGTGGATTTATAGAAGAATAGGTAGAATTGGATGGAAAGAAAAGAAAACAAACAATGAAGTTTTAAAACAACTAAAAATAAAAAGAGAACTACTAAATACAAATAAGACAAGACAAATGAAATTTTTGGGCATGTTAAAAGACACAACAGCCTACTAAAAGTAATATTGGAAGGAAAAATACAAGGTAAAAGAAGCAGAGGCAGACCAAGACTAACATGGACGAGTAACATCAAAAGATGGACAAGTCAATCTATGACAGCCTGCACCATCAAAGCAAGAAACAGAGTAGAATGGCGATCCATGGTAGCCAAACTTCGTTGCGGAGAAGGCACACGATGATGATGATGATTATTTGTCTCTAGAAATATGGCACCATGTCGAAGTCATGAATGACGGAACGTTGAAGGTACACGGGCAAGATAGCTACGACTGTACAGATGTAAGTCAAAAGCAAAGTGCCACCGTCACGCCAAGTGGCGCATCGGGAATATGGTGTTAGTGACCATAAATTTTATAGACCTTCAGCACATGATTTTTGGGGTAATGTGGTCGGTATTACGCCCGTGCCGCTTTACTTTCCTAGAAAACAAATCCGGTACCCATTTGTTGTTGTTGTTACGTTCACCAGCTTTCAACTCTGACGAAGTCCCTAGAGACTAGGAACTGAATTTCGCATGTTAATCCATTTTTCCCTGGTAGCCGTATGCACAGGGGTCCCTCATCGCACAGGCAGATAACTCCGACTTCGGATGTACTCATGTTTTTTTCCGTCGATGAGTAACTGATGTTTCAAGCCGGGCCTCGCTGCTGAGACCAGGGGTGGTTGTCGCAGAGAGAAATCATAAATAAAAATCCCAACCGGTGTAGCCGAGATTTGAACCCACAACCTCTCTGTCTCGAGGCCGGCGTCTTGCCTCGAGACCAACCAGTCCCCCAGGGACTTGGAATATGAGGAAACTGCAACAAGGAACACTTTTCATGCTTAGCCTACAATGGTTCCTGCCGCCTATCCACCATAGACCAGAAGCTCACATCCTCCCGAAAGTGATGATCGTCATATTTCTTTAAAAATGTATAGCACTTGATGATGATAGGCCACCGTTGTTGACTCCAATTCCGAGCATATAAACACACAGTCGTCAGATCATCCCCGTCGCATATCAAACAACAGACCGTAACATTAGCATACGGCCGGTCTAGGGATTTACGATGGGCCATTATGATGACTTGGCACACATAACAATGTAAGCACAGCAATGACGCGCCCTTTAGATTCTTGATTACTCTTGTGAATGTAGCCTACGACAAACAGAACACGGTGCAGATTCCCTAAAGAGATAATACTGCGGCTGACGAAGCATTTCACATTAATGAGTAACATGAAAATAACTTGCGTCAAGCAATTCCAACAACGGTCATGAGCAGCACCAATGTGACGTAAAGCGCAGAACAAGCCTAGACGATGGAAGGTCGCATTCACAACACTTGATTTGTCGAAAATGGAATATCGCCGGCGTACGACATTGTTTTATCGGTGCAGATGTAATAAGTTGATCATCATCTAGACTTTAACGCATAGGAGTGCAATGGAGAACCGAAATTAATCAGACATAGAATGCACTTTCTGCAGCGATCGACAGAACGTGGACTCGATCCGCCATCTTAGAAACGGAAGTCCCCCATTTAAGGCTGGGTGAACCCGGAAGACATCGGTTGGGATCTAACCCTACTTCTTGTCCTTTGTAGTCCAGTTCACTAACCACTGAGCTATCGCGGCTCGCTGTACAGCTGTGTGAGAAGACATCTTGGAAACGTTGTTCCCGCGTACGACGTATCGCCACGAGCTGCAGTTTCCGCTTCGAAGGTTGGCTAGCATGGAGCGCCATCTTGTCTCGGTAAAGTCTGTATTTCCGGTTTTCCTTTTCTGCGATCGTGCGCAGTTTATTCCTCTTTGTCGTCCATCATTGGAGGGGTGTTCAACCGGCGTCATTCCGTGGTGTTGAAGTTGATAACACGCTGCCGCATCTACTTCTTTCGGCTCAACACATCCGACATCAAAATACCATTTGTGTGCACGGGTGTACCATCCACTCACGTCGTTGTTTTCATGGCCACTGCTTAAATGTGGAGAAGAAAACATTTAAGTCATGAAAAAAATATATCTATAAATAGTGCAAATATAACGCTAAAAAGTTCGCTGAAGTACCCCCGTCCCGCCAAGCGGCGTATAGGGAATATGGTGTTAGTGACCATAAATTTTACAGACCTTCAGCACATGATCTTTGGGGTAATGTGGTCGGTATTACGCCAGTGCCGCTTTACTTTCCCAGAAAAAAAATCCGGTACCCATTAAAGGCTGGGTGAACCGGAAGCCTTCGGTTGGGTTCCCTACCTCTTGTCCTTTGTAGTCCAGTTCACTAACCACTGAGCTAACGCGGCTCCGCAAATATAACGACTTGTCGTAAATTTGCGACACCACACATTAACGCCCATATAACACGTGAGTACTGAAGAGAATTATCGCTACTCATTGATCCCATGTACCACCCCCCCCCCCCCCCTTTCGGTACATGGGAGCCTCGGTAACCTAGTTGGGGAAACCACCCGACTGGACCACCGACGTTCGGACAACCCGTGTTCGATTCCCGCTGGGAGCAGTGTGAGTTGTACTCGTGGTTGGGAAAAAAAAATACCCCCACGGTCGACCCAGCCGTTGGCAGAAATGGGTACCAGGGTATAACCCTGGGAAGGTGAGGAATGTCGCCTCGCATCTGAGTTTCGATGCTTGAGGCGACACTATACAGAAATCTCCGAACATTTCTGGATAGGCGGCCGAGCACATATGGGTGTATACTAGCGTGCTAAGACGCCGGTTCAAGTCTCGTACTTGACCTTTACCCCCCCCCCCCCCCCCCCCCCCCCCCCCCCCCCACAATCTCCGATATAAAAACAAACGGCGTGAACCAAGTTTAATTAGCCTTCTTTTTCAACATCTCATCTCTCCTTGACGTTATCGTTGCTGGTACTCGACGACTACACAATAACGTCTATAGCCTCATCATCACGACCGTTGGCACTTTGTGTACGCCTAGTCTGTTACATTCCTGATGACAGCATCTTCCCATTTCGTCCGTGATCATCATCATCATCATCATTAGGTGCCGTCTCCGCATCGAAGGTTGGCTACCATGGGGCGCCATTCCACTTTATCTCTTCTTGCTTTGATAGTGCAGGTTGTCATAGGCTGACTAGTCCATTTTTTGATGTTACTCGTCCATGTTAGTCTTGGTCTGCCTCTGTCTCTTGCTTTGATAGTGCAGGTTGTCATAGGCTGACTAGTCCATTTTTTGATGTAACTCGTCCATGTTAGTCTTGGTCTGCCTCTGTCTCTTGCTTTGATAGTGCAGGTTGTCATAGGCTAACTTGTCCATCTTTTGATGTTACTCGCCCATGTTAGTCTTGGTCTGCCTCTGCCTCTTTTACCTTGTATTTTTCCCTCCAAGATTACTTTTAGTAGGCTGTTGTGTCTTTTAACATGGCCCAAAAATCGCATTTGTCTTGTTTGAATTGTGTTTAGTACTTCTCTTTTTATTTTTAGTTGTTTTAAAACTTCATCGTTTGTTTTCTTTTCTTTCCATCCAATTCTAACTATTCTTCTATAAATTCCACTTTTCAAAGGCTTTAATTTTCTGTTCTGTTTTCTTGTCTAATGTCCATGTTTCTGCACCATACAGGAATGTTGAGAAGATGTAACATTTTGCTATTCTTAGTTTTATCCCTGATGTTATTTGTTTTGATGTTAGTACATTTTTCATGACATTAAAATTACTATTTTTGCCATTCCTATTCTTTTATTTATTTCAGTTGTACATTTTCCATCACTGGTTATAGTATGTCCAAGGTAGTTGTAGTTCTGAACTGTCTCCATGTTTGTTCCTTCTACTTTGATATCCACTTGTAAGTTTTAAGTATTTTCTTTGTTTATGATCATAGTTTTAGTCTTTGTGATATTCATATCTAGTCCATATTTGTTGCTTGTCATGTTTATTTCATTAAGTAGTTGTTGTAGGTCTTTTTTGTTTTCCTGTGAGCGCTGATTTTGTGCCGATTCATGTCGTTGTAACGACGGCTTCTGTGGCGAACTACACAGCGACCCTCCCAGGTCGTGCGGTGACTTGTTGTTGGGGCGGATATTGGGGTCATGCTCAGCAGGGGAGGTGTTTGAGTTCAAAACCTGGCAAGCGTTTTGTGTTGAGTTCCCGGGGTTACGTTGGCAGGGCTCGGATGTTGGGTGTACTTTTGGCACGTGTTGGCGGGGTGGCGCTGCAGGCTGTAATTTCTTATGGGGGAGGAGGAGGGGAGAGAGTGGGAGGTGTGGGGTGCAGGGGAGAGAGTGGGAGGCGTGGAGTTGAGGGGGAGAATAAGTGTGAAAAGTACCGCCAGAATACGAGCTGTGAAGTCGTTGAGAGGCCCCCTGCCTACATGAGACCCCTGCCTACATGAGACCCCCACCAGCTCCATATCCCCCCTCTCACCCGGTTTAAGTTCGGTTCACCAGGAACATCCAGTGGTCCTTTCGCACATTCGCTGCCTGAACGTGCCAGGTGCGCGCTGTTTTTGTTAACAAACACACTCTGAGTGATCAGTGGCGTATACTGGTTTTGGGGTCTGGGCTACCGCTGACATAATAAATAAAAACATACATTATATTCAGTAGGCTAACATGAAGTAATATTTGCTAATGACTTCACTACATTTTAAAATACTTACTTATTTATATGTAAACTCTATCCGTCTTGTTTGGGACGGTTTTATCATTGTTGGGTTGGTTTCTAAGTTTCTGAGGGAATGGTTTCTCAGTGGACATTAATGCCAAACCAGATAAGCGTTCTTGTGTCTGAGTTGAGCGACAATAAGATTTGATTCTCTTGAGAGTAGAAAAAGTTCTTTCTACAGATGCTGATGCGCATAACGTAGTTATAAATAGCTAAGGAAGTTCCGGTAATCAGACATAGTTTCACTTTCACTTTGTGATGATTCTGATTGGCTAGAGCTAAAAATAATTTTTAGAACCCTTCACCTCTGACCACAGGGTATAAATTACAGCTACACCCGTGAGAAATTCCTTTCCTAGCCTGACCACAGTCCACGACACACCGGGAAGTCAACATATTTCGATTATTTTGTTTTTGATGTTTCATTACTAGTTAGCTATGTAGGATTAGTTTTATTTATTCACATATCTGTGTGTGTATGTTGTTTGTTTGTTCCTGCTGAAGGCCTATTGAGCCGAAACGTCGTTCGAATCTGTGTCGTCTACTAATCACGTAAAGCTTCTAACATACCATTTTTTCTTTTTTTTTCAATTTTTCCTCGCATTCAGCTTTACTGCAGCTTCGCATTTTTATGCATTCACTTGCAAATATTTGCCTTAACCCCTAGCTAAAAATAACCCATGAAACCCATTCATCCAGCGGCAATAATCGGTACATTATTTTGACGGGAATTGTTTAATGTCACGGTTGTTATTACAAGATTCGAATAGAGGAAAAATGTACCGCTGGCTCCTATAGGTTTTAATGTAGAATAGTTTCGTTTCATTCACAAACGTTATAATGGCCAGAGGAAAACCTTGCTTTAATAAATGCAGATCAAATCAAATAAATCATAATAGCCAACGAAATGTTTAATAGAATATTCGAAAATTTGTAATATAATTATTTTTTAAAATATAATAAATTATCATTTCCTTTTGTATTTCGTTAATATGTTCAGGCTAGCACCGGCGGTAGCTGCGGTATCATAGAGAATACGCCACTGTGGTTCTAGAATACACACACCCAACGTTTCTACCACAAGTGTTTCTTCAGTAGCCCAAAATATCCAAAGTAGAGTAAAAGTGATGCATTATTGATGTACTACTTCTTTTGTTGTTGATGTTTCTGTCAATCTGCAGGCTTTGTTACTTCGCTGTCTGACTGCAGTTATAGTTTTTTCATCTCTCTCTCTCTCTCTCTCTCTCTCTCTCTCTCTCTCTTCCTTTCGCTTCATCATCGTCTTTGGACATTATTCTTCCTTTTTATACTACTTTTCTTCTTTCTTTTCTTTTATGAAAAAAAAAACAGAAGGAGGGCATGTGTCGACCATGATGTGAAAAGAGACAACAAGAGAATCTCAAAGCATGCCCCCACAATGGGAACCAGAAGAAAACAGAAAAAAGGCCCATCAAGAGAAAGAAGGAGATTAATATTAAGGCGAGAGGCAACAATAGTAGGAATGAGCTCGCATGCCGACATTCAGATGATCGGTCAGAATAGGGATGTGTGGTGAGACCCACTGCGGGTCCTGTGCAAGGTCTGAAACTTGATGGAGATCGTTGGACGGGACGAGTCACTGGCATGACTTCTACTTTTGCGACACCTTCGGTTAGAAAGGCCAACAATCAGAATGGACAGATTGTCTCTTGCCCTTGTCCTCTAATGTCTCTTGTCCTTGTCCTCTAATGTCTCTTGTCCTTGTCCTCTAATGTCTCTTGTCCTTGTCCTCTAATGTCTCTTGCCCTTGTCCTCTAATGTCTCTTGTCCTTGTCCTCTAATGTCTCTTGCCCTTGTCCTCTAATGTCTCTTGTCCTTGTCCTCTAATGTCTCTTGCCCTTGTCCTCTAATGTCTCTTGCCCTTGTCCTCTAATGTCTCTTGCCCTTGTCCTCTAATGTCTCTTGCCCTTGTCCTCTAATGTCTCTTGTCCTTGTCCTCTAATGTCTCTTGCCCTTGTCCTCTAATGTCTCTTGTCCTTGTCCTCTAATGTCTCTTGTCCTTGTCCTCTAATGTCTCTTGCCCTTGTCCTCTAATGTCTCTTGTCCTTGTCCTCTAATGTCTCTTGCCCTTGTCCTCTAATGTCTCTTGTCCTTGTCCTCTAATGTCTCTTGTCCTTGTCCTCTAATGTCTCTTGCCCTTGTCCTCTAATGTCTCTTGTCCTTGTCCTCTAATGTCTCTTGTCCTTGTCCTCTAATGTCTCTTGTCCTTGTCCTCTAATGTCTCTTGCCCTTGTCCTCTAATGTCTCTTGCCCTTGTCCTCTAATGTCTCTTGCCCTTGTCCTCTAATGTCTCTTGCCCTTGTCCTCTAATGTCTCTTGCCCTTGTCCTCTAATGTCTCTTGCCCTTGTCCTCTAATGTCTCTTGCCCTTGTCCTCTAATGTCTCTTGTCCTTGTCCTCTAATGTCTCTTGTCCTTGTCCTCTAATGTCTCTTGCCCTTGTCCTCTAATGTCTCTTGCCCTTGTCCTCTAATGTCTCTTGCCCTTGTCCTCTAATGTCTCTTGCCCTTGTCCTCTAATGTCTCTTGTCCTTGTCCTCTAATGTCTCTTGTCCTTGTCCTCTAATGTCTCTTGCCCTTGTCCTCTAATGTCTCTTGTCCTTGTCCTCTAATGTCTCTTGCCCTTGTCCTCTAATGTCTCTTGTCCTTGTCCTCTAATGTCTCTTGTCCTTGTCCTCTAATGTCTCTTGCCCTTGTCCTCTAATGTCTCTTGTCCTTGTCCTCTAATGTCTCTTGTCCTTGTCCTCTAATGTCTCTTGCCCTTGTCCTCTAATGTCTCTTGCCCTTGTCCTCTAATGTCTCTTGTCCTTGTCCTCTAATGTCTCTTGTCCTTGTCCTCTAATGTCTCTTGCCCTTGTCCTCTAATGTCTCTTGTCCTTGTCCTCTAATGTCTCTTGTCCTTGTCCTCTAATGTCTCTTGCCCTTGTCCTCTAATGTCTCTTGCCCTTGTCCTCTAATGTCTCTTGCCCTTGTCCTCTAATGTCTCTTGCCCTTGTCCTCTAATGTCTCTTGTCCTTGTCCTCTAATGTCTCTTGCCCTTGTCCTCTAATGTCTCTTGTCCTTGTCCTCTAATGTCTCTTGTCCTTGTCCTCTAATGTCTCTTGCCCTTGTCCTCTAATGTATCTTGCCCTTGTCCTCTAATGTCTCTTGTCCTTGTCCTCTAATGTCTCTTGTCCTTGTCCTCTAATGTCTCTTGTCCTTGTCCTCTAATGTCTCTTGCCCTTGTCCTCTAATGTCTCTTGTCCTTGTCCTCTAATGTCTCTTGCCCTTGTCCTCTAATGTCTCTTGTCCTTGTCCTCTAATGTCTCTTGCCCTTGTCCTCTAATGTCTCTTGCCCTTGTCCTCTAATGTCTCTTGTCCTTGTCCTCTAATGTCTCTTGCCCTTGTCCTCTAATTATCGGACACCTTGTCTTTATCGTTCACATCGCGCCTTCCTCGTCGATTTCTATTTTATCTTTCTCTTTACTTTCATCATCTTTCCTCTCCATTTTCATTTGCTTCTTACTTTCTCCTCGTTCCTATCTCTTCGTCACATTATCTTTGTCACTTTCTTCTCGGCACTTACCCCCGTCACTTAATTCTCGTCACTTTCTTCTCGTCACCTTCCTCTGGTCACTTTCCCCTCGTCACTTCTCGTCACTTTCTCCTATAAATTTTTCCCTCATCACTTTCTTCTCGTCACTTTCCCCTCGTCACTTTCTTCTAGTCAATTTCCCCTCGTCACTTTCCCCATCGTCACTTTCTTCTCGTCACTTTCTTCTAGTCACTTTCCCCTCGCCACTTTCCTCTCGTCACTTCCCCTCGGCATTTTCCTCTCGTTACTTTCCTCTTGTCACTTTCCTCTAGTCACTTTCCCTCGTCACTTTCCTCTCGTCACTTTCCGCTCGTCATTTTCTTCTAGTCACTTTCCTCTCGTCATTTTCTTCTAGTCACTTTCCTCTCGTCATTTTCTTCTAGTCACTTTCCCCTCGTCATTTTCTTCTAGTCACTTCCCCTCGTCAATTTCCCCTCGTCACTTTCCTCACGTCATTTTCTTCTAGTCACTTTCCCCTCGTCATTTTCTTCTAGTCACTTCCCCTCGTCAATTTCCCCTCGTCACTTTCCTCACGTCATTTTCTTCTAGTCACTTTCCCCTCGTCAATTTCCTCTCGTCACTTTCCTCTCGTCATTTTCTTCTAGTCACTTTCCCCTCGTCATTTTCTTCTAGTCACTTCCCCTCGTCAATTTCCCCTCGTCACTTTCCTCTCGTCATTTTCTTCTAGTCACTTTCCCCTCGTCATTTTCTTCTAGTCACTTCCCCTCGTCAATTTCCCCTCGTCACTTTCCTCACGTCATTTTCTTCTAGTCACTTCCCTCGTCAATTTCCCCTCGTCACTTTCCTCACGTCATTTTCTTCTAGTCACTTTCCCCTCGTCAATTTCCCCTCGTCACTTTCCTCTCGTCATTTTCTTCTAGTCACTTTCCCCTCGTCAATTTCCTCTCGTCACTTTCCTCTCGTCATTTTCTTCTAGTCACTTTCCCCTCGTCAATTTCCCCTCGTCACTTTCCCCTCGTCACTTTCCCCATCGTCACTTTCCCCTCGTCACTTTCCCCATCGTCACTTTCCCCTCGTCACTTTCCCCATCGTCACTTTCCCCATCGTCACTTTCCCCTCGTCACTTTCCCCATCGTCACTTTCCCCTCGTCACTTTCCCCATCGTCACTTTCCCCTCGTCACTTTCCCCATCGTCACTTTCCCCTCGTCACTTTCCCCATCGTCACTTTCCCCATCGTCACTTTCCCCTCGTCACTTTCCCCATCGTCACTTTCCCCTCGTCACTTTCCCCATCGTCACTTTCCCCTCGTCACTTTCCCCTCGTCACTTTCCCCATCGTCACTTTCCCCTCGTCACTTTCCCCATCGTCACTTTCCCCTCGTCACTTTCCCCATCGTCACTTTCCCCTCGTCACTTTCCTGTCGTAAATTGTTCCTCGTCTCTTCCTTCTTGCCACTTACTGATAATGTTTATCTACCACCACCCGTTTATTATTTTTATTTCTTTTCTTCGTCGATCTTCTTAGATTGCCCCCCCCCCCCCAATCATCATCTTTTTATATATCATACAGCACAATTAGAGCATCCACACTCTAACTAAAACATCTACAGCACAATTAGAACATCCACACTCTAACTAAAACATCTACAGCACAATTAGAACATCCACACACTAACTAAAACATCTACAGCACAATTAGAGCATCCACACTCTAACTAAAACATCTACAGCACAATCAAAGCATCCACAATCTAACTAAAACATCTACAGCACCATTAGAGCATCCACACTCTAAAACATCTACAGCACAATTAGAGCATTCACACTCTAAAACATCTACAGCACAATTAGAGCATCCACACTCTAACTAAAACATCTACAGCACAATTAGAACATCCACACACTAACTAAAACATCTACAGCACAATTAGAGCATCCACACTCTAACTAAGATATCTACAGCACAATCAAAGCATCCGCACTCTAACTAAAATATCTATTTTCTATTCTATTAACCTTTCGAGCCGTAACCGGCCCATAGGGCGTAGACCAAGATACACCTTCACCTATATGAATTTTTGTTCTAGCAGTTTTCTTTTAAAGATATTTTATCAAATCTCGCCATCTGTCTCTGTTCTGTGCAAGCAGTTCTATCTCATAACTAAAATATCTACAGCACAATCAAAGCATCCGCACTCTAACTAAAATATCTACAGCACAATCAAAGCATCCACACTCTAACTAAAATATCTACAGCACAGCAAAGCATCCGCACTCTAACTAAAACATCTACAGCACAATCAAAGCATCCACACTCTAACTAAAACATCTACAGCACAATCAAATCATTCACACTCTAAATCATCTACAGCACAATCAAAGCATCAACATTCTAACTAAAACATCTACAGCACAATGAAATCATTCACACTCTAAATCATCTACAGCACAATCAAAGCATCAACATTCTAACTAAAACATCTACAGCACAATCAAATCATTCACACTCTAAATCATCTACAGAACAATCAAAGCATCCACACTCTAAAACATCTACAGAACAATCAAAGCACCTGCACTCTAACTAAAACATCTACAGAACAATCAAAGCTTTCACACTCTAAAACATCTACAGCACAATCAAAGCATCCACACTCTAACTAAAACATCTACAGCACAATCAAAGCATCCACACTCTAACTAAAACATCTACAGCACAATCAAAGCATTCACACTCTAACTAAAACATCTACAGAACAATCAAAGCATCCACACGCTAAAACATCTACAGAACAATCAAAGCACCTACACTCTAACAAAAATATTTACAGACAAACAACAACACGTTTTACCAATTGAAACCAGCTGCCAGGATGGAGTGGGGGCAAAAGATGCAGTTTGTAGCATCAATTAAAAAACACGCCATATGTCCAACGATGGGACAGGCCATGCCATTCAGAGCCGCATTCAAGACAAACCACAGCTGCCTAGCAGTTGTCATCGGCAGAAGGGAAGGCTATGGGGGAACACCCAGACAGAACCCACGGGCAGGGTGGGTCCAACAACCCTGGCCGGCATCCACCCTACGAGAAGGAAAACTCCAACATCAAACCAAGATCCAGCTTGCCGAAGTCGGAGTGTGTCGGCCGCTACACAGGTTTAGGGGAAAAAATTAGGACATACTTATACGAGTACTGACCATGTGACCAGCTCATGTTGTGTCATGATGTTGTTCTTACCCCTCCATATATGAGTACTGACCATATGACCAGCTCATGTTGTGTCATGATGTTGTTCTTACCCCTCCATATATGAGTACTGACCATATGACCAGCTCATGTTGTGTCATGATGTTGTTCTTACCCTTCCATATACAAATACTGACCATGTGACCAGCTCATGTTGTGTCATGATGTTGTTCCTACCCTTCCATATACAAATACTGACCATGTGACCAGCTCATGTTGTGTCATGATGTTGTTCCTACCCTTCCATATACAAGTACTGACCATGTGACCAGCTCATGTTGTGTCATGATGTTGTTCCTACCCTTCCATATACAAGTACTGACCATGTGACCAGCTTATGTTGTGTCATGATGTTGTTCCTACCATTCCATATACAAGTACTGACCATGAGACCAGCTCATTGTATGTCATGATGTTGTTCCTACCCCTCCATATACAAGTACCGACCATGCGACCAGCTCATCTTGTATCATGATGTTGTTCCTACCCCTCCATATACAAGTACCGACCATGAGACCAGCTCATTGTATGTCATGATATTGTTCCTACCCCTCCATTTACAAGTACCGACCATGCGACCAGCTCATTGTATGTCATGATGTTGTTTCTACCCCTCCAAATACTTGTACCGACCATGAGATCAGCTCATTGTATGTCATGATGTTGTTTCTACCCCTCCAAATACTTGTACCGACCATGAGACCAGCTCATTGTATGTCATGATGTTGTTCCTACCCCTCCATATACAAGTACCGACCATGAGACCAGCTCATTGTATGTCATGATGTTGTTTCTACCCCTCCAAATACTTGTACCGACCATGAGATCAGCTCATTGTATGTCATGATGTTGTTTCTACCCCTCCAAATACTTGTACCGACCATGAGACCAGCTCATTGTATGTCATGATGTTGTTTCTACCCCTCCAAATACTTGTACCGACCATGAGACCAGCTCATTGTATGTCATGATGTTGTTTCTACCCCTCCAAATACTTGTACCGACCATGAGACCAGCTCATTGTATGTCATGATGTTGTTTCTACCCCTCCAAATACTTGTACCGACCATGAGACCAGCTCATTGTATGTCATGATGTTGTTTCTACCCCTCCAAATACTTGTACCGACCATGAGACCAGGTCATTGTATGTCATGATGTCGTTTCTACCCCTCCAAATACTTGTACCGACCATGCGACCAGCTCATTGTATGTCATGATGTTGTTTCTACCCCTCCAAATACTTGTACCGACCATGAGACCAGCTCATTGTATGTCATGATGTTGTTTCTACCCCTCCAAATACTTGTACCGACCATGAGACCAGCTCATTGTATGTCATGATGTTGTTTCTACCCCTCCAAATACTTGTACCGACCATGAGACCAGCTCATTGTGTGCCATGATGTTGTTTCTACCCCTCCAAATACTTGTACCGACAATGCGACCAGCTCATTGTATGACATGATGTTGTTTCTACCCCTCCAAATATTTGTACCGACCATGCGACCAGCTCATTGTATGTCATGATGTTGTTTCTACCCCTCCAAATACTTGTACCGACCATGAGACCAGCTCATTGTATGTCATGATGTTGTTTCTACCATCCAAATACTTGTACCGACCATGAGACCAGCTCATTGTATGTCATGATGTTGTTTCTACCCTCCAAATACTTGTACTGACCATGAGACCAGCTCATTGTATGTCATGATGTTGTTTCTACCATCCAAATACTTGTACTGACCATGAGACCAGCTCATTGTATGTCATGATGTTGTTTCTACCATCCAAATACTTGTACCGACCATGAGACCAGCTCATTGTATGTCATGATGTTGTTTCTACCCCTCCAAATACTTGTACCGACCATGAGACCAGCTCATTGTATGTCATGATGTTGTTTCTACCCCTCCAAATACTTGTACCGACCATGAGACCAGCTCATTGTATGTCATGATGTTGTTTCTACCCCTCCAAATACTTGTACCGACCATGAGACCAGCTCATTTTATGTCATGATGTTGTTTCTACCCCTCCAAATACTTGTACCGACCATGAGACCAGCTCATTGTATGTCATGATGTTGTTTCTACCCCTCCAAATACTTGTACCGACCATGCGACCAGCTCATTGTATGTCATGAAGTTGTTTCTACCCCTCCAAATACTTGTACCGACCATGCGACCAGCTCATTTTATGTCATGATGTTGTTTCTACCCCTCCAAATACTTGTACCGACCATGAGACCAGCTCATTGTATGTCATGATGTTGTTTCTACCCCTCCAAATACTTGTACCGACCATGAGACCAGCTCATTGTATGTCATGATGTTGTTCCTACCCCTCCAAATACTTGTACCGACCATGCGACCAGCTCATTGTATGTCATGATGTTGTTTCTACCCCTCCAAATACTTGTACCGACCATGCGACCAGCGTTTCTTGTGTCATGATATTCCAATACCTCTATGATGGTACAAACCTGCGTTCAACCAACTAACGTGACGTATACAGCTTTACGAGCAGTAGTGGTTGTAGGCAAGATTCTATCAGTCACTTATAGCTGGTAATAGCAACCCGTGACGTCACGCTAGAAGGGTTGCTCGCAGAGCCTGCAGCTACAGGCAAACACAGTCAGCGACACTTAATCAAATGATCTAGCACAACAAAACAGAAGGCGAAGACACCATCCAGCTACCACCTTGAACATGTCCTACCCAAACTTAAACACACAACCCCATGCCAGAGAAACAAAGAGAAGCTGTCATGTTTTAACAACACTTACATTCTCCCCACTTCCCACACATGTTTTTCTCACCTGTTTTTTTTTCACCCCCTTTGGTCCCAGGCGAACACAGGTGAAAAGTGATCCTCGTTGAAAGCGCGTGCTTTTTGGCGCGAACTGTGCGGGGGCGGGCTACCTTGCAGGCGTGTACTTGTCGGTATGAGTTCAAGCTTCTAGACCCCCTCCTGGTGCGCAGGGGTCGCTGGGGTCAAGCAGGGATCGCTGGGATCACACTCGGCAGAGACTGAACGAAAAAGATTACGTGCACAAAGAGTTGCGAGCAGAAGTGTGTTTAGTCCATTACAGCTTTTGTTTCTGCCCAGTGCAGTTCTGGTGCAAGCACAGCGGGAACAAAGAAATAGAATGATTTAATATGAAAATAAAATGAAAATCTATGGAAACACAGAAAACATGGCGGCGCGCTGAAGATGGACTAGACCGGAAGCTTGCTAGTCAAGACACCAGAAAATGGCGCGGGGGGTGGGGGGATGTAAAATAAAAGGATAGAGAGAAAGATCGCTGAAAGACACTAAATAAGGAATGAGAGCTCGTTATATGGGACTGTAACATCAAGAGAGGATACGTAAGAAGAAGAGATGTACAGGCAACATCAAGAGATGTACAGATAGTATTAAGATATGTACAGGCAACATCAAGAGATGTACAGATGGTATTAAGATGTGTACAGGCAATATCAAGAGATGTACAGATGGTATTAAGATGTGTACAGGCAATATCAAGAGATGTACAGATAACATTAAGATATGTACAGGCAATATCAAGATATGTACAGGCAATATCAAGAGATGTACAGATAACATTAAGATATGTACAGGCAATATCAAGAGATGTACAGGCAACATCATGAGATGTACAGATGGTATTAAGAGATGTACAGGCAACATCAAGAGATGTACAGATAACATTAAGATATGTACAGGCAATATCAAGAGATGTACAGATAACATTAAGATATGTACAGGCAATATCAAGAGATGTACAGATGGTATTAAGATATGTACAGGCAATATCAAGAGATGTACAGATAACATTAAGATATGTACAGGCAATATCAAGAGATGTACAGATAGCATTGAGATATGTACAGGCAATATCAAGAGATGTACAGATAACATTGAGATATGTACAGGCAATATCAAGAGATGTACAGATGGTATTAAGATATGTACAGGCAATATCAAGAGACGTCCAGATGACATTAAGATATGTACATACAACATCAAGAGATGTACAGGCAACATCAATAGATGGACAAGATCAAGATATGGACAGGCTACCAAGAAAGAAAGAAAGAGAAAGAAAGAAAGAGACCGAAAGAAAAAAAGAAATGGGGACACTGAGAGAGGCACGAGACAGAGTGTGAAAGAATTCAAGCAAATTAAACCAAAAAAAGGACACAGAAGTATCTTTGAAAAAAAAGGCATTTGGAGCAGAAATAATTGGGCATTAAGCCGGGAAGAAAGTACGAAACAAACACAAACACAAACAAACACCGTTGAGAAGTTTGTTGAAACTATGCACCAGGGGGAAAAAAATGCGAAACAAAACAAGTACACCGGGAGAAACAAAGCGCAGCGACAAGAAAAAAAAAATAGGATTGTCCTGTAACGAGAGTTTGTCCAACACAAGCTGGCCATTATGTCAGCATTAGGTGTGGGAATGAACACTGTCGCTACTGAGAGACCGCTACAATCAGCGTGGTGGCTTGAGAATGGTAACGCCGGGTGATTAGTGGTTCTCAAACTGGGGGGCAGCTGGACACGCTGGTTGGGTGGGAGCTACAATCGTGACACTTTGATTGCTTGGCCAATATTGGCTGCTTATTTTAGGAACCGTCAATAAAAGATGATTTCGGGATTTCATGAATTTAATTCACAGGAAATCTTTCTTCTTCTTCTTCTTCTTCTTCCTCTTCTTCTTCTTCTTCTTCTTCTTCTTCTTCTTCCTCTTCTTCTTCTTCTCTTCTTCTTCTTCTTCTCTATCTCTTCTTCCTCCTTCCTTCTTCTTCTTCTTCTTCTTCTTCTTCTTCTTCCTTCTTCCTTCCTCCTTCTTCCTCTTCCCCTGCTTCCTCTTCTTCTTCTTCTTCCTCCTCCTCCTCCTCTTCTTCTTCTTCATCCTCCTCCTCTTCTTCTTCTTCCTCCTCCTCCTCCTCTTCTTCTTCCTCTTATTCTTCTTCCGCTTCTTCCTCTTCTTCTCCTCCTCCTCCTCTTCTTCTTCTTCTTCCTTCTCTTCTTCTTCTTCTTCTTCCTCCTCATCCTCTTCTTCTTCTTCTTCTTCCTCCTCCGCTTCTTCTTCTTCTCTCTCTTCCTCTTCCTCTTCTTCTTCTTCCTTTTCTACTTCTTTTTCTTCTTCTTCTTCTTCTTCTTCTTCTTCTTCTTCTCCTTCTTCCCCTCTTTCTTCTTCTTCTTCTTCTCCTTCTTCCCCTCTTTCTTCTTCTCCTTCTTCTTCTCCTTCTTCTCCTCTTTCTTCATCTTCTTCTTCCTTTTCTTCTTCTTCCTCTTCTTCTTCCTTTTCTTCTTATTCCTTTTTCTTCTTCCTCTTCTTCTTCTTCTTCTTCTTCAACTTCTTCTTCTTCCTTTTCTTCTCCTTCTCCTTCTTCTTCTTCCTTTTCTTCTCCTTCTCCTTCTTCTTCTTCCTTTTCTTCTTCTTCCTCTTCTTCTTCTTCCTTTCCTTCTTCTTCCTCTTCTTCTTCTTCCTCCTCCTCTTCTTCTTCTCCTTCTTCTTCTTCCTCTTCTTCTTCTTCCTCCTCCTCTTCTTCTTCTCCTTCTTCTTCTTCCTCTTTTTCTTCCTCTTCTTCTTCTTCCTCCTCCTCTTCTTCTTCTCCTTCTTCTTCTTCCTCTTCTTCTTCTTCCTCCTCCTCTTCTTCTACTTCTTCCTTTTCTTCTTCTTCCTCTTCTTCTTCTTCCTCCTCCTCTTCTTCTTCTCCTTCTACTTCTTCCTTTTCTACTTCTTCCTCTTCTTCTTCTTCTCCTTCTTCTTCTTCCTCTTCTTCTTCTTCCTCTTCTTCCTCTTCCTCTTCTTCTTCTTCCTTTTCTTCTCCTTCTCCTTCTTCTTCTTCCTTTTCTTCTCCTTCTCCTTCTTCTTCTTCCTTTTCTTCTTCTTCCTCTTCTTCTTCTTCCTCCTCCTCTTCTTCTTCTTCCTATTCTTCTTCTTCTTCCTCCTCTTTTTTTCTTCTGCTTTTCCTTCTCCTCTTTCTTCTTAACCTTCATCTTCATCTCCATCTTCTTCTTCCTCCTCCTCTTCTTCTGCTTCCTCTTCTCCTTCCTATTCTTCTTCTTATTCTTCCTCTTTTTCTTCTGCTTTTCCTTCTCCTCTTTCTTCTTAACCTTCATCTTCATCTCCATCTTCTTCGCCTTCTCCTTCTTCTCCTTCTCCTTCTTCTTCAAGTAAGAGATGCCCAAATCCTTACAATAACATTTGTGATATGATCTAAGTAAGAGATGCCCAAATCCTTACAATAACATTTGTGATATGATCTAAGTAAGAGATGCCCAAATCCTTACAATAACATTTGTGATACGATCTAAGTAAGAGATGTCCAAATCCTTACAATAACATTTGTGATACGATCTAAGTAAGAGATGTCCAAAACCTTACGATAAAATTTGTGATATGATCTAAGTAAGAGATGTCCAAATCCTTACGATAACATTTGTGATATGATCTAAGTAAGAGATGTCCAAAAACTTACGATAACTGACATCGATGTTTTTTCCTTTGACGTCATTCCTTGCTCATATTATGTTTGCTGACGTCACAAAGTTCACGTCCATGACCTTGACTTGTGTCAGCTGTAGTGCATTTTCGGTCACTAGGGAGCAACTAATAACATCGTGCCACAATGTGGCACAGCGATCACGGGATGACATTGCCATAGATGAGAACATAAAGCAGGCGATGGCCAGGAGATGCTCATGTATTATTTCCCTTGGGAGACGGTCTATCAGATTTCTTATCACCAACATCTGAGTAAAAAAACTGCCAACAACTCAATGACCTAAAGCTAGCCGAGATCCTACTTCAATTCCCTGTGATGGATGGGGTAACGGACTGGTTATCTGGTCAAGCGGAGGGATGCAGGGGGGGGGGGACGCAACCCGATACCAACAATATCGTGCTACGTCGGATGATTGGGTCGAAAGATGCAGATTCAACAGCCAAACTTATCTACGCCTATTTAAAGTCTATTAAAGTCGGACGATGAAAAGGAGTGTTCGTCATGGAGCAACGGAACAACAAAAGATGAAATGACAGAGCTACAGTAGTAGAAGATCGTCACAACTTGCTCTGCCTTGCCTCGTCCATCAGTTATATTGTCTTTATCTTGAAGGTAAATAGAAGGTTGTGATTTGTCATGATTATTCCAGGCAATATAAGAAGGTAGTTTGTCATTCCTTTCCTTCTTGTCATGATTATTCCAGGCAATATAAGAAGGTAGTTTGCCATTCCTTTCCTTCTTGTCATGATTATTCCAGGCAATATAAGAAGGTAGTTTGTCATTCCTTTCCTTCTTGTCATGATTATTCCAGGCAATATAAGAAGGTAGTTTGTCATTCCTTTCCTTCTTGTCATGATTAGTCTAGGCAATATAAGAAGGTAGTTTGTCATTCCTTTCCTTCTTGTCATGATTAGTCTAGGCAATATAAGAAGGTAGTTTGCCATTCCTTTCCTTCTTGTCATGATTATTCCAGGCAATATAAGAAGGTAGTTTGTCATTCCTTTCCTTCTTGTCATGATTAGTCTAGGCAATATAAGAAGGTAGTTTGCCATTCCTTTCCTTCTTGTCATGATTATTCCAGGCAATATAAGAAGGTAGTTTGTCATTCCTTTCCTTCTTGTCATGATTATTCCAGGCAATATAAGAAGATAGTTTGCCATTCCTTTCCTTCTTGTCATGATTATTCCAGGCAATATAAGAAGGTAGTTTGTCATTCCTTTCCTTCTTGTCATGATTATTCCAGGCAATATAAGAAGGTAGTTTGTCATTCCTTTCCTTCTTGTCATGATTATTCCAGGCAATATAAGAAGGTAGTTTGTCATTCCTTTCTTTCTTGTCATGATTATTCCAGGCAATATAAGAAGGTAGTTTGTCATTCCTTTCCTTCTTGTCATGATTATTCCAGGCAATATAAGAAGGTAGTTTGCCATTCCTTTCCTTCTTGTCATGATTTTTCCAGGCAATATAAGAAGGTAGTTTGTCATTCCTTTCCTTCTTGTCATGATTATTCCAGGCAATATAAGAAGGTAGTTTGTCATTCCTTTCCTTCTTGTCATGATTATTCCAGGCAATATAAGAAGGTAGTTTGCCATTCCTTTCCTTCTTGTCATGATTATTCCAGGCAATATAAGAAGGTAGTTTGTCATTCCTTTCCTTCTTGTCATGATTATTCCAGGCAATATAAGAAGGTAGTTTGTCATTCCTTTCCTTCTTGTCATGATTATTCCAGGCAATATAAGAAGGTAGTTTGCCATTCCTTTCCTTCTTGTCATGATTATTCCAGGCAATATAAGAAGGTAGTTTGCCATTCCTTTCCTTCTTGTCATGATTATTCCAGGCAATATAAGAAGGTAGTTTGCCATTCCTTTCCTTCTTGTCATGATTATTCCAGGCAATATAAGAAGGTAGTTTGCCATTCCTTTCCTTCTTGTCATGATTATTCCAGGCAATATAAGAAGGTAGTTTGTCATTCCTTTCCTTCTTGTCATGATTATTCCAGGCAATATAAGAAGGTAGTTTGCCATTCCTTTCCTTCTTGTCATGATTATTCCAGGCAATATAAGAAGGTAGTTTGTCATTCCTTTCCTTCTTGTCATGATTATTCCAGGCAATATAAGAAGGTAGTTTGTCATTCCTTTCCTTCTTGTCATGATTATTCCAGGCAATATAAGAAGGTAGTTTGTCATTCCTTTCCTTCTTGTCATGATTATTCCAGGCAATATAAGAAGGTAGTTTGTCATTCCTTTCCTTCTTGTCATGATTATTCCAGGCAATATAAGAAGGTAGTTTGTCATTCCTTTCCTTCTTGTCATGATTATTCCAGGCAATATAAGAAGGTAGTTTGTCATTCCTTTCCTTCTTGTCATGATTATTCCAGGCAATATAAGAAGGTAGTTTGTCATTCCTTTCCTTCTTGTCATGATTATTCCAGGCAATATAAGAAGGTAGTTTGTCATTCCTTTCCTTCTTGTCATGATTATTCCAGGCAATATAAGAAGGTAGTTTGTCATTCCTTTCCTTTTGTCATGATTATTCCAGGCAATATAAGAAGGTAGTTTGCCATTCCTTTCCTTTTTGTCATGATTATTCCAGGCAATATAAGAAGGTAGTTTGCCATTCCTTTCCTTCTTGGCATGATTATTCCAGGCAATATAAGAAGGTAGTTTGCCATTCCTTTCCTTCTTGTCATGATTATTCCAGGCAATATAAGAAGGTAGTTTGCCATTCCTTTCCTTCTTGGCATGATTATTCCAGGCAATATAAGAAGGTAGTTTGCCATTCCTTTCCTTCTTGGCATGATTATTCCAGGCAATATAAGAAGGTAGTTTGTCATTCCTTTCCTTCTTGTCATGATTATTCCAGGCAATATAAGAAGGTAGTTTGTCATTCCTTTCCTTCTTGGCATGATTATTCCAGGCAATATAAGAAGGTAGTTTGTCATTCCTTTCCTTCTTAGCAGTAACTGTACTAGTCGGAGATCGCAGCCATTGTCTCTATACATGAGATCCTCTGCCTGCCATCGCGGTGTGGGGACCATAACCGGCACTACTTGTCGGCTGCTCCCACAACACCATCCACCACCTGCTCCAATTCGATCAAAAAAATCCAAAGACGATTAGAGACCACAGAGATGGGATTTCTCAGAAGAATGTCGAAAGTTCCCACAGAGATGGGATTTCTCAGAAGAATGTTGAAAGTTCCCACAGAGATGGGATTTCTCAGAAGATTGTTGAAAGTTCCCTCAGAGATGGGATTTCTCAGAAGATTGTTGAAAGTTCCCTCAGAGATGGGATTTCTCAGAAGAATGTTGAAAGTTCCCACAAGATGGGATTTCTCAGAAGAATGTTGAAAGTTCCCACAGAGATGGGATTTCTCAGAATTTTGTTGAAAGTTCCCTCAGAGATGGGATTTCTCAAAGGAATGTTGAAAGTTCTCACAGAGATGGGATTTCTCAAAGGAATGTTGAAAGTTCCCTCAGAGATGGGATTTCTCAGAAGAATGTTGAAAGTTCCCACAGAGATGGGATTTCTCAGAAGAATGTTGAAAGTTCCCTCAGAGATGGGATTTCTCAAAGGAATGTTGAAAGTTCCCTCAGAGATGGGATTTCTCAGAAGAATGTTGAAAGTTCCCACAGAGATGGGATTTCTCAGAAGAATGTTGAAAGTTCCCACAGAGATGGGATTTCTCAGAAGATTGTTGAAAGTTCCCTCAGAGATGGGATTTCTCAGAAGAATGTTGAAAGTTCCCACAGAGATGGGATTTCTCAGAAGAATGTTGAAAGTTCCCACAGAGATGGGATTTCTCAGAAGATTGTTGAAAGTTCCCTCAGAGATGGGATTTCTCAAAGGAATGTTGAAAGTTCTCACAGAGATGGGATTTCTCAGAAGAATGTTGAAAGTTCCCACAGAGATGGGATTTCTCAAAAGAATGTTGAAAGTTCCCACAGAGATGGGATTTCTCAGAAGAATGTTGAAAGTTCCCACAGAGATGGGATTTCTCAGAAGAATGTTGAAAGTTCCCTGTACGGCTAAAAAGACCAATGAGGAAGTTCTCAAAGAGGCCAACACAAAAAGGGAGCTCTTAAAAAACATCAGAAAGAAGCAATCAACATTTTTCAGGCGCATCATGAGAAGAGGAAAGTTGGAATACTTGGTTACAACTGGCAAAATAAAAGGAAAGAGAGATCGCGGACGACAAAGAGAGAAAATACTGGATAGCTTGGTGTCATGGCATGGAAAACAGTCAACAACAGAACTGATACGATGTACTGTGGATAGTAGATTGTGGCAGGACAGGATCGCCTACGCCAACCGGCAGGGTACATGATGATGATCCTGATGGTTAGACTCAAGTATATTAATTATCCATGTTTCTGACACTAGTCGAATTCCCCATCGGAGACTCGCCAATAGGTCTTCATCAGCGACAAGCAGGAACGATAGCAGCAGTAGAACAATGAACAAGAAAGATAAGATAATCCTAACTAGGCGCAGTAATCTCTGACACGTGACGCCAGGAGAGAGGAACAACAGCGCCTTTGTCCAGGGGAGACGCACTACTTTGTGCCAGCTGTCAGGCTTTCTTCATCCGCGGCTGAAATCAGACCCTTATATTTTCAGATTTTCTTTTATTTTAGGCTGGTCTATTTGTCCGTGTGTAGGTTGGTCTATTTGTTCGTGTGTATGTTGGCCTATTTGTCCGTGTGAGGTTGGTCTATTTGTTCGTGTGTAGGTTGGTCTAATTGTCCGTGTGTAGGTTGGCCTATTTGTCCGTGTGTAGGTTGGTCTATTTGTCCGTGTGTAGGTTGGTCTAATTGTCCGTGTGTAGGTTGGCCTATTTGTCCGTGTGTAGCTTGGTCTATTTGTCCGTGTGTAGGATGGTCTATTTGACCGTGTGTAGGTTGGCCTATTTGTCCGTGTGTAGGTTGGTCTATTTGTCCGTGTGTAGGATGGTATATTTGACCGTGTGTAGGTTGGCCTATTTGTCCGTGTGTATGTTGGTCTATTTGTCCGTGTGTAGGTTGGCCTATTTGTCCGTGTGTAGGTTAGCCTATTTGTCCGTGTGTTGGTTGGCCTATTTGTCCGTGTGTAGGTTGGCCTATTTGTCCGTGTGTAGGTTGGTCTATTTGTTCGTGTGTATGTTTGTCTATTTGTCCGTGTATAGTTTCGCCTATTTGTCCGTGTGTATGTTTGTCTATTTGTCCGTGTGTAGTTTGGCCTATTTGTCCGTGTGTATGTTTGTCTATTTGTCCGTGTGTAGTTTGGCCAATTTGTCCGTGTGTATGTTTGTCTATTTGTCCGTGTGTAGTTTGGCCTATTTGTCCGTGTGTAGTTTGGCCGATTTGTCCGTGTGTATGTTTGTCTATTTGTCCGTGTGTAAGTAAAGTACCCCCCGTCACGCCAAGTGGCGTATAGGGAAATATGGTGTTAGTGACCCTATATTTTACAGACCTTCAGCACATGATTTTTGGGGTAATGTGGTCGGTATTACGCCCGTGCTGCTTTTACTTTCCCAGAAAAAATCCGGTACCCATTTAAGGCTGGGTGAACCCGGAGCCGTCGGTTGGGATCGAACCCTACCCCTTGTCCGTAGTAGTCCAGTTCACTAACCACTGAGCTATCGCGGCTCCTACTAATTTTTAGGGAATTAGTAAAACCCAGGTGTCCTCGCCAGGGTACGAACCCCGGCTGTTGCCGTGGTAAGCCAACCGCCTATCGATAGCTTGGTGTCATGGCATGGAAAACAGTCAACAACAGAACTGATACGATGTACTGTGGATAGTAGATTGTGGCAGGACAGGATCGCCTACGCCAACCGGCAGGGTACATGATGATGATCCTGATGGTTAGACTCAAGTATATTAATTATCCATGTTTCTGACACTAGTCGAATTCCCCATCGGAGACTCGCCAATAGGTCTTCATCAGCGACAAGCAGGAACGATAGCAGCAGTAGAACAATGAACAAGAAAGATAAGATAATCCTAACTAGGCGCAGTAATCTCTGACACGTGACGCCAGGAGAGAGGAACAACAGCGCCTTTGTCCAGGGGAGACGCACTACTTTGTGCCAGCTGTCAGGCTTTCTTCATCCGCGGCTGAAATCAGACCCTTATATTTTCAGATTTTCTTTTATTTTAGGCTGGTCTATTTGTCCGTGTGTAGGTTGGTCTATTTGTTCGTGTGTATGTTGGCCTATTTGTCCGTGTGAGGTTGGTCTATTTGTTCGTGTGTAGGTTGGTCTAATTGTCCGTGTGTAGGTTGGCCTATTTGTCCGTGTGTAGGTTGGTCTATTTGTCCGTGTGTAGGTTGGTCTAATTGTCCGTGTGTAGGTTGGCCTATTTGTCCGTGTGTAGCTTGGTCTATTTGTCCGTGTGTAGGATGGTCTATTTGACCGTGTGTAGGTTGGCCTATTTGTCCGTGTGTAGGTTGGTCTATTTGTCCGTGTGTAGGATGGTATATTTGACCGTGTGTAGGTTGGCCTATTTGTCCGTGTGTATGTTGGTCTATTTGTCCGTGTGTAGGTTGGCCTATTTGTCCGTGTGTAGGTTAGCCTATTTGTCCGTGTGTTGGTTGGCCTATTTGTCCGTGTGTAGGTTGGCCTATTTGTCCGTGTGTAGGTTGGTCTATTTGTTCGTGTGTATGTTTGTCTATTTGTCCGTGTATAGTTTCGCCTATTTGTCCGTGTGTATGTTTGTCTATTTGTCCGTGTGTAGTTTGGCCTATTTGTCCGTGTGTATGTTTGTCTATTTGTCCGTGTGTAGTTTGGCCAATTTGTCCGTGTGTATGTTTGTCTATTTGTCCGTGTGTAGTTTGGCCTATTTGTCCGTGTGTAGTTTGGCCGATTTGTCCGTGTGTATGTTTGTCTATTTGTCCGTGTGTAAGTAAAGTACCCCCCGTCACGCCAAGTGGCGTATAGGGAAATATGGTGTTAGTGACCCTATATTTTACAGACCTTCAGCACATGATTTTTGGGGTAATGTGGTCGGTATTACGCCCGTGCTGCTTTTACTTTCCCAGAAAAAATCCGGTACCCATTTAAGGCTGGGTGAACCCGGAGCCGTCGGTTGGGATCGAACCCTACCCCTTGTCCGTAGTAGTCCAGTTCACTAACCACTGAGCTATCGCGGCTCCTACTAATTTTTAGGGAATTAGTAAAACCCAGGTGTCCTCGCCAGGGTACGAACCCCGGCTGTTGCCGTGGTAAGCCAACCGCCTATCGATTGCGCTAACCGGACACCCTGTCCGTGTGTAGTTTGGCCTATTTGTCCGTGTGTAGTTTGGCCTATTTGTCCGTGTGTAGTTTGACCTATTTGTCCGTGTGTAGTTTGGCCTATTTGTCCGTGTGTAGTTTGGCCTATTTGTCCGTGTGTAGTTTGGCCTATTTGTCCGTGTGTAGTTTGGCCTATTTGTCCGTGTGTAGTTTGGCCTATTTGTCCGTGTGCTCTGGGGCATGTTTCTCGTGACAAGGCGCTGTATCGAGAAGTACGGGACCGATCCAACTTTGGACCGTCTATTGTTCTATATCAAATAAACAACACATAGTGGAGCAGATAGACTTTTGAACAATAAACCTAATGAGTCAGGTCATCAACATTTTACTAAAAGTTATACAGGGAAGGATTCAGAATAAAATCAATACTGAATTAAATGAGCAGCAATTTGGATTCAGGAAAAACAGTGGGACAATAGAAGCCATATTCAGCATGAGAACATTGATTGAAAAGTACATAGAAGTAAACAAACCAATATATGCCTGCTTCATAGACTACACCAAAGCTTTTGATAGAGTACACAACAAACAACTTATAGAATGCCTAAAAGAGATACATCTAGATGACATGGACATACGACTAATATGTAATTTGTACTGGGAGCAAACAGCAATAATAAAATATAACAAGGAGAACTCTACACCCATGGATATAAAAAGAGGAGTAAGACAAGGATGCATCCTATCACCAAGCTTGTTCAATCTATACACTGAGCAAATCTTTAAAAACATCTCAGAGATGCCAGGCCTAAACATTAATGGAAAGATAATCAATAACCTAAGATATGCTGATGATACTGTACTACTAGCAGAAAATCCTAAAGACCTACAACAATTACTTAATGTAATAAACATGACAAGCAAAATATATGGACTAGATATGAATATCAAAAAGACTAAAACTATGATCATAAACAAAGAAAATACTCAAAACCCACAAGTGGATATCAAAATTGAAGGAATAGACCTTGAGACAGTTCAGAGCTACAACTACCTTGGACATACTATAACCAGTGATGGAAAATGTACAACTGAAATAAACAAAAGAATAGGAATGGCAAAAAGTAATTTTAATGTCATGAAGGACATACTAACATCAAAACAAATAACACCAGGGCTAAAACTAAGAATAGCAAAATGTTACATCTTCTCACATGTTCTGTTCTCTTCTCCCGTGACAACAGAGAACCCACGCATCATCGAGCACCCGTCCGACCACTACGTGGCCAAGAACGAGCCGGCCAAGCTCCACTGTAAGGCTGAGGGTGACCCCACCCCTGAGATCACGTGGTACAGGAATGGACAGAAAGTGACAACGAATAAAGACGACCAGAACGCTCACAGGTGAGTTTATGAGACAGACATGCTAGATGTAGAGTAGAACAAATATAGACAGGCTAGATGTAGAGTAGAACAAATATAGACAGGCTAGATGTAGAGTAGAACAAATATAGACAGGCTAGATGTAGAGTAAAACAAATATAGACCAGCTAGATGTAGAGTAGAACAAATATAGACCCGCTAGAAGTAGAATCGAACAAATATAGACCAGCTAGATGTAGAGTAGAACAAATATAGACCAGCTAGATGTAGAGTAGAACAAATATAGACCAGCTAGATGTAGAGTAGAACAAATATAGACAGACCGGCTAGATGTAAAGTAGAACACATATAGACAGGCTAGATGTAGAGTAGAACAAATATAGACCGGCTAGATGTAGAGTAGAACAAATATAGACATGCCGGCTAGATGTAACAAATATAAACATGCCGGTTAGATGTAGAATAGAACAAATATAGACAGGCCGGCTAGATTTAGAGTAGAACAAATATAGACAAGCAGGCTAGATGTGAAGTAGAACAAATATAGAGAGGCAGGCTAAATATAGAGTAGAACAAATATAGACAGACTATAGAGGAGCTATTATATAATGACAGACGGGGAGACATTCCATACAGACAGACAAACTGGGAGAATCCTATTTAGAGGGACAAATGGGGAGGCATTCCATATAGGCAGACAAACTGGGAGACATCCCATAGAGGCAGACAAACTGGGAGACACCCCAAATAGACAGACAAACTGGGAGACATCCCATAGAGGCAGACAAACTGGGAGATATCCCATATAGACAGACAAACTGGGAGACATCCCATATAGACAGACAAACTGGTAGTGACTCCATCATGAAGACACACAATCTGCCCTTTAGCAGACAGAACGACAGACAGAAGAAGTGTCACATACATATATTTAGACAGACAAATAGATGGCCATAGGTACCTTCGCTTCCAACTTTCTCTCTATCTTGTCACTGACAAGCATTCCACTTTTCACCATTTTTTTTTCTTCTTTCACTCCCTTCACATTTAGTTCACTTCTCTTACACTCTACTTCTCTTACACTCTACTTCTCTTACACTCTACTTCTCTTTCAGTACCTTCTTCTGTCACCTCTTCAATCACTCCTTCTGTCACTCCTTCAGTTACTTCTTCAGTCACTAATTCATTCACTCCGACAATCACTCCTTCAGTCACTCCTTCAATCACTCTAGTCACTCCTTCAGTCACTCATTCAGTCACTCCTTCAATCACTCCTCTAGTAACACCTTCAATCACTCATCTAGTCACTCCTTCAGTCACTCTTTCAGTCACTCCTTCAGTCACTCCTTCAGCCACTCCTTCAGCCACTCCTCTAGTCATTCTTTCAGTCACTCCTTCAATCATTCCTTTATTCACTCCTTCTGTCACTCCTTCAGCCACTTTTTCAATCACTCCTTCAATCACTCCTTCAATCACTCCTTCAATCACTCCTTCAATCACTCCTTCAGTCACTCCTTCAATCACTCCTTCAGTCACTCCTTCAATCACTTCTTCAATCACTCCTTCAGTCACTCCTTCAGTCACTCCCTCAATCACTCCTTCAGTTACTCCTTCAATCACTCCTTCAGTCACTCCTTCAATCACTCCTTCAATCACTCCTTCAATCACTCCTCCAGTCTCTCTATCAATCACTCCTTCAGTTACTCCTTCAATCACTCCTTCAATCACTCCTTCAATCACTCCTTAAATCACTCCTTCAGTCACTCCTTCAATTACTCCTCTAGTCACTCCTTCAATCACTTCTTCATTCTCTCCTTCAATCACTCCTTCAGTCACTCCTTCAAACACTCATTTAATCACTCCTTCAATCACTCCTTCAGGCACTCCTTCAGTCACTCCTTCAATTACTCCTTCAGTCACTCCATCAATTACTCCTCTAGTAACTCCTTCAATAACTCCTTCAATCACTCCTTCAATCACTCCTTCATTCACTCTTTCATTCACTCCTTCAATCACTCTTTCAGTCAATCCAGCAATTAATCCTCTAGTCACTCCTTTTATCACTCCTTCAGTCAATCCAGCAATTATTCCTCTAATCACTCCTTCAGTCACTCCTCTAGTCACTCCTTCAATCACTCCTTCAATTACTCCTCTAGTCACTCCTTCAATCACTCCTTCAAGTACTCCTCTAGTCACTCCTTCAATCACTCCTTCAGTCACTCTTTCAATAAATCCTTCAATAACACCTTCAGTCACTCCTTCAATCAGTACCTCAGTCACTGCTTCAATTACTCCTTCAGTCACTCCTTAAATATACCTTCAGTCACTCCTTCAATTACTCCTTCAGTCACTTCTTCAATCAGTACTTCAATCACTCCTTCAGTCTTTCCTTCATTCACTCCTTCAGTCACTCCTTCACTCGCTCCTTCAGTCACTCCTTCAGTCACTCCTTCAATCACTCCTTCAGTCACTTCTTCAATTACTCCTTCAGTCACTCCTTCAATTACTTCTTCAGTCACTTCTTCAATCAGTACTTCAATCACCCCTTCAATGACACCTTCATTCACTCCTTCAATCACTCCTTCAATCACTCCTTCAATCACTTCTTCAATCACCCTTCAATCACTCCTTCAATCACCCCTTCAATCACTCCTTCAATCACTCCTTCAATCACCCCTTCCATCACTCCTTCAATCACTCCTTCAGTCACTCCTTCAGTCACTCTTTCATTCCCTCCTTCAGTCACTCCTTCAATCACTCCTTCACTCCCTCCTTCAATCACTCCTTCAGTCATTCCTTCAGTCACCCCTTCACTCCCTCCTTCAATCACTCCTTCAGTCACTCCTTCACTCACTCCTTAATCACTCCTTCAATCACTCCTTCAATCACCCCTTCCATCACTCCTTCAATCACTCCTTCAGTCACTCCTTCAGTCACTCTTTCATTCCCTCCTTCAGTCACTCCTTCAATCACTCCTTCACTCCCTCCTTCAATCACTCCTTCAGTCATTCCTTCAGTCACTCCTTCACTCCCTCCTTCAATCACTCCTTCAGTCACTCCTTCACTCACTCCTTAAATCACTCCTTCAGTCACACCTTAATTCACTCTTTCAATCACTCCTTCAATCACTCCTTCAATCACTCCTTCACTCACTCCTTCAATCACTCCTTCAGTCACTCCTTCGGTCACTCATTCAATCACTCCTTCAATCACCCCTTCAATGACTCCTTCATTCACTCCTTCAATCACTCCTTCAATCACTCCTTCAATCACTCCTTCAATCACTTCTTCAATCACCCATTCAATCACTCCTGCAATCACCCCTTCAATCACTCCTTCAGTCACTCCTTCAATCACCCCTTCAAGCACTCCTTCAATCACTCCTTCAGTCACTCCTTCAATCACTCCTTCAATCACTCCTTCAATCACTCATTCAGTCACTCCTTCAATCACTCCTTCAATCACTCCTTCAGTCACTCCTTCACTCCCTCCTTCAATCACTCTTTCAGTCACTCCTTCAGTCACTCCTTCAATCACTCCTTCAATCACTCCTTCAGTCACTCCTTCAGTCACTCCTTCAATCACTCCTTCAGTCACTCCTTCAATCACTCCTTCAGTCACTCCTTCACTCCCTCCACTACCTCCACAGACTCCTCCTTAACGGTGGTAACCAACTGTTCTTCCTGCGCATCATCCACACCAAGAACCTGAAACCTGACGTGGGCACCTACTACTGTAACGCTACCAACGTCCATGGCACTGCCATTAGCAACAACGCCACGCTACAGATAGCAGGTAAGCTGGGCTCTCACACTGTGATCTCCCCCAGGTGGTGTGTGGTGGCTGTGATCTCCCTCAAGTGGTGTTTGATGTCTGTGATCTTTCACAGTTGGTGTGTGATGGCTGTGATCTCCCACAGTTGGTGTGTGATGGCTGTGATCTCCCACAGTTGGTGTGTGATGGCAGTGATCTCCCACAGTTTGGTGTGTGATGGCTGTGATGTCCCACATTTGGTGTGTGATGGCTGGGATTTCTCACAGTTGGTGTGTGATGGCTGTGATCTCCCACAGTTTGGTGTGTGGTGGCTCTGATCTCCCACAGTTTGGTGTGTGGTGGCTGTGATCTCCCTCAGGTGGTGTTTCTCTCTCTCTCTCTCTCTCTCTCTCTCTGCGATCAGGACTTAATCAGAGTAGGATTCCAGACACTCACATGAAGTCAGCTGTCGGATTAAGTGTGTTGATCGCCCCCACAGACAGAACATCACAATTAGAGTCTGCCAGATCCACTCTGATTGAACACCCGTTAAAACGTTGCACTGTGTTCTGCGCCAGGTGGTGTTTGATGGATGTGATCTCCACCAGGTGATGTGTGATCTCCCCAGGTGGTGTTTGATGGCTTTAATCTCCCCCAGGTGGCGTGTGATCTCCCCCAGGTGGGGTTTGATGGCTATAATCTCCCCAGGTGGTATGTAATCTCCCCCAGGTGGTGTTAGATGGCTGTAATCTATCCCAGATGGTGTTTGATGGCTGTAATATCTCCTAGGTGGTGTTTGATGGATGTAATCTCCCCAAGGTGGTGTTTGATGGCTGTAATCTACCCCAGGTGGTGTGTGGTGGCTGTGATCTCCTCTAGGTGGTGTTTGATGGATGTAATCTCCCCAGGTGGTGTGTGATCCCCCCCCAGGTGGTGTTTGATGGCTGTAATCTAACCCAGGTGGTGCGTGGTGGTTGTAATCTCCCCAGGTGGTGTTTGATGGCTGTTGTCTACCTCAGGTGGTGTGTGATCCCCCCAGGTGGTGTTTAATGGCTGTAATCTCCTCCAGGTGGTGTTTGATGGATGTGATCTCCCCCAGGTGGTGTTTGATGGCTGTAGTCTCACCCAGGTGGTGTGTGATCCCTCCCCCCCCAGGTGGTGTTTAATGGCTGTAATCTCCTCCAGGTGGTGTTTGATGAATGTGATCTCCCACAGGTGCCGTGTGGTGGCTGTAATCTCCCTCCATTTGGTGTGTGATGGCTGTGATTCCCCCCCCCCAGTGGTGTTTGATGGCTGTGATTTCCCCTTTTGGTGTGTTATGGTTGTGATCTCTCCCAGTCGGTGTGTGATGGTTGTGATCTCCCCAGTTGGTGTCTGATGGCTGTGATTTCCCCCAGTTTGTGTGTTATGGCTGTGATCTCCCCCATGTGGTATGTTTTTGCTGTCATCTCCCCAATGTGGTCTTTCATGGATGTGATCTACCCCAGGTGGTGTGTGGTTGCTGTGATCTCCCCCATGTGGTGTGTGATGGCTGTGATCGCCCCAATGTGGTATTTGATGGATGTGATCCCCCAAGTGGTGTGTAATGGCTGTGATCTCCCCAATGTGGTGTTTGATGGATGTGATCCCACCAGGTGGTGTGTGATTGCTGTGATCTCCCCCAGGTGGTGTGTGATGGCTGTGATCTCCCGCAGGTGGTGTGTGATGGCTGTGATCTCCCCCAGGTGGTGTGTGATGGCTGTGATCCCCCTCCCCCAGGTGGTGTGTGATCGCTGTGATCTCCCACTGGTGGTGTGTGATGGCTGTGATCTCCCACAGGTGGTGTGTGTGGCTGTGATCTCCCCCAAATGGTGTGTGATGGCTGTGATCTCCCCCAGATGGTGTGTGACGGCTGTAACCCCCCTCCCCCAGGTGGTGTGTAATGACTGTGATCTCCCCCAGGTGGTGTGTGATGACTGTGATCTCCCTCCCCCAGGTGGTGTGTGATGGCTGTGATCCCCTCCCCCAGGTGGTGTGTGATGGCTGTGATCCCCCTCCCCCCAGATGGTGTGTGATGTCTGTGATCTCCCCCAGATGGTGTGTGATGGCTGTGATCTCCCCCAGATGGTGTGTGATGGCTGTGATCTCCCCCAGGTGGCGTGTGATGGCTGTGTATCTCCCCCAGGTGGTGTGTAATGGCTGTGATCTCCCCCAGGTGGTGTGTGATGGCTGTGATCTCCCCCAGATGATGTGTAATGGCTGTGATCTCCCCCAGATGGTGTGTAATGGATGTGATCTCCCCCAGGTGGTGTGTGATGGCTGTGATCTCCCCCAGATGGTGTGTGATGGCTGTGAACTCCCCCAGGTGGTGTGTGATGGCTGTGATCCCCCTCCCCCCAGATGGTGTGTGATGGCTGTGATCCCCCTCCCCCCAGATGGTGTGTGATGGCTGTGATCCCCCTCCCCCCAGATGGTGTGTGATGGCTGTGATCCCCCTCCCCCCCCCAGGTGGTTTGTGATGGCTGTGATTTCTTCCCCACCCCCACCTCCAGGTGGTGTTTGATGGCTGTGATTTCATCCCCACCCCCACCTCCAGGTGGTTTGTGATGGCTGTGATTTCTTCCCCACCCCCACCTCCAGGTGGTTTGTGATGGCTGTGATTTCTTCCCCACCCCCACCTCCAGGTGGTGTTTGATGGCTGTGATTTCTTCCCCACCCCACCTCCAGGTGGTTTGTGATGGCTGTGATTTCTTCCCCACCCCCACCTCCAGGTGGTTTGTGATGGCTGTGATTTCTTCCCCACCCCCACCTCCAGGTGGTGTTTGATGGCTGTGATTTCTTCCCCACCCCCACCTCCAGGTGGTTTGTGATGGCTGTGATTTCTTCCCCACCCCCACCTCCAGGTGGTTTGTGATGGCTGTGATTTCTTCCCCACCCCCACCTCCAGGTGGTTTGTGATGGCTGTGATTTCTTCCCGCCCCACCTCCAGGTGGTTTGTGATGGCTGTGATTTCTTCCCCACCCCCACCTCCAGGTGGTGTTTGATGGCTGTGATCTTCCCCAGGTGGTGTGTGGTGCCTGTGATCTCTCACATTTTGATAACCACTGCTAACCGATACAAGACTACGAAAGTCAAGAATAGGAAATACAAAAAGCAATTTTAACTTAAAAAATCGACTCACATCCACACAAGTAAAATCTGAACTTAAATTACGAATTGTAACATGTTTTAGATAATCAACTTTCTAGTATGGTCCAGAAACATGGATACTAAATAAGAAAACATAGCAAGTAATTGAATCCTTTGAAATGTGGACCTATAGGAAAATGGGGAGAATTGGGTGGAAGGTGAAGAAGACAAAAAACGAAGTTCAGAATCAGCAGAACATGAAAGAATGAACTTCGAAGCCTTCTATGTGTCCACACACGTCACACGATGATGATGGATCTACAGCATTATAAATTAACTCTTATACTCCGGAGCAATGTTCCAGACAGCCTGAATGGTTTATATTCAAATACCATTGCACTAATTACAAGGTAACGCATTGTGACATTATTCTTCTTCTTCTTCTTCTTTCCTTCCTCATTTGCCTTTCAGCGTCGAGGGGAGATATAATTTGCTGTAATTTGCTCGTCTGTTCGACTCTCCCACTGTTATGTTTCCAAGTGCTTGTAATATTCCATCAATCCTTCTATTTCGTGGTCGGTCCTTAGGTCTGGTGTTCTCGGTATGTTTATTGAAGGCTCGTTGTGTTTTGATATTTCTGCAGTGTCATGTGGCCTAACCATTTTATCTGTTGTTTCTTTATATTTTCTATGGCAGGGTTTTTCACTAGCTTTTTTCTCAGTTCTTCATTTCAGATATTATCTCTCAGACTGTTTCCTGCCATTCGTCTAACACAGGAATGGCCAATTTCTTTCAAATAGCGGGCCACGTTTTTATTATTTTTGTGTGTGGCGGGCCACACACATAACAACAACAATACAAATAAACTTGGCATCTGTTTTAAGGTAATATTTTTGTTATTTATCGGCATTATTTGCTTACATAAATCATTTTATTGCAACAGAGTTAAAAATGCCTAGTTGATTTATAAAAATTAATAAAATTTGCTATTTATATTGTTTAACAAACATGTTTTAGTTAGGTCATTTTAAAGTTGACATGTAACAAACCTTAATGAGAACAATGTGGACATTCATGTGCAGCAACAAGTTCATCAAAGTCAATGTGTAAAGATGATGATGATATTCGTAATAAATCCTGAAGGTGGCCATCAGTGAGTCGGTTTCTTTGTGACGATTTAATCGCCTTCATTGTTGAAAAAGCGCATTCACATATATATGTGCTTCCGAACATAGAAGTAATTTTCAAACTGAAATCACTCAATGCGGGATATTTTTCCCGTGGCACAAGTTTCCAAAAGTCAACTCCTGTCTCCATCCTTGATTGGAAAAAGGGGTCACTTTGGAGGTTACATAACTCCAACATGAAAAGTGTCATGTTGTTGGAAAATGTCACACTTCATAGGGTTGTTAAACAATGCCAGTTCTGGTCGTATACCACTGAAGTCAGAAAATCGTTCATTGAATTGCTCCAATAGTTTGTCTAACATTAATACAGAAAATTTGAAATCAGTGTCACTGCGCTCCTCAATCAATTCTTTGCACGAAGGAAAATGAATGAAGTTTTCTTTGGCCAGGGTAAATCTAAAAACTTTTAGTTGACTTTTAAATCCATCTAGGTGTCCTACCAAATCTGAGACTGTTTGGAACGTCCCTGTAGCTTTACGTTGAGTTCATTCATGTGCTGGGTGATATCAGTTAAAAAGGCCAATACGCTGTTAAAATGTGGATCAGACATTTTTCTGATGAGTTCTTTGTTGGTATCATGTTTCTCTAAAAACTGCTTTATCTCGTTTCTCAAAGCAAAAAACCGCCTCAAACAATTCCCTCTGCTTAGCCAGCGTACTTGTGTGTAGAGCACCAAATCGCCATATTCCGCCTCAACTTCTGATAGAAAATTTATAAACTGTCGGTGTGTCAAAGACCGATTCCCGCCTTTTATTAAATTCACACACTTTATTACAGTTTTCATAACATCCTCCACGTCTAGAATCTTGCCACACAGCGCCTCCTGGTGTATAATGCAGTGTAATGCTGGGCAATGAAGTCACCGTCACATAATGATTTTTTTATATTTCGCTATCTCTGCGCTTACAACAAACGATGCCATTAAGGAACTTGTTTGTTTTGTTGTTAATGTAGTAAAAACAGATTTCTGAGCACTAACCTTTTTCTTCAAATCGCAGATAAGTGTAGAACGTATTGTACCAATGTAGTCCTTGTATTTAGCGGCGTGGTGATGTGTGTAATGCCGTTTAAGATTGTACTCTTTATTTACAGACAACACTTGCAAACACACAAGGCACTGCGGTTTGCTATCCTTATTGTTGATAAATAAAAAATCATGTTCGTATTTTTCATGAAAAAAATCTGATTTTTCATTTAATTGACGTTTATTGCTCATATTATACCACGACCGAAGCAACAGACAATGAAAACACAGATTGCAACAATAGCACTGTTTCCTGTTAAAATGGAACTGTTCACTGTAACTCGACAAAATCAGAATGATCAGATCGGATATATAATTTTGACTGATGAAAAGAGGTTTGGAGAGAAAGAAACTGAATGTAAAATAATTGTGAGGTGAATGTGTTGGGGTGGAGGAGGTGGATGACTTACAGTATTTCTTGGCGGAAACTGTTTGAACTCGCCGAACCGAGAGTCGGCTCTAGAACCATTCGTTGGCTTCTTCCTTTGTTTAAGTCGGTCGCAGGACGATCAAAAGGAAAAAAAAGGATGGGCCGGGAATGACGGGAAGTCGACGTTAAACTAACTACTAGAGTGTTCCGAGTTTTAAACATAGGTCTACTAGGGAATATTTGAGTTAGCTTTCTCCACGGTAGAAGTTAATGTCACAAATATTTAATCATTTTACCCAGGACATTTTGCTCAATGCAACCTGATTTTATTTTTTATCCGCCGCGGGCCACAAAAAGGACGTCGCGGGTGGCCCGCGGGCACCTAATTGGCCATCCCTGGTCTAACACATTTCATCTCATTAGTGGTTATTTTTCTTATTGTTCTTGCTTCTATGGTGTAGGACTGGCATTGGTAGCACAACGTTGTGATGAAGATTCTATTGTAGAGTGCCCGTTTTGCCTCCAGAGTTATTTCCTTGTTGGACAATAGTGGTGAAAACTGTCCACTGATTTGACAATAGTGGTGATAACTGTCCAATGATTTGACAATAGTGATGATAACTGTCCAATGTTTTGACAATAGTGGTGATAACTGGCCAATGATTTGACAATAGTGGTGATAACTGTCCAATGATTTTACAATAGTGATGATAACTGCCCAATGAATTGACAATAGTGGTGATAACTGTCCAATGATTTGACAATAGTGGTGATAACTGTCCAATGATTTGACAATAGTGATGATAAATGTCCAATGATTTGACAATAGTGGTGATAACTGTCCAATGATTTGACAAAAGTGGTGATAACTGTAAAATGATTTGACAATAGCGATGATAACTGTCCAATGATTTGACAATAGTGGTGATAACTGTCCAATGATTTGACAATAGTGGTGATAACTGTCCAATGATTTGAAATTAGTGTTGATAACTGTCCAATGATTTGACAATAGTGGTGATAACTGTCCAATGATTTGACAATAGTGGTGATAACTGTTCAATGATTTGACAATAGTGACGATAACTGTCCAATGATTTGACAATAGTGGTGATAACTGTTCAATGATTTGACATTAGTGTTGATAACTGTCCAATGTTTTGACAATAGTGATGATAACTGTCCAATGATTTGACAATAGTGATTATAACTGTCCGATGATTTGACAATAGTGACGATAACTGCTCAATGATTTGACAATAGTGACGATAAATGTCCAATGATTTGACAATAGTGGTGATAACTGTCCAATGATTTGACAATAGTGATGATAACTGTCCAATGATTTGACAATAGTGGTGATAACTGTCCAATGATTTGACAATAGTGGTGATAACTGTCCAATGATTTAACAATAGTGGTGATAACTGTCCAATGATTTGACAATAGTGGTGATAACTGTCCAATGATTTGACAATAGTGGTGATAACTGTTCAATGATTTGACAATAGTGACGATAACTGTCCAATGATTTGACAATAGTTGTGATAACTGTTCAATGATTTGACAATAGTGGTGATAACTGTCCAATGATTTGACAATAGTGATGATAACTGTCCAATGATTTGACAATAGTGGTGATAACTGTCCAATGTTTTGACAATCGTGGTGATAACTGTCCAATGATTTGACAATAGTGATGATAACTGTCCAATGATTTGACAATAGTGGTCATAACTGTCCAATGATTTGACAATAGTGATGATAACTGTCCAATGATTTGACAATAGTGGTGATAACTGTCCAATGATTTGACAATAGTGGTGATAACTGTTCAATGATTTGACAATAGTGACGATAACTGTCCAATGATTTGACAATAGTTGTGATAACTGTTCAATGATTTGACAATTGTGGTGTTAACTGTCCAATTATTTGACAATAGTGGTGATAACTGTCCGATGTTTTGACATTAGTGTTGATAACTGTCCAATGATTTGACATTATTGTTGATAACTGTCCAATTATTTGACGTTAGTGTTGATAACTGTCCAATGATTTGACATTAGTGTTGATAACTGTCCAATGTTTTGACATTAGTGTTGATAACTGTCCAATGATTTGACAATAGTGGTGATAACTGTCCAATGTTTTGACATTAGTGTTGATAACTGTCCAATGATTTGAAATTAGTGTTGATAACTGTCCAATGTTTTGTCATTAGTGTTGATTACTGTCCAATGTTTTGACATTAGTTTTGATAACTGTCCAATGATTTGACATTAGTGTTGATAACTGTCCAATGTTTTGACAATAGTGGTGATAACTGTCCAATGATTTGACAATAGTGTTGATAACTATCCAATGTTTTGACAATAGTGGTGATAACTGGCCAATGATTTGACAATAGTGGTGATAACTGTCCAATGTTTTGACAATAGTGGTGATAACTGTCCAATGATTTGACAATAGTGGTGATAACTGTCCAATGTTTTGACAATAGTGGTGATAACTGTCCAATGATTTGACAATAGTGGTGATAACTGTCCAATGATTTGACAATAGTGATGATAACTGTCCAATGATTTGACAATAGTGGTGATAACTGTCCAATGATTTGACAAAAGTGGTGATAACTGTAAAATGATTTGACAATAGCGATGATAACTGTCCAATGATTTGACAATAGTGGTGATAACTGTCCAATGATTTGACAATAGTGGTGATAACTGTCCAATGATTTGAAATTAATGTTGATAACTGTCCAATGATTGACAATAGTGGTGATAAATGTCCAATGATTTGACAATAGTGATGATAACTGTCCAATGTTTTGACAATAGTGGTGATAACTGTCCAATGATTTGACAATAGTGATGATAACTGTCCAATGTTTTGACAATAGTGGTGATAACTGTCCAATGATTTGACAATAGTTGTGATAACTGTCCAATGTTTTGACAATAGTGGTGATAACTGTCCAATGATTTGACAATAGTGGTGATAACTGTCCAATGATTTGACAATAGTGGTGATAACTGTCCAATGATTTGACAATAGTGGTGATAACTGTCCAATGATTTGACAATAGTGGTGATAACTGTCCAATGATTTGACAATAGTGGTGATAACTGTCCAATGATTTGACAATAGTGGTGATAACTGTCCAATGATTTGACAATAGTGGTGATAACTGTCCAATGATTTGACAATAGTGGTGATAACTGTCCAATGATTTGACAATAGTGGTGATAACTGTCCAATGATTTGACAATAGTGGTGATAACTGTCCAATGATTTGACAAGCTTTAATGATTCTTGAGACCACATGGATGATCTAAGTGTATATTTTCAACCATTTTTGTCACTGACAAACGTTAAGTCATCTGTCAAACAGGTCAGACATTAGTGATCGCGCCATCACCACATACAAGAGGTAGGGTTCGATCCCAACCAACGGTTTCCGGGTTCACCCAGCCTTAAATGGGTACCGGATTTTTTTCTTTGAAAGTAAAGCAGTACGGACGTAATACCGACCACATTACCCCAAAAATCATGTGCCGAAGGTCTGTAAAATTTATGGTCACTAACACCATATTCTCTATACACTACTTGGCGTGACGGGGTACTTTACTTTTTATTTACTATTACCATACCTTCATAGTTCTGTGACGCTCTCTCTATTTCTGTTCTCACGTATTTTCATTAAATGCAATCATTTGACTCAACGCTCTCCTCTTCTTTACGTTCACCGGGGTGCGTTATGTCGCTAGTTGACGTCTTTAACTGTCAATAGTTTTTTAACGTGCGCGAGTGCACATGGGGCCACCTAGTTTTCGCAATTTTCAGAGAGGGCTAGATATCGGGTCTCACTACCCAGAGAGGGCTAGACATCGGGTCTCGCTACCCAGAGATTAGTAGACATCGGGTCTCACTACCCAGAGATTAGTAGACATCGGGTCTCACTACCCAGAGAGGAGTAGCAATCGGGTCTCACTACCCAGAGAGGAGTAGCAATCGGGTCTCACTACCCAGAGAGGAGTAGACATCGGGTCTCACTACCCAGAGAGGGCTAGACATCGGGTCTCACTACCCAGAGAGGAGTAGACATCGGGTCTCACTACCCAGAGAGGGCTAGACATCGGGTCTCACTACCCAGAGATTAGTAGACATTGGGTCTCACTACCCAGAGAGGAGTAGACATCGGGTCTCACTACACAGAGAAGAGTAGACATCGGGTCTCACTACCCAGAGAGGGCTAGACATCGGGTCTCACTACCCAGTGAGGAGTAGACATCGGGTCTCACTACCCAGAGATTAGTAGACATCGGGTCTCACTACCCAGAGAGGAGTAGACATCGGGTCTCACTACCCAGAGAGGAGTAGACATCAGGTCTCACTAACCAGAGAGGAGTAGACATCGGGTCTCACTACCCAGAGAGGAGTAGACATCGGGTCTCACTACCCAGAGAGGAGTAGACATCAGGTCTCACTACCCAGAGAGGAGTAGACATCAGGTCTCGCTACACAGAGAGGAGTAGACATTGGGTCTCGCTACACAGAGAGGAGTAGACATTGGGTCTCGCTACACAGAGAGGAGTAGACATCAGGTCTCGCTACACAGAGAGGAGTAGACATTGGGTCTCGCTACACAGAGAGGAGTAGACATTGGGTCTCGCTACACCGAGAGGAGTAGACATCGGGTCTCACTACACAGAGAGGAGTAGACATCGGGTCTCACTACACAGAGAGGAGTAGACATCGGGTCTCACTACACAGAGAGGAGTAGACATCGGGTCTCACTACACAGAGAGGAGTAGACATCGGGTCTCACTACACAGAGAGGAGTAGACATCAGGTCTCGCTACACAGAGAGGAGTAGACAACAGGTCTCACTACACAGAGAGGAGTAGACATTGGGTCTCGCTACACAGAGAGCAGTAGACATTGGGTCTCGCTACACAGAGAGGAGTAGACATCAGGTCTCACTACCCAGAGAGGAGTAGACATCAGGTCTCACTACACAGAGAGGAGTAGACATCGGGTCTCGCTACACATAGAGGAGTAGCCATCGGGTCTCACTACACAGAGAGGAGTAGACATCGGGTCTCACTACACAGAGAGGAGTAGACATCGGGTCTCACTACACAGAGAGGAGTAGACATCGGGTCTCACTACACAGAGAGGAGTAGACATCGGGTCTCACTACACAGAGAGGAGTAGACATCGGGTCTCACTACACAGAGAGGAGTAGACATCGGGTCTCACTACATAGAGAGGAGTAGACATTGGGTCTCACTACACAGAGAGGAGTAGACATCGGGTCTCGCTACACAGAGAGGAGTAGACATTGGGTCTCACTACCCAGAGAGGAGTAGACATCAGGTCTCGCTACACAGAGAGGAGTAGACATTGGGTCTCACTACCCAGAGAGGAGTAGACATTGGGTCTCACTACACAGAGAGGAGTAGACATCGGGTCTCACTACCCAGAGAGGAGTAGACATCGGGTCTCACTACACAGAGAGGAGTAGACATCGGGTCTCACTACACAGAGAGGAGTAGACATCGGGTCTCACTACACAGAGAGGAGTAGACATCGGGTCTCACTACACAGAGAGGAGTAGACATTGGGTCTCGCTACACAGAGAGGAGTAGACATTGGGTCTCACTACCCGGAGAGGAGTAGACATTGGGTCTCACTACACAGAGAGGAGTAGACATTGGGTCTCGCTACACAGAGAGGAGTAGACATCGGGTCTCACTACACAGAGAGGAGTAGACATCGGGTCTCACTACACAGAGAGGAGTAGACATTGGGTCTCGCTACACAGAGAGGAGTAGACATCGGGTCTCACTACACAGAGAGGAGTAGACATCGGGTCTCACTACCCAGAGAGGAGTAGACATCGGGTCTCACTACCCAGAGAGGAGTAGACATCGGGTCTCACTACCCAGAGAGGAATAGACATCGTGCCTCACTACCCAGAGAGGAGTAGACATTGGGTCTCACTACACAGAGAGGAGTAGACATCGGGTCTCACTACACAGAGAGGAGTAGACATCGGGTCTCACTACACAGAGAGGAGTAGACATTGGGTCTCGCTACACAGAGAGGAGTAGACATCGGGTCTCACTACACAGAGAGGAGTAGACATCGGGTCTCACTACCCAGAGAGGAGTAGACATCGGGTCTCACTACCCAGAGAGGAGTAGTCATCGGGTCTCACTACCCAGAGAGGAGTAGACATCGGGTCTCACTACCCAGAGAGGAGTAGACATCGGGTCTCACTACCCAGAGAGGAGTAGACATCGGGTCTCACTACCCAGAGAGGAGTAGACATTGGGTCTCACTACCCAGAGAGGAGTAGCAATCGGGTCTCGCTACCCAGAGAGGAGTAGACATCGGGTCTCACTACCCAGAGAGGAGTAGACATCGGGTCTCACTACCCAGAGAGGAGTAGACATTGGGTCTCACTACACAGAGAGGGCTAGACATCGGGTCTCACTACCCAGAGAGGAGTAGACATCGGGTCTCACTACCCAGAGAGGGCAAGACATCGGGTCTCACTACCCAGAGAGGAGTAGACATCGGGTCTCACTACCCAGAGAGGAATAGACATCGGGTCTCACTACCCTCATAGGGCTAGACATCGGGTCTCACTACCCAGAGAGGAATAGACATCGGGTCTCACTACCCAGAGAGGGGTAGACATCGGGTCTCACTACCCAGAGAGGAGTAGACATCGGGTCTCACTACCCAGAGAGGAGTAGACATTGGGTCTCACTACACAGAGAGGAGTAGACATCGGGTCTCACTACCCAGAGAGGAATAGAAATCGGGTCTCACTACCCAGAGAGGAGTAGACATCGGGTCTCACTACCCAGAGAGTAGTAGACATTGGGTCTCGCTACCCAGAGAGGAGTAGACATTGGGTCTCGCTACCCAGAGAGGAGTAGACATTGGGTCTCACTACCCAGAGAGTAGTAGACATTGGGTCTCGCTACCCAGAAAGGAGTAGACATTGGGTCTCACTACCCAGAGAGGAGTAGACATTGGGTCTCGCTACCCAGAGAGGAGTAGACATTGGGTCTCACTACCCAGAGAGGAGTAGACATTGGGTCTCGCTACCCAGAGAGGAGTAGACATTGAGTCTCGCTACCCAGAGAGGAGTAGACATTGGGTCTCACTACCCAGAGAGGAGTAGACATTGGGTCTCGCTACCCAGAGAGGAGTAGACATTGGGTCTCACTACCCAGAGAGGAGTAGACATTGGGTCTCGCTACCCAGAGAGGAATAGACATCGGGTCTCACTACCCAGAGAGGAGTAGACATTGGGTCTCGCTACCCAGAGAGGAGTAGACATCGGGTCTCACTACCCAGAGAGGAGAAGACATTGGGTCTCACTACCCAGAGAGGAGTAGACATCGGGTCTCACTACCCAGAGAGGAGTAGACATCGGGTCTCACTACCCAGAGAGGAGTAGACATCGGGTCTCATTACCCAGAGAGGAGTAGACATCGGGTCTCACTACCCAGAGAGGAGTAGACATCGGGTCTCACTACCCAGAGAGGAGTAAACATTGGGTCTCACTACCCAGAGAGGAGTAGACATCGGGTCTCACTACCCAGAGAGGAGTAGACATCGGGTCTTACTACCCAGAGAGCAGTAGACATTGGGTCTCGCTACCCAGAGAGGAGTAGACATCGGGTCTCACTACCAGAGAGGAGTAGACATTGGGTCTCACTACCCAGAGAGGAGTAGACATCGGGTCTCACTACCCAGCGAGGTGGCTATAGCTCGTTTCAAATCACTTGCCCAACTTCAAAACGCTATTGCTCAGTAACCGTTTGTTAAAAACTGTTGAAATTTTCCAAATGTTATTAGAATGCAAAAGACCCTTTAAATGTATATTTAACAAATATCTTGCAGCTGCAGTTTTCTTAAAGCGGCGAATTTCTTTGATGTTTGTCAAAATTGTAAATTGTGAACCCCTAAATAATAGAAATTACCGTAGTTGCTGGTCTATGATTAATTTTCACTAGGTAAAGGCGTGGCCGTAATGGGGAAATACCAGGAGAATTATTGTCTTCTCAGTTCGAGGACGGACGATAATATCAAGGTATACCTGTATGTCCAATTTTCATAAGTTGTGTGGTCCTGAAAAGGACCGTTTGTTGAACTAATTTAAGGTAATATATGGGCCAACATTGTGGGGGCTATATACTTTCATTCTGAATCAGACGAGTCTAAAAGATTAATAACTGTTTGGAGTTGAACATTCCACAAACCATCATTTTTCCAATATTCCTCTTCCTGTTTTAAGACGTGGTCTTCACATTTAGCCCAATAATCTTTGTCTATATTTAATAAAGCGAGATTAGCAAGAGTCTTTACATCGCATATTTTGAATGTTGTATTTTCATCTGCCACTTGTCCTTTTAATTTTGCCCAGATTAGTTCTATTGGATTTAAATGAGCATGGTAAGGTGGCAGCCTCAAACTTATATGACCGTGCTCTTGGATAATCTTATCTATTTGAAAAATCTTTGTCCTCTGTTTCTGCTTTACTAGAGATAGTAATTCAGGTTTTAAGTACATGTTATTAAATTGTATGTGCTCCTTTGTGAGCCATATCTTAATAGCATCTTTTGTACTGGATGACGTCGGGACTTTATCTTCAAGTGCAACAATGTTGTGGTACGCTGCATTGTCCATTATTAGGCAAGATGGTCGATCTAGTGATGGGAGAACAGAATTTTCAATCCAATGTCTAAATATGTGACCATTCATCTCAGAGTGATAATCCCGATTGTCTATGGATTTTGAAAGAAAAATGAGCTCTGCATTCTGTATTAGTCCATGTTGTCGACTACCTGCATCAGCAATTATCAAACGCTGTCATTTGCTGCTAGGTATTAATCTCTTAATCTTTCCATCTGATGACTGCCATTCCCTTTGGTTAGTGTGGTGAGCATTGATCCATGTTTCATCCAAGTACACAATATCATAACCTTGCTTGCGCACCTCTTTTACTTCACGTAAGTACTTGCTTCTCATGACTACTATATGTGGCTTCTCGCAGATGATGTTTCGTCCATTGGAATACTTTCTGAATGTAAAGCCTGCAGCTCTCACATTCCTCCATAATGTAGACTTTGATATTTCAATACTGTTGTTCTTTTTCAGCGAAATTTTTAATTTTCTTATTGTAACAGTTTCATTCATACCCAACATTTTGCGAATTTCACTTCTAATAAGTTCACTGTCGAAATTATCCAACATTTTTGCTCTTCCTTGTGATTTTGTATATTTTGAACATTGACGGTCACGTGCTTGAATCCAGCGATTAAATGACCGTTTAGATAGATCCAAAATATGTCTTGTCCTATTCTCAGGGTTTTCTAAAGAATGAAATAATCTTCCTCGTTTAGCCTCTTTGCAAAAGTAGTCATACATTTTTATTGCGATGTTTTGTAAACTGCAGAATTTCATTTTAAGACTCATGATAAATGTTATCGTTTCACGTCTCTGCCTCTGAATGAACGGAAATGGAACACACAATTTCTCAAGTGTCTAATTGTGTCAAAAAAACCACGGCGAAAGCATGCAAACACGTCAATTTTACCGTGTATGGATTTTTACTCGCTATTTTTAACTTAAAATACTGTAAACATTAAGTTTTGACTACATCAATGGGTCGTTATAAATTTATATAAATCAAATAAGCAACAATAATAACCAAATGTTTTTTTTTAAATGAAATTAATTCCCTGTTGGGTTCTAATCATTATAACTTTACATGCAAATTTTGAACAACTTACAACAAGCGGTTAAAAAGCTATCGATTTTAAAAGTTGGGCACGAGTTATGAAACAAGCTATAGACATCGGATCTCACAACACAACAAGGTGGCTAGACATCGGATCTCACAACATAGAGAGGACTAGACATCAGATCTCACTACTCAGTGAGATGGCTAGACATCAGATCTCACTACCCAGTGAGGTGGCTAAACATCGAGTCTCACTACCCAGAGAGGAGTAGACATCATATCTCACTACCCAGAGAGGACTAGTCATCGGATCTCACTACCCAGAGAGGACTAGACATCGGATCTCACTACCCAGAGAGGACTAGACATCGGACCTCACTACCCAGAGAGGACTAGACATCGGATCTCGCTACCCAGAGAAGGCTAGACATCGGATCTCACTACCCAGAGAGGGCTAGACATCGGATCTCGCTACCCAGAGAAGGCTAGACATCGGATCTCACTACCCAGAGAAAGCTAGACATCGGATCTCACTACCCAGAGAAGGCTAGACATCGGATCTCGCTACCCAGAGACCAGGGGAGGGTAAGATCGCAAGGAAACACAGTATTCGTGAATTGAAAAAGCAATCCCACTGCTTTGATAAGGATCAAACCCGAGACCTTCCTGTCCGGTGGCCCACGTCTTACCTCTAGACCAGCCAATGTTTATGTATTCAAACTTCCATAGCCTCTTGTGGGTTCCAGTTCATTAACGGTATTGTAACCACTGTCTGTCACCTGTTACAAACACGGGACCATAATCGCACACAAAGACACGAGAACCGCTGAAGTTCACAAAAGCCACGAAGATTACAAGATTTGACAGAAGAATCGTAACTCTGCGCATGTCTTCAGGTTTTTGGCTTTTATTTTCGGGAAATCCCTGGGGTGTTTAAGGCCGGTAACTAGATCCAAGTTCTGGAACAAGGGAGACAAATAGCTCAGGACATGATAACCACATTCTCCGTGGAGTTTCTTGTGGGAGAGTCGTTGCCAACAGAGATATGAGTACCCCATAAAAAAGTGCACTTGAGACGCGCCGAGATGAGCCACTTGATGTCTGTGCTTCTTTATGGAGTGTGTTCTCACAACGTTGGGTAGGAGATTTGACAAGTTGTGTTTGCTTTCTTCTTTCTCACAACGTTAGGTAGGAGATTTGACAAGTTGTGTTTGCTTTCTTCTTTCTCACAACGTTGGGTAGGAGATTTGACAAGTTGTGTTTGCTTTCTTCTTTCTCACAACGTTGGGTAGGAGATTTGACAAGTTGTGTTTGCTTTCTTCTTTCTCACAACGTTGGGTAGGAGATTTGACAAGTTGTGTTTGCTTTCTTCTTTCTCACAACGTTAGGTAGGAGATTTGACAAGTTGTGTTTGCTTTCTTCTTTCTCACAACGTTGGGTAGGAGATTTGACAAGTTGTGTTTGCTTTCTTCTTTCTCACAACGTTAGGTAGAAGATTTGACAAGTTGTGTTTGCTTTCTTCTTTCTCACAACGTTGGGTAGGAGATTTGACAAGTTGTGTTTGCTTTCTTCTTTCTCACAACGTTGGGTAGGAGATTTGACAAGTTGTGTTTGCTTTCTTCTTTCTCACAACGTTGGGTAGGAGATTTGACAAGTTGTGTTTGCTTTCTTCTTTCTCACAACGCTGGGTAGGAGATTTGACAAGTTGTGTTTGCTTTCTTCTTTCTCACAACGTTGGGTAGAAGATTTGACAAGTTGTGTTTGCTTTCTTCTTTCTCACAACGTTAGGTAGAAGATTTGACAAGTTGTGTTTGCTTTCTTCTTTCTCACAACGTTAGGTAGAAGATTTGACAAGTTGTGTTTGCTTTCTTTCTTTCTCACAACGTTAGGTAGGAGATTTGACAAGTTGTGTTTGCTTTCTTTCTTTCTCACAACGTTAGGTAGGAGATTTGACAAGTTGTGTTTGCTTTCTTCTTTCTCACAACGCTGGGTAGGAGATTTGACAAGTTGTGTTTGCTTTCTTCTTTCTCACAACGTTGGGTAGGAGATTTGACAAGTTGTGTTTGCTTTCTTCTTTCTCACAACGTTGGGTAGGAGATTTGACAAGTTGTGTTTGCTTTCTTCTTTCTCACAACGTTGGGTAGGAGATTTGACAAGTTGTGTTTGCTTTCTTTCTTTCTCACAACGTTAGGTAGGAGATTTGACAAGTTGTGTTTGCTTTCTTCTTTCTCACAACGCTGGGTAGGAGATTTGACAAGTTGTGTTTGCTTTCTTTCTTTCTCACAACGTTGGGTAGGAGATTTGACAAGTTGTGTTTACTTTCTTTCTTTCTCACAACGCTGGGTAGGAGATTTGACAAGTTGTGTTTGCTTTCTTTCTTCTCACAACGTTGGGTAGAAGATTTGACAAGTTGTGTTTGCTTTCTTTCTTTCTCACAACGTTGGGTAGGAGATTTGACAAGTTGTGTTTGCTTTCTTTCTTTCTCACAACGTTAGGTAGGAGATTTGACAAGTTGTGTTTGCTTTCTTTCTTTCTCACAACGTTGGGTAGAAGATTTGACAAGTTGTGTTTGCTTTCTTCTTTCTCACAACGTTGGGTAGGAGATTTGACAAGTTGTGTTTGCTTTCTTCTTTCTCACAACGTTGGGTAGGAGATTTGACAAGTTGTGTTTGCTTTCTTCTTTCTCACAACGTTGGGTAGAAGATTTGACAAGTTGTGTTTACTTTCTTCTTTCTCACAACGTTGGGTAGGAGATTTGACAAGTTGTGTTTGCTTTCTTTCTTTCTTTCTCACAACGTTAGGTAGGAGATTTGACAAGTTGTGTTTGCTTTCTTCTTTCTCACAACGCTGGGTAGGAGATTTGACAAGTTGTGTTTGCTTTCTTTCTTTCTCACAACGTTGGGTAGAAGATTTGACAAGTTGTGTTTGTTTTCTTTCTTTCTCACAACGTTAGGTAGGAGATTTGACAAGTTGTGTTTACTTTCTTTCTTTCTCACAACGTTGGGTAGGAGATTTGACAAGTTGTGTTTACTTTCTTTCTTTCTCACAACGCTGGGTAGGAGATTTGACAAGTTGTGTTTGCTTTCTTTCTTTCTCACAACGTTGGGTAGAAGATTTGACAAGTTGTGTTTGCTTTCTTTCTTTCTCACAACGTTGGGTAGGAGATTTGACAAGTTGTGTTTGCTTTCTTTCTTTCTCACAACGTTAGGTAGGAGATTTGACAAGTTGTGTTTGCTTTCTTTCTTTCTCACAACGTTGGGTAGAAGATTTGACAAGTTGTGTTTGCTTTCTTCTTTCTCACAACGTTGGGTAGGAGATTTGACAAGTTGTGTTTGCTTTCTTCTTTCTCACAACGTTGGGTAGGAGATTTGACAAGTTGTGTTTGCTTTCTTCTTTCTCACAACGTTGGGTAGAAGATTTGACAAGTTGTGTTTACTTTCTTCTTTCTCACAACGTTGGGTAGGAGATTTGACAAGTTGTGTTTGCTTTCTTTCTTTCTCACAACGTTAGGTAGGAGATTTGACAAGTTGTGTTTGCTTTCTTTCTTTCTCACAACGTTGGTAGAAGATTTGACAAGTTGTGTTTGCTTTCTTCTTTCTCACAACGTTGGGTAGGAGATTTGACAAGTTGTGTTTGCTTTCTTCTTTCTCACAACGTTGGGTAGGAGATTTGACAAGTTGTGTTTGCTTTCTTCTTTCTCACAACGTTGGGTAGAAGATTTGACAAGTTGTGTTTACTTTCTTCTTTCTCACAACGTTGGGTAGGAGATTTGACAAGTTGTGTTTGCTTTCTTTCTTTCTTTCTCACAACGTTAGGTAGGAGATTTGACAAGTTGTGTTTGCTTTCTTCTTTCTCACAACGCTGGGTAGGAGATTTGACAAGTTGTGTTTGCTTTCTTTCTTTCTCACAACGTTGGGTAGAAGATTTGACAAGTTGTGTTTGTTTTCTTTCTTTCTCACAACGTTAGGTAGGAGATTTGACAAGTTGTGTTTACTTTCTTTCTTTCTCACAACGTTGGGTAGGAGATTTGACAAGTTGTGTTTACTTTCTTTCTTTCTCACAACGCTGGGTAGGAGATTTGACAAGTTGTGTTTGCTTTCTTTCTTTCTCACAACGTTGGGTAGAAGATTTGACAAGTTGTGTTTGCTTTCTTTCTTTCTCACAACGTTGGGTAGGAGATTTGACAAGTTGTGTTTGCTTTCTTTCTTTCTCACAACGTTAGGTAGGAGATTTGACAGTTGTGTTTGCTTTCTTTCTTTCTCACAACGTTGGGTAGAAGATTTGACAAGTTGTGTTTGCTTTCTTCTTTCTCACAACGTTGGGTAGGAGATTTGACAAGTTGTGTTTGCTTTCTTCTTTCTCACAACGTTGGGTAGGAGATTTGACAAGTTGTGTTTGCTTTCTTCTTTCTCACAACGTTGGGTAGAAGATTTGACAAGTTGTGTTTACTTTCTTCTTTCTCACAACGTTGGGTAGGAGATTTGACAAGTTGTGTTTGCTTTCTTTCTTTCTCACAACGTTAGGTAGGAGATTTGACAAGTTGTGTTTGCTTTCTTTCTTTCTCACAACGTTAGGTAGGAGATTTGACAAGTTGTGTTTGCTTTCTTTCTTTCTCACAACGTTAGGTAGGAGATTTGACAAGTTGTGTTTACTTTCTTCTTTCTCACAACGCTGGGTAGGAGATTTGACAAGTTGTGTTTGCTTTCTTTCTTTCTCACAACGTTGGGTAGGAGATTTGACAAGTTGTGTTTGCTTTCTTCTTTCTCACAACGTTAGGTAGGAGATTTGACAAGTTGTGTTTGCTTTCTTCTTTCTCACAACGCTGGGTAGGAGATTTGACAAGTTGTGTTTGCTTTCTTTCTTTCTCACAACGTTGGGTAGGAGATTTGACAAGTTGTGTTTGCTTTCTTCTTTCTCACAACGTTAGGTAGGAGATTTGACAAGTTGTGTTTGCTTTCTTCTTTCTCACAACGTTAGGTAGGAGATTTGACAAGTTGTGTTTGCTTTCTTTCTTTCTCACAACGTTGGGTAGGAGATTTGACAAGTTGTGTTTGCTTTCTTCTTTCTCACAACGTTGGGTAGGAGATTTGACAAGTTGTGTTTGCTTTCTTTCTTTCTCACAACGTTGGGTAGGAGATTTGACAAGTTGTGTTTGCTTTCTTTCTTTCTCACAACGTTGGGTAGGAGATTTGACAAGTTGTGTTTGCTTTCTTCTTTCTCACAACGTTGGGTAGAAGATTTGACAAGTTGTGTTTGCTTTCTTCTTTCTCACAACGTTGGGTAGGAGATTTGACAAGTTGTGTTTGCTTTCTTCTTTCTCACAACGTTGGGTAGAAGATTTGACAAGTTGTGTTTGCTTTCTTCTTTCTCACAACGTTGGGTAGAAGATTTGACAAGTTGTGTTTGCTTTCTTCTTTCTCACAACGTTAGGTAGGAGATTTGACAAGTTGTGTTTGCTTTCTTTCTTTCTCACAACGTTAGGTAGGAGATTTGACAAGTTGTGTTTGCTTTCTTTCTTTCTCACAACGTTAGGTAGGAGATTTGACAAGTTGTGTTTGCTTTCTTTCTTTCTCATAACGTTAGGTAGGAGATTTGACAAGTTGTGTTTGCTTTCTTCTTTCTCACAACGTTAGGTAGGAGATTTGACAAGTTGTGTTTACTTTCTTTCTTTCTCACAACGTTGGGTAGAAGATTTGACAAGTTGTGTTTACTTTCTTTCTTTCTCACAACGTTGGGTGGAAGATTTGACAAGTTGTGTTTGCTTTCTTCTTTCTCACAACGTTGGGTAGAAGATTTGACAAGTTGTGTTTGCTTTCTTCTTTCTCACAACGTTGGGTAGAAGATTTGACAAGTTGTGTTTACTTTCTTCTTTCTTCCTATGGCGCCGATCAAAGTGCTGTAAATAAGGAGAGTTCAAAAAGAGATTCTCTGTTCTGCTTTCTGGTTTAATTTCCATGTTTCTCAACGTTCCTATATGGTGCAGAAACATGGACATTAGACAAGGAAACAAAACAGAGAATTGAAGCCTTTGAAATGTGTATTTATAGAAGAATAGGTAGAATTGGATGGAAGGACAAGAAAACAAACGATGAAGTCTTAAAACAACTAAAAATGAAAAGAGAACTACTAAACACAATTCAAACTAGACAAATGAGATTTTTGAGCATTGTTAAAAGACACAGCGGTCTACTAAAAGTAATCCTGGAGGGGAAAATACAAGGTAAAAGAGGCAGAGGCAGACCAAGACTAATATGGACGAGTAACATAAAAAATTGGACAGGTCAGCCTATGACAACCTGCACCATCAAAGCAAGAAACAGAGCAGAATGGGGTTCCATGGTAGCCAACCTTCGTTGCGGAGACGGCACTCGATGATGATGACAAAAAGAAATAGATGCGACTGCACAATGCGGGGCCACAAACGCACTTACCACGAAAAGTTGGTCATGGGTTGACTTTGTGGTCAGCAACTGTGACGGGTTTTTTGTGCGTGTTTTTCTGGCTTCGATATATTTGTGTAGGTCGAGATGAAGTAGGGAGGGATTGGGGATGAAGTAGGGAGGGGAGGGATTGGGGATGAAGTAGGGAGGGGAGGGATTGGGTATGAAGTAGGGAGGGGAGTGATTGGGGATGAAGAAGGGAGGTGAGGGATTGGGGATGAATTAGGGAGGGGAGGGATTGGGGATGAAGTAGGGAGGGGAGGGATTGGGGATGAAGTAGGGAGGGGAGGGATTGGGTATGAAGTAGGGAGGGGAGGGATTAGGGATGAAGTAGGAAGGGGAGGGGTTGGGGACGAAGTAGGGAGTGGAGGGGTTGGGGACGAAGTAGGGAGTGGAGGGGTTGGGGACGAAGTAGGGAGTGGAGGGGTTGGGGACGAAGTAGGGAGGGCAGGGGTTGGGGACGAAGTAGGGAGGGCAGAGATTGGGGATTAAGTAGGGAAGTTAGGGACTTGGGGATGAAGTAGGTAGGGGAGGGAGAAGTAAGAGCAAAGTTTGTAGGTGAGAGGATGTGAAATAATGATAACATGGAGGTTGATCTTGTAATGATGATACTGTTGATATGGTACAACTATGGTACAAGTATGGTACAACTATGGTACAAGTATGGTACAACTATGGTACAAGTATGGTACAACTATGGTACAAGTATGGTACAACTATGGTACAAGTATGGTACAAATATAGTGCAAGTATAGTACGCGTATGGTACAAGTATGGTACAACTATGGTACAAGTATGGTACAACTATGGTACAAGTATGGTACAACTATGGTACAAGTATGGTACAACTATGGTACAAGTATGGTACAACTATAGTGCAAGTATAGTACGCGTATGGTACAAGTATGGTACAACTATGGTACAAGTATGGTACAACTATGGTACAAGTATGGTACAACTATAGTGCAAGTATAGTACACGTATGGTACAAGTATGCTACAAGTATTGTACAAGTATTGTACAAGTATAGTAATAGTATGGTACAACAATAGTGCAAGTATAGTACACGTATGGTACAAGTGTAGTACAAATATGGTACAAGTATGGTACAAGTGTGGTACAAGTATAGTACTAGTATGGTACAAGTATGGTACAAGTATAGCACAGGTATGGTACAAGTATGGTACAAGTATAGCACAGGTATGGTACAAGTATGGTACAAGTATAGCACAGGTATGGTACAAGTGTGGTACAAGTATATTACATGTATGGTAGAAGTATGGTACAAGTATGGTACAAGTATATTACATGTATGGTACAAGTATGGCACAAGTATAGCACAGGTATGGTACAAGTATAGTACAGGTATAGTGCAAGTATGGTAAAGGGTATAGTACACGTATGGTACAAGTACACTTGTACATAAGGCACAAAACATACTCAAAATACACACAAATATACTTAGATGGCACCAAAACTATACTTGAAATGCACAAAACTATACCTAGAATTTTAATAAATAATTTAGAGCAAAACAGAACTATACTTATAATGAGCAAAAATATACTTAAATATAAATGGCGAAAAAATATACGTATCCCTCTTTTATTTTTATAATTTTTTTTTTTTTTTTGCTTTTGAGTTTTTCTTTCTGTATTTCTTGTGTTACCGGGGCCTCATTATGTGGGAGGTAAAGAATAGTGACACTGTGACCTTCCAGGCATGTTGTAAGAGGCGACTAAGGAGGTTGATCGATGGCTTGACAAGCTGTCATTGTAAAAAGTATTGTTATGGAAACAGCGCCATAGATTTTAGAATCAGTGATCTCTGCAATATGTGCCATTTTGGCACGCAAGGTTTCTGTTTTTGAGATTGTGGTTCTGCCCTATGTGCTCTCTTCGGCTCGAAAGGACAACAGATAGATAGATAGATTTCTTGTGAACCTGTAAGCTGATCCAATCTGCCCCAGATCAGCGATGTTTGTTTTCTTGTGTACCAACTGCTGCAAATATTTCGACCACATCCACCGAGAATGTAAACAGATTTCACAACAAGAACATTCCTAACTCTTCATTTCGCAAAAATATTTTAAAAAAGCGCGCAGCCAAATTCTTAGCTAATCCACGATAAAAATCAAGTCTTATCCACCTTATCTTTCACCAGCGCCCTCTTCACTTCGACTCCAAAGATTCTTTTTTTTTTCGCCAAAACCGGAAGCTGTGACGTTTTTATAGCTCTGACCTATAAATATACATGAGAGATATCTTATCGTGGGTCAGTCGTCGTCGTTTCTCTAAACGGCGGAATGATGTTGCGTGCAGACAGCCTGTTTACGTCTACAGATTAAATGTACAGCTGCAGACGAGGAGAACGCCTCATTCATTTCCTCTCCCGGCGACTGGGAGTCCGTATCTTTTCATCTTGGAGGCGGTTAAGTCTGGGCACACTAATCCAACCCTCGCTGGGTCCTCAATTTCTTCCTTTACCCAGTTCGTGCCTGTTTTTCCCTTCTTCTTTGAGCAAGGGTTTATATCCGTGTTATCTACCCACGAGGAGTATTTTCTTTCTCGTTAAACCCCCATTTTGACGTTTCATGGATCGTCGCCGTCTTCATCATTAGCCATTGAACTTGACATGGGACGTAACTCGTCCAACAAACATTTTCATATATCTATCATGCGAATTATGATAAAACCGTTCCACACTGGAATGTATATATGTGGGAGCGAAACATGGACAATTGGACTTGAATATCGTTGGAGGATACAGGAATGTGGTATACAGAAAAGTGTTGAGAGTATATTTCTCATGGCATTAACATAATTTTTGTTATTCCTATTCTTTTGTTTATTTCAGTTGTACATTTTCCATCACTGGTTATAGTATGTCCAAGGTAGTTGTAGTTCTGAACTGTCTCCAGGTCTATTCCTTCAACTTCGATATCCACTTGTAGGTTTTATGTAAACAATGCCATGAAAAATATATTAACATCAAAACAAATAAGACCAGGGCTAAAACTACGATAGCAAAATGTTGCATCTTCTCAATATTCCTGTATGGTGCAGAAATATGGACATTGGACAAGAAAACAGAACAGAAAATTGAAGCCTTTGAAATGTGGATATATAGAAGAATAGGAAGAATTCGATGGCAAGAAAAGAAAACAAACGATGAAGTCTTAATGCAAAGTGAAAAGAGAACTACTACACAATTCTAACGAGACAAATTCGACTTTTTTTGGGGCATGTTAAAGGACACAACAGCCTACTAAAAGTAATATTGGAAGGGAAACTACGAGGTAAAAGAGGCAGACCAAGACGAACATGGACGAGTAACGTCAAAAGATAGACAAGTCTGACATGACAACCTGCAATGTGAAAGCCAGAGACAGAGCGGAACAACGCACCATTGTAGTCAAACTTTGATGTGGAGACGGCACCAAATGAATGAATGACTGACGCACCATGGTAGCCAACTCTTGATGTGGAGACGGCACCAAATGAATGAATGACTGACGCACCATGCTAGCCAACTCTTGATGTGGAGACGGCACCAAATGAATGAATGACTGACGCTCCATGGTAGCCAACTCTTGATGTGGAGACGGCACCAAATGAATGACTGACGCACCATGCTAGCCAACTCTTGATGTGGAGACGGCACCAAATGAATGACTGACGCTCCATGGTAGCCAACTCTTGATGTGGAGACGGCACCAAATGAATGACTGACGCACCATGCTAGCCAACTCTTGATGTGGAGACGGCACCAAATGAATGACTGACGCACCATGCTAGCCAACTCTTGATGTGGAGACGGCACCAAATGAATGACTGACGCACCATGCTAGCCAACTCTTGATGTGGAGACGGCACCAAATGAATGACTGACGCACCATGCTAGCCAACTCTTGATGTGGAGACGGCACCAAATGAATGACTGACGCACCATGGTAGCCAACCCTTGATGTGGAGACGGCACCAAATGAATGACTGACGCACCATGCTAGCCAACCCTTGATGTGGAGACGGCACCAAATGAATGAATGACTGACGCACCATGGTAGCCAACCCTTGATGTGGAGACGGCACCAAATGAATGAATGACTGACGCACCATGCTAGCCAACTCTTGATGTGGAGACGGCACCAAATGAATGAATGACTGACGCACCATGGTAGCCAACCCTTGATGTGGAGACGGCACCAAATGAATGAATGACTGACGCACCATGCTAGCCAACTCTTGATGTGGAGACGGCACCAAATGAATGAATGACTGACGCACCATGGTAGCCAACTCTTGATGTGGAGACGGCACCAAATGAATGAATGACTGACGCACCATGGTAGCCAACTCTTGATGTAGAGACGGCACCAAATGAATGACTGACGCACCATGGTAGCCAACTCTTGATGTGGAGACGGCACCAAATGAATGACTGACGCACCATGCTAGCCAACTCTTGATGTGGAGACGGCACCAAATGAATGAATGACTGACGCACCATGCTAGCCAACTCTTGATGTGGAGACGGCACCAAATGAATGAATGACTGACGCACCATGGTAGCCAACTCTTGATGTGGAGACGGCACCAAATGAATGACTGACGCACCATGCTAGCCAACTCTTGATGTGGAGACGGCACCAAATGAATGACTGACGCACCATGCTAGCCAACTCTTGATGTGGAGACGGCACCAAATGAATGACTGACGCACCATGCTAGCCAACTCTTGATGTGGAGACGGCACCAAATGAATGACTGACGCACCATGGTAGCCAACTCTTGATGTGGAGACGGCACCAAATGAATGAATGACTGACGCACCATGCTAGTCAACTCTTGATGTGGAGACGGCACCAAATGAATGACTGACGCACCATGGTAGCCAACCCTTGATGTGGAGACGGCACCAAATGAATGACTGACGCACCATGCTAGTCAACTCTTGATGTGGAGACGGCACCAAATGAATGACTGACGCACCATGGTAGCCAACTCTTGATGTGGAGACGGCACCAAATGAATGAATGACTGACGCACCATGCTAGTCAACTCTTGATGTGGAGACGGCACCAAATGAATGACTGACGCTCCATGGTAGCCAACCCTTGATGTGGAGACGGCACCAAATGAATGACTGACGCACCATGCTAGCCAACTCTTGATGTGGAGACGGCACCAAATGAATGACTGTCGCACCATGGTAGCCAACTCTTGATGTGGAGACGGCACCAAGTGAATGACTGTCGCACCATGGTAGCCAACCCTTGATGTGGAGACGGCACCAAGTGAATGACTGTCGCACCATGGTAGCCAACCCTTGATGTGGAGACGGCACCAAATGAATGACTGTCGCACCATGGTAGCCAACTCTTGATGTGGAGACGGCACCAAATGAATGACTGACGCTCCATGGTAGCCAACTCTTGATGTGGAGACGGCACCAAATGAATGACTGACGCTCCATGGTAGCCAACTCTTGATGTGGAGACGGCACCAAATGAATGACTGACGCACCATGCTAGCCAACTCTTGATGTGGAGACGGCACCAAATGAATGACTGACGCACCATGGTAGCCAACCCTTGATGTGGAGACGGCACCAAATGAATGACTGACGCACCATGGTAGCCAACTCTTGATGTGGAGACGGCACCAAATGAATGACTGACGCTCCATGGTAGCCAACTCTTGATGTGGAGACGGCACCAAATGAAAGACTGACGCACCATGCTAGCCAACTCTTGATGTGGAGACGGCACCAAATGAAAGACTGACGCACCATGCTAGCCAACTCTTGATGTGGAGACGGCACCAAATGAATGACTGACGCTCCATGGTAGCCAACCCTTGATGTGGAGACGGCACCAAATGAATGACTGACGCTCCATGGTAGCCAACTCTTGATGTGGAGACGGCACCAAATGAATGAATGACTGACGCTCCATGGTAGCCAACTCTTGATGTGGAGACGGCACCAAATGAATGACTGACGCACCATGGTAGCCAACTCTTGATGTGGAGACGGCACCAAATGAATGACTGACGCACCATGCTAGCCACTCTTGATGTGGAGACGGCACCAATGAATGAATGACTGACGCACCATGGTAGCCAACTCTTGATGTGGAGACGGCACCAAGTGAATGACTGTCGCACCATGGTAGCCAACCCTTGATGTGGAGACGGCACCAAGTGAATGACTGTCGCACCATGGTAGCCAACCCTTGATGTGGAGACGGCACCAAATGAATGACTGTCGCACCATGGTAGCCAACTCTTGATGTGGAGACGGCACCAAGTGAATGACTGACGCACCATGGTAGCCAACCCTTGATGTGGAGACGGCACCAAATGAATGACTGACGCACCATGGTAGCCAACCCTTGATGTGGAGACGGCACCAAATGAATGACTGACGCACCATGCTAGCCAACTCTTGATGTGGAGACGGCACCAAATGAATGACTGACGCACCATGGTAGCCAACTCTTGATGTGGAGACGGCACCAAGTGAATGACTGTCGCACCATGCTAGCCAACTCTTGATGTGGAGACGGCACCAAATGAATGACTGACGCACCATGGTAGCCAACCCTTGATGTGGAGACGGCACCAAATGAATGACTGACGCACCATGGTAGCCAACCCTTGATGTGGAGACGGCACCAAATGAATGACTGACGCACCATGCTAGCCAACTCTTGATGTGGAGACGGCACCAAATGAATGACTGACGCACCATGCTAGCCAACTCTTGATGTGGAGACGGCACCAAATGAATGACTGACGCACCATGCTAGCCAACTCTTGATGTGGAGACGGCACCAAATGAATGACTGACGCTCCATGGTAGCCAACTCTTGATGTGGAGACGGCACCAAATGAATGACTGACGCACCATGGTAGCCAACTCTTGATGTGGAGACGGCACCAAATGAATGACTGACGCTCCATGGTAGCCAACTCTTGATGTAGAGACGGCACCAAATGAATGACTGATGCTCCATGGTAGCCAACTCTTGATGTGGAGACGGCACCAAGTGAATGACTGTCGCACCGTGCTAGCCAACTCTTGATGTGGAGACGGCACCAAATGAATGACTGACGCACCATGGTAGCCAACTCTTGATGTAGAGACGGCACCAAATGAATGACTGATGCTCCATGGTAGCCAACTCTTGATGTGGAGACGGCACCAAATGAATGACTGACGCTCCATGGTAGCCAACCCTTGATGTGGAGACGGCACCAAATGAAAGACTGACGCTCCATGGTAGCCAACCCTTGATGTGGAGACGGCACCAAATGAATGACTGACGCTCCATGGTAGCCAACCCTTGATGTGGAGACGGCACCAAATGAATGACTGACGCACCATGCTAGCCAACTCTTGATGTGGAGACGGCACCAAATGAATGACTGACGCACCATGCTAGCCAACCCTTGATGTAGAGACGGCACCAAATGAATGACTGACGCACCATGGTAGCCAACTCTTGATGTGGAGACGGCACCAAATGAATGACTGACGCACCATGCTAGCCAACTCTTGATGTGGAGACGGCACCAAATGAATGACTGACGCTCCATGGTAGCCAACTCTTGATGTGGAGACGGCACCAAATGAATGACTGACGCTCCATGGTAGCCAACCCTTGATGTGGAGACGGCACCAAGTGAATGACTGACGCACCATGGTAGCCAACTCTTGATGTGGAGACGGCACCAAATGAATGACTGACGCACCATGGTAGCCAACCCTTGATGTGGAGACGGCACCAAATGAATGACTGACGCTCCATGGTAGCCAACCCTTGATGTGGAGACGGCACTGGTACACGTTCTTGTAGGGTGGGTGAAACCCGGAGTCTTATCGCTTTAAAAAAATGAAAAACCGCCACTTCTGAGGGGTTCCCCCCATCAGAACCTAGTGATGACGACTGGCCGTGGAGTTTAGTGGAACGGAGCCAGGCCATAGCTTTGCCCTGGGACGTGATGTCTGATCTGCTCTGAACTGCAACTTTGTCACCAGCTGGACTGCGGTCTGATCGAGTGTCTCGCCGAAGTGGAGACCTGACTTTTTTGTTGGGACAGCGATTATTGCTGTGGTATGCTCACTAATCGTCCACGGATTTGGCGCGGGCGCATTGAGATTATGTTGCCCGTGACATTCGTTACAGCGACTCGGATGTGTCAATTATGAGCTGTGTCCCATTTAAACAGAGTGCAGCGCAATCAATATTACACAGTTCGGTGCACGTCAAGGTGCGCCATTTTTGCAGAACACAGCATGTTCAACGGAACACAGCATGTTTAACGGAACACAGCATGTTTAACGGAACACAGCATGTTCAACGGAACACTGCATGTTCAACAGAACAGTATGAAAGAATCGGGATGGTCACTTTGTTGGTTGCTGGAACGAGAGCTGAACAGATATGGGAATCCCACGCTTGCAGTGAAAGGCTGGCCAATGGTTCCTTCAGAACTTATTATGATTGACGTGTTCTTCTTTAGCCCCTCCCCCCCCCTCTCCACCTCCTTCCCCTCACCCCCACAAAAAACGACCATGAGTGTTATGAACTATTATTATGTGTCAGAACGCGTTCGAAATCTCAACGTTTTATCAAAATGAGGAAAGAATGTGACGACATCTCATTGAATCGCGTTACACTGCCCCCTAAAAAGTTGCACACAATTTCATTTGAAATCGGATCGAAATTTTGCTAAATTGAAGACATTGGGGGGGGGGGGAAGAAGCACAGAAATAAAATATGTTGCATTTACTGTCAGATTAGAAACACATTAGAAAATGAGAAACTAAAAATAGAATATTTGCTGACGTCATTGCTGGCTGATGTCACAGATAAATAAGATGATCGATTTCACATTAAGTCTGATCAAAGCCTTGTCTTCTTACCAAGGTATGTTTCCCCATGTTAGAAAAATATCATACAGGGACCTGGCAGTAAGAATCAAAGGTGTACTGTAATTAGTCACGGTTCTGTGAAGATTGAAAATGTGCTGACATGATAGTAATGATGTTTGTGGTGGGATGTCCGGGGGGGGGGCGTTCTGTATCCATCTACACCACAAGCAATGTCACAGAAAGGGAACTAGCGACGAAGATATTAATGATACGGAGTCAAAGTGAAAAAGGAAGGAAGGAAGGAAGGAAGGAAGGAAGAAAGGAAGGAAAGAAAAGAGGGAGGGTGGAAGGAAGGAAGGAAGGAAGGAAGGAAGGAAGGAAGGAAGGAAGGAAGGAAAGAAGGAAGGAAGGAAGGAAGGAAGGAAGGAAGGAAGGAAGGAAGGAAGGATGGATGGAAAAGATTGGAAGGAAGGAAGGAAGGAAAAGAGGGAGGGAGGGTGGAAGGAAGGAAGGAACGGAGGGAGGGAGAAAGCAACCCACCCTCTCGCCCCTTGAGGGATAGACCACAGCCAATTTGCGTGACGTTATCAGCTTTGCGAGCATGGCCGATTGTTGGTGGATATTGACGTCAGTCATCTATAGCTGGATACGTCACAATAGTTGGGGTGTTTCCAGACTTGATTTAATACCGGATGACCATGTCATTTAGCTGGGTGCTAATAGACAATGCAGTGCGACCATTTATTTGTTAACCTTCTGTACATTTGTTGGCGTGACATGGTCAGCATAACGTAAGCGCCGTTTGTGTCGAGTGGTCTGTGACGTCACATGGCGTATCGGCGACTTGGGTTGGTCCGTGACGTCACACGATCTACACGTCACTTGGGTTGGTCCGTGACGTCACACGATGTACACGTCACCTGGGTTGGTCCGTGACGTCACACGATCTACACGTCACTTGGTTGGTCCGTGACCAGAGAAAGAACAACCTAAATTGCGTTAGTCGAAATGAAGTGCGACCTAACATCTTTCTTACAATCAGCTTCAGCAAGGAGTCACTGACTCCTATCATTTCGCGTGCTACATACGAATACACAAAAATAAACATACTTTTAAAATTACAATTTCTTCTGCGACGCCTGTGCTTAAGTGACTACATACCAACGAAGATACGCCCCTGCCACATTTTTCTCGTCGAGTTGTGGCCCCTGCAATCAGCAGTTGTTTCCCCTTGCCGTGATTATCTCCACTTCATTTCGCTGACATATCTCCAGTTGTCGTTCTTGGCGTCGCTCGGGGCGATGCCATGACAGGTCGTTTAGAGGAATGCCTTTACCATTTTAATAGAAGGCGGTTTTATTTATAGAGATCGGGTGTTTTGGGGGGGGGGGGGGGCGCTTCTTGTGTGCGGGGTTCATAGACTTGCTTCATATATGACTATCCATTTGTTACTCCCATAATAGAGATCAGCGGAGATAGTCAGCTTGCAGTGATGGAAGAGGGAGATTAGTCGTTGGGATGTGGAGTAGTCGTGGGTTAATGATGAGGAGGAGGGAGATTAGTCGTTGGAGGATGTGGAGTAGTCGTGGGTTAATGATTAGGAGGAGGGAGATTAGTCGTTGGAGGATGTGGAGTAGTCGTGGGTTAATGATGAGGAGGAGGGAGATTAGTCGTTGGAGGATGTGGAGTAGTCGTGGGTTAATGATGAGGAGGAGGGAGATTAGTCGTTGGAGGACGTGGATGTGGAGTGGTAGTGGGTTAATGATGAGGAGGAGGGAGATTAGTCGTTGGAGGACGTGGATGTGGAGTAGTCGTGGGTTAATGATGAGGAGGAGGGAGATTAGTCGTTGGAGGATGTGGAGTGGTAGTGGGTTAATGATGAGGAGGAGGGAGATTAGTCGTTGGAGGACGTGGATGTGGAGTAGTCGTGGGTTAATGATGAGGAGGAGGGAGATTAGTCGTTGGAGGATGTGGAGAAGTCGTGGTTTAATGATGAGGAGGAGGGAGATTAGTCGTTGGAGGACGTGGATGTGGAGTGGTAGTGGGTTAATGATGAGGAGGAGAAAGATTAGTCGTTGGAGAACGTGGATGTGGAGTAGTCGTGGCTTAATGATGAGGAGGAGGGAGATTAGTCGTTGGAGGACGTGGATGCGGAGTAGTCGTGGGTTAATGATGAGGAGGGAGATTAGTCGTTGGAGGACGTGGATGCGGAGTAGTCGGGGGTTAATGATGAGGAGGAGGGAGATTAGTCGTTAGAGGACGTGGATGCGGAGTAGTGGTGGGTTAATGATGAGGAGGAGGGAGATTAGTCATTGGAGGACGTGGATGCGGAGTAGTCGTGGGTTAATGATGAGGAGGAGGGAGATTAGTCGTTGGAGAACGTGGATGTGGAGTAGTCGTGGGTTAATGATGAGGAGGAGAGAGATTAGTCATTGGAGGACGTGGATGCGGAGTAGTCGTGGGTTAATGATGAGGAGGAGGGAGATTAGTCATTGGAAAACGTGGATGTGGAGTAGTCGTGGGTTAATGATGAGGAGGAGGGAGATTAGTCATTGGAGAACGTGGATGTGGAGTAGTCGTGGGTTAATGATGAGGAGGAGGGAGATTAGTCATTGGAGGACGTGGATGTGGAGTAGTCGTGGGTTAATGATGAGGAGGAGGGAGATTAGTCGTTGGAGATGGTCGATGTGGAGTAGTCGTGGGTTAATGATGAGGAGGAGGAGGGAGATTAGTCGTTGGAGAACGTGGATGTGGAGTAGTCGTGGGTTAATGATGAGGAGGAGGGAGATTAGTCATTGGAGGACGTGGATGTGGAGTTGTCGTGGGTTAATGATGAGGAGGAGGGAGATTAGTCATTGGAGGACGTGGATGTGGAGTAGTCGTGGGTTAATGATGAGGAGGAGGGAGATTAGTCGTTGGAGAACGTGGATGTGGAGTAGTAGTGGGTTAATGATGAGGAGGAGGGAGATTAGTCGTTGGAGATGGTCGATGTGGAGTAGTCGTGTTAATGATGAGGAGGAGGAGGGAGATTAGTCGTTGGAGAACGTGGATGTGGAGTAGTCGTGGGTTGATGATGAGGAGGAGGGAGATTAGTCATTGGAGAACGTGGATGTGGAGTAGTCGTGGGTTGATGATGAGGAGGAGGGAGATTAGTCGTTGGAGAACGTGGATGTGGAGTAGTCGTGGGTTGATGATGAGGAGGAGGGAGATTAGTCATTGGAGAACGTGGATGTGGAGTAGTCGTGGGTTGATGATGAGGAGGAGGGAGATTAGTCATTGGAGAACGTGGATGTGGAGTAGTCGTGGTTGATGATCAGAAGGAGTAATCGCCTTGCCAGCAAAAGTAGAAGTAGGTGCGTTCTCCTTTCTCCTCTTTCCTCTCAGAGCTCAAGTGATACAAGCCGGGCCACCTGCAGCAGCACCACCGGCAGCAGCACCACATAAACTCCAACTTGTCAGAAATCCACGCGCATAACGACTGCTCAAATAACGACTGCTCAAATATCGACTAATCGACGGAGATTCTTGATTACAACTTGTCTTCATGGACACTCCCTGATGCTACGGTCTTCGTGCACCGTGCTGAAGTTGCCTGTATCATTAGATCAATTTGCTAATAATGATAAAAATATATAAACAAATAATTGGGAACAGAGAATGATACCAACATAAGGACACAAAAAGCAAGAGGAGCGTTCGTTGCACTGGAAAACATCTGGAAAACATCTGGAAAACATCTGGAAAACATAAGAAATTCAGTTAAACACAACAATAAAAATATTCAACTCCAATGTTTAGTCCATTCTATTATATGGCTGTGAAACATGGAGAATAACAAAGATGTTATTTATTTCTCTGTTCTTTGTGAGATCAGCTATAGGATATAAACAACTCCAATGTTAAGTCCATTCTATTATATGGCGGTGAAACATGGAGAGTAACGAAAATGTTAACCATGGAAGTAAAGACCGTCATTAATGGACGCTTGCGCAGAATAAAAGGTTGGAAATGTCAGGACATGTCCTTTGTCGACTTGACAGATTGCTAGTAGCAAGCAATCATGATAAGACAGTAGTTTGGTAGCAAGCAATCATGATAAGACAATAGTTTGGTAGCAAGCAATCATGATAAGATAATAGTTTGGTAGCAAGCAATCATGATAAGATAATAGTTTGGTAGCAAGCAATCATGATAAGATAATAGTTTGGTAGCAAGCAATCATGATAAGATAATAGTTTGGTAGCAAGCAATCATGATAAGACAATAGTTTGGTAGCAAGCAATCATGATAAGACAATAGTTTGGTAGCAAGCAATCATGATAAGACAGTAGTTTGGTAGCAAGCAATCATGATAAGTCAGTAGTTTGGTAGCAAGCAATCATGATAAGTCAGTAGTTTGGTAGCAAGCAATCATGATAAGTCAGTAGTTTGGTAAAATATTCGTGTCTTATGTTGGATGTTGTTTTTACTGAACAGCTTCTCTTGTGGCTGAATCTACCAATATTGGATAGACAGATCCGACCACAGAATGAGAATTAGTTCTTCAGTTCTTTGTGACATCATCGAAGGCTATAAATAGAGTTTTTCAGTTCTTTGTGACATCAACGAAGGCTATAAACAGAGGTTTTCTTTGTGAGATAAACGAAGGCTATAAACAGAGGAATCCTTCTGATGCTCATCCCTTAGCCCTTGGAAGTAAAAGCGATACATTTCCCCTCCCTGACTGAACCACAATCTGCAAGCCTTGTTTCCTGACGGGCCGCAATGCCAACATGTAGTCCCTGCAGCCCCATGTCGATGAGGGCTGTTTTCCTGATGTTTTCTACATTCGTGAGGTTGGTGTTATTTAATCCTGGACACATGGGTCTAATGTTCCATGAGCCGAGTATGGGAGATTGTGTTTTCCTGCTGTTGTGTTCTAATGTTCCATGAGCCGAGTATGGGAGATTGTGTTTTCCTGCTGTTGTGTTCTAATGTTCCATGAGCCGAGTATGGGAGATGGTGTTTTCTTGCTGTTGTGTTCTAATGTTCCATGAGCCGAGTATGGGAGATGGTGTTTTCCTGCTGTTGTGTTCTAATGTTCCATGAGCCGAGTATGGGAGATGGTGTTTTCCTGCTGTTGTGTTCTAATGTTCCATGAGCCGAGTATGGGAGATGGTGTTTTCCTGCTGTTGTGTCCTAATGTTCCATGAGCCGAGTATGGGAGATGGTGTTTTCCTGCTGTTGTGTCCTAATGTTCCATGAGCCGAGTATGAGAGATTGTCTCTTCCTTCTGCTGTGTCCTAACGAGGATGGAACTGACATTTCAGTTTGCTTGCTACGCCTGGGCCAATAATATGGAGATAATGCTTTGTCCAAAACGCACTACCCCCCCTCCCCCCCCCCCACCTCTCGGCTCCTCATTGAAACGTTCCGAAGGAGGGACTAAGTCCTTACGTTCGGAAACAAAGTTGAGCTGCAGGGGATGCCAGAAGATGGTTAATACACCACCGACTGTCTTAGGGTCTCTCCCTCCGGATTTTCTGTTTGGGTTTACTCCTTTAGCCTTGGAACTCTCCCGAATCTTCTCACAAGGCAATGAGCGAAATGGACGAGAAAACCGCTTTCGGAAATAGGCGTTCACAGGTGCGACAGTGAAAACAATGACCTATCGTCGACAGATCTATCTCAGTTGGAAAGAAGATAATTATCCCCTTAACAACGAGAATGTTGACGGTCCACCAGCCTGTCAGAAACAACCACAACAAGCATGAACACACGCTGTATCCAAGAGCACATACCGGTGAAACAACACACGCAGAAACGGAAAACACTGTCACTAGCGCAGAATTAATCTAAGGTATGTTGATGATACAGTCTTAATCGCTACGAGTGAAAATGAGTTACAAGAAATGTTGGACATTATAGTGAAGGAAAGCAAAAATAAAGGACTCAGCCTTAATAGCAAAAAGACAGAAGTAATGGTAACAACAAAGAAAAAGATATCACATCAGTGCAAAATAAAGACAAGTGGAACAATATTAAAACAGGTAAATGAATTTAAATATTTGGGAACTTTGTTAATCTCAGACGGAAGATGTACAAAAGAGGTGAGATGTAGAATGGCTCAGGCAAAAGCAGCTTTCCAAAAAATGAGGAAGATACTATGCAATCCATTTTTGACAATAGAAACAAGAAAAATTGTTCTTAAATGTTATGTAGAGCCAGTCTTAACATATGGATGCGAATCATGGACAATAGGACAACAGACAAGAAAATCACTGGAGTCTGTAGAAATGTGGTTTTACAGAAGAATGTTGAGAATACCATGGACAGCTAAGAAGAGTAATGAAAATGTTCTAAAAGAGGTCAAAGTAAAAAGAGAGCTAATTTCCAATATTAGGAAGAAACAATCATCATTTTTTGGCCATGTAATGGGAAGGGAACAGCTGAAATATATTATGACAACTGGGAAAATTGAGGGACGAGAGATAGAGGGAAGCAAAGAGAAAAAATAACAAACAGCTTAAGAGAATAGCTTGGCAGAAGGTCAACAGCAGAAATGATAAATAACTGTCGAGATCGAAAGTTGTGAAGAGACATGATCACATACGCCAGCAGGCCCGGTACTTGATGATGAATTCTGATTTATGGGGAAATACCAGTCAAATACCAGTGGACAAAGAGATGCAGCGATGGCGCTGAAGGGGACACACTATGGAACCCAAGTGAGGGTATTACACAACAGGACCAATTTTTTGTTTAAACCCCAGGTAAAGAAACAAAGCGGAAGACCAAGATATTCTTGGAGAAGATAGGTGGAAGCAGAGATGAAGATGATGGGGAAGACGTGGAATGATTATAAAAAAATTGCAAAAAACAGAACGACTTGGAAAGTGTTTGTTGAAGACATATGCTCCACAGGGAGCTGAAAGTGTTTGTTGAAGACCTATGCTCCACAGGGAGCTGAAAGTATTTGTTGAAGACCTGTGCTCCACAGGGAGTTGAAAGTGTTTGTTGAAGACCTATGCTCCACTGGGAGCTGAAAGTGTTTGTTGAAGACCTTTGCTCCACTGGGAGCTGAAAGTGTTTGTTGAAGACCTATGCTCCACAGGGAGCTGAAAGTGTTTGTTGAAGACCTATGCTCCACTGGGAGATGAAAGGGTTTGTTGAAGACCTATTCTTCACAGGGAGCTGAAGTGTTTGTTGAAGACATATACTCCACTGGGAGCTGAAAGTGTTTGTTGAAGACCTATGCTCCACTGGGAGCTGAAAGTGTTTGTTGAAGACCTATGCTCCACTGGGAGCTGAAAGTGTTTGTTGAAGACCTATGCTCCACAGGGAGCTGAAGTGTTTGTTGAAGACATATGCTCCACAGGGAGCTGAAATTGTTTGTTGAAGACCTAAGTTACACAGGGAGCTGAAAGTATTTGTTGAAGACCTATGCTACACAGGGAGCTGAAAGTGTTTGTTGAAGACCTATGCTCCACAGGGAGCTGAAATTGTTTGTTGAAGACCTATGCTACACAGGGAGCTGAAAGTGTTTGTTGAAGACCTATGCTCCACAGGGAGCTGAAAGTGTTTGTTGAAGACCTATGCTACACTGGGAGCTGAAAGTATTCGTTGAAGACCTATGCTCCACTGGGAGCTGAAAGTGTTTGTTGAAGACCTATGCTCCACAGGGAGCTGAAACGAAGAAGAAGAAGAAGAAGAAAGATTTGCTAATGGACACTTCAGATCCAAAAACGTATTCGTTAACAGAAAACCGAGAAGAGAAATCTGTTCATGTCTTCCTTTGTTGAAGTTAAGAAAACGCAAATTGAAAAGTCGTAAATCGAGGGGTTGGCATGTCTAGTTCGCCAAACATTAATCGATACAGACAAGTCAACACATTAATTGAGAGCTTCCAAACAAATTCTCCGTCTCTACAAACACAACGTTCTAATTACCGGCCCTAAGTAATTGCCACTCATCATAGCACACACACACACACACACACCAGAAATGTTAAGTGTTTCCTCAACTTAATGCCTGCTGCCTAGCATTGGGACTAACAGCGAGGACATTAGCAGGGAATGGGGGACATTGGCAGGGGATAGGGGACATCGGGATGGAATGGGGGACATTGGCAGGGAATGGGGACATTGGCAGGGAATGTTGAACATTAGGAGGGAATGGGGAACATTAGGAGGGAATGGGGAACATTATGAGGGAATGGGGAACATTAGGAGGGTATGGAGGACATTAGCAGGGAATGGAAGACATTAGCAGGGAATGGGGAACATTAGCAGGGAATGGGGGACATTGGCAGGGAATACGGGACATTGGCAGGGATTGGGGGACATTAGCAGGGAATGGTGAACATTAGGAGGGAATTGGGAACATTAGGAGGGAATGGAGGACATTAGCAGAGAATGGGGAACATTTGAAGGGATTGAGAGGCATTGGCAGGGAATGGGTTACATTGGCAGGGAATGGGGGACATTGGCAGGGAATGGGGGACATTATCAGGGAATGACGAACATTAGCCGGGAATGAGCAACATTAGCAGGGAATGGGGGAACATTAGCAGGGAATGGGGAACATTAGCCGGGAATGAGTAACATTAGCAGGGAATGGGGGACATTAGCAGAGAATGGGGGACATTAGCAGGGAATGGGAGACATTAGCAGGGAATGGGGTACATTAGCAAGGAATGAGGGACATTTGCAGAGAAGGGGGGCAATGGCAGGTAATAGGGTACATTGGCAGGGAATGGGGGACATTGGCAGGGAATGGGGGACATAGGCAGGGAATGGGGAACATTGGCAGGGAATGGGGGACAATGGCAGATAATGGGGGACATTGGCAGGGAATAGGGGATGTCGGGATGGAATGGGGGACATTAGCAGGGAATGGGGGACAATTGCAGGGAATGGGGAACATTTGCAGGAAATGGAGGACATTTGCAGGGATTGGTGGACATTAGCAAGGAATGGTGAATATTAGCAGGGAATGGGGGACATTAGTAGGGAATGAAGGACATTAGCAGGAAATGGGGAACATTTGCATGGATTGAGTGACATTGGCAGGGAATGTGGGACATTAGCAGGGAATAGGGGACATTTGCAGGGAATGGGGGACATTGGCAGGGATTGGGGGACATTAGCAGGGAATGGTGAATATTAGCAGGGAATGGGGGACATTAGGAGGGAATGAAGGACATTAGCAGGAAATGGGGAACATTTGCAGGGATTGAGTGACATTGGCAGGGAATGGGGGACATTAGCAGGGAATAGGGGACATTGGCAGGGAATGGGGGACATTATCAGGGAATGACGAACATTAGCCGAGAATGAGTAACATTAGCAGGGAATGGGGGACATTAGCAGAGAATGTGGACATTAGCAGAGAATGGGGGACATTAGCAGGGAATGGGAGAGATTAGCAGGGAATGGGGTACATTAGCAGGGAATGGGGGACATTAGCAAGAAATGGGTGACATTTGCAGAGAATGGGGGACATTGGCAGTGAATGGAAGACGTTGGCAGGTAATGGGGGACATTGGCAGGGAATGGAGGACATTGGCAGGGAATGGGGAAAATTGGCAGGGAATTGAGGACATTGGCAGGGAATGGGGAAAATTGGCAGGGAATGGGGGACATTGGCAGGGAATGGGGGACATTGTGAGGGAATGGGGAACATTGGCAGGGAATGGGACATTAGCGGAGAATGGCGGACATTAGCAGTGAATGGGGGACATTAGCAGGGAATGGGAGACATTGGCAGGGAATGGGGGATATTAGCAGAGAATGGGGGACATCGTTAGGGAATGGGCGACATTGGCAGGTAATGGGGCTCATTGGCAGAGAATGGGGGACATTGGCAGGGAATGGAGGACATTAGCAGAGAATGGAGGACATTGGCAGGGAATGGGCGACATTGGCAGGTAATTGGGGTCATTGGCTGGTAATGGTGAACATTTGGCGAGGAATGGGGGTCATTGGCAGGGAATGGGGGACATTGGCAGGGAATGTAGGACATTAGCAGAGAATGGGGGGGGTATTAGCAGAGAATGGAGGATATTAGCAGAGAATGGGGGACATTAGCTGAGAATGGAGGATATTAGCAGTGAGTGGGGGACATTAGCAGAGAATAGAGGGCATTTGCAGAGAATGGGGGACATTAGCAGAGAATGGGGGACATTAGCAGAGAATGAGGGACATTAGCAGAGAATGGGGGACATTAGCTGAGAATGGAGGATATTAGCAGAGAATAGAGGGCATTTGCAGAGAATGGGGGACATTAGCAGAGAATGGGGGACATTAGCAGAGAATGAGGGACATTAGCAGAGAATGGGGGACATTAGCAGAGAATGAGGGACATTAGCAGAGAATGGGGGGACATTAGTAGAGAATGAGGGACATTAGCAGAGAATGAGGGACATTAGCAGAGAATGGGGGACATTAGCAGAGAATGGGGGACATTATCAGAGAATGGGGGACATTAGCAGAGAATGAGGGACATTAGCAGAGAATGGGGGACATTAGCAGAGAATGGGGGACATTAGCAGAGAATGAGGGACATTAGCAGAGAATGGGGGGACATTAGCAGAGAATGGGGGACATTAGCAGAGAATGGGGGACATTAGCAGAGAATGGGGGACATTAGCAGAGAATGAGCCAGAACTTTGTATCTCCCCTGACACCGGTACAGGTAGAAGAGGAAATGAAGAGGGGAGGAAGGACGGAAGGAAGGACGGAAGGAAGGAAGTGAGGGAGGGAAGGAATGAGGGAGGGAGGAATGTGTTATATAAAACATGTTTGAAGACATGAAGAGGTTGATGGAAACGCTTTCCATGCTGGCTGTTGTTGCCTTCCTGGGTGGGTCTCGAGTGGGTCCCACCCAAACCTTTATTATATGGGTCTGTCTGGATCTGTCCAGCTGGAACTAAATCCACACCAAACTGCTGCGATAACCATTAAGCTACAGCAACACATAATCATCCCTGTTTTCATTCTCAGTTCTCAGGGACGATTTCAGAGAGATTCCAGATTCGGTGACCGTGGCAACGGGAGAGAAGGCGGTCTTTCGGTGCAGGCCGCCCGGGGGGAACCAGAACCGAAGGTGTTGTGGCACAAGGAGGGGACGCCAATGACGCCGGACAGTCGAGTCAGCGTCAGCGACGAGGGAGATCTCACCTTCTTAGCGGTCAAGGTGACTGACGCTGGGAAGTACACGTGCTTGGCAATCAACCAGGGCGGGGAGAAGGAAAGTAGTCCAGCCACCTTGACGGTTCTAGGTAAGTGTCATGTCAATATGACGATACTGTTCTACTAGCAGAAAATCCTGAAGATCTACAACAATTACTTAATGTAATAAACATGACAAGCAAAAAAATATGGACTAGATATGAATATCAAAAAGACTAAAACTATGATCATAAACAAAGGAAATACTCAAAACCCACAAGTAGATATGAAAATTGAAGGAATAGACCTGGAGACAGTTCAGAACTATAACTACCTGGGACATACTATAACCAGTGATGGAAAATGTACAACTGAAATAAACAAAAGAATAGGAATGGCAAAAAGTAATTTTAATGTCATGAAGAACATACTAACATCAAAACAAATAACACCAGGGCTAAAACTAAGAATAGAAAAATGTTATGTCTTCTCAATATTCCTATATGGTGCAGAAAACATGGACATTAGACAAGAAAACAGAACAGAGAATTGAAGCCTTTGAAATGTGGATTTATAGAAGAATAGGTAGAATTGGATGGAAGGAAAAGAAAACAAACGATGAAGTCTTACAACAACTAAAAATGAAAAGAGAACTACTAAACACAATTAGAACAAGACAAATGCGATTTTTGGGCCATGTTAAAAGACACAACAGCCTACTAAAAGTAATATTGGAGGGGAAAATACAAGGTAAAAGAGGCAGAGGCTGACCAAGACTAGCATGGAAGAGTAACATCAAAAGATGGACAAATCAGGCTATGACAACCTGCACCATCAAAGCAAGACACAGAGCAGAATGGCGCTCCATGGTAGCCAACCTTCTTTGCGGAGATGGCACTCGATGATGATGATGATGATGTCATGTCAATAATTCATACGCCGCTGTGTCGTGTAACGATGTCTTCTCTGTGTTCATTACCACTTCATCAATTCACTCGTCTCCCACTACCTGCTTTCGCTGTACTTTTTACCAACAAATTATTTCCCCTTCATTATCTCGAAGCACTTATCCAGATCTATATTTAGCGTAATCTGACCTTGGCCTTTGTTTTTCCCAGAAAAGCCAACATTCCGAGAAATGCCAGACGACGTTCAAGCGCTTGTTGATGACGTTGTTGAGTTGAAGTGTCGGACGACAGGGGAACCTACTCCTACGATACAGTGGAGAAGGGAGGATGGGAAAGTGCCGTTTGGGAGGTAAGATAGTGCATAGGTAGCTCTATAGCATTGTATAGTGAAGGTGTTTGGAGTGATCTTGCATATAGAATTACCTTCATTGTACCTGGCGGGGAACACGTTGGTCTTGATGAGACACGCCGGCCTCGAGACAGAGAGGTTATGGGTTCAGTTCCCGGCTACACCGATTGGGATTTTTATTTTATGATTTCTCTCTGCGGCAACCACTCGTGGCGAGGAGGCCCGGCTTGAAACGTCAATTACTCATCGACTGGAAAAAAATATGAGTATCACCGAAGTCGGAGTTATCTGCCTGTGCAGCGAGGGACCCCTGTGCACGCGGCTGCCAGGGAAAAAACGGATTAACACGCATAATTCAGTTCCTAGTCAATAGGGACTTCGTCAGAGGTCAAAGCTGGCGATCACAAAAATATATATATATATATTGGTCCTGGCACATCGGCAGACAGTTCGGGGTGGTCACGATCTTTAACCTGATAATTTACAACATTAAGGTAATTGCCATTTACGCTCGGCAGAATAGTTCCTTTACTTACTGGCTTACATTATTATAATGATATTCTAATGTCGTAGTTAACAAACCAGGACATGCTCAAAGAGGTCAACATAAAAAGGCAGCTCCTAAAAAACATCAGAAAGAAACAATCAACATTTTTCGAGCACATCATGAGAAGAGGGAAGTTGGAATACTTGGTTACAACTGGCAAAATACAGGGAAAGAGAGATCGCGGACGACAAAGAGGGAAGATACTAGATATCTTGGTGTCATGGCACGGCAAACAGTTAACATCAGAATTTATACGATGTACTGTGTTTAGAGAATTGTGGAAGTATATGATCGTCTACGGTATGGCACATGATGATGCTCTCACCAATCGGCATCGCAAGTTATGACAAAGAAACGGTTTTGTTGTTAATTAACATCCCTGACAGTTTTGTTCATGTTTTTTTTTTACATAAAGACGCAGTCTAGTGATTCTAAGTAGGCCCTAGATATGTCAGCCTCATGTTGACTCTACTTGTATATGTTCCAATAAAGTGATAGAAAGCTCAACAGAAAAATCAACAGTTTTCGGTCACATCATGAGAAGAGGAAAGTTGGAATACTTGGTTACAACTGGCAAAATAAAAGGAAAGAGAGATCGCAGACGACAAAGAGAGAAAATACTGGATAGCTTGGTGCCATGGCATGGAAAACAGTCAACAACAGAACGGATATGATGCACTGTAGATAGAAGATTGTAGGCGGACATGATCAACTACGCCAACCATTATGGCACATGATGATGATGATGATAGAAAGCCATCTCATTAGTCGCTCCCCTGTTGTTATAGTAACCATTATGGCACATGATGATGATGATGATAGAAAGCCATCTCATTGGTCGCTCCCCTGTTGTTATAGTAACCATTATGGCACATGATGATGATAGAAAGCCATCTCATTAGTCGCTCCCCTGTTGTTATAGTAACCATTATGGCACATGATGATGATGATGATAGAAAGCCATCTCATTAGTCGCTCCCCGGTTGTTATAGTAACCATTATGGCACATGATGATGATAGAAAGCCATCTCATTAGTCGCTCCCCTGTTGTTATAGTAACCATTATGGCACATGATGATGATGATGATAGAAAGCCATCTCATTGGTAGCTCCCCTGTTGTTATAGTAACCATTATGGCACATGATGATGATAGAAAGCCATCTCATTGGTCGCTCCCTATTGTTATAGTAACCATTATGGCACATGATGATGATGATGATAGGAAGCCATCTCATTGGTCGCTCCCCTGTTGTTATAGTAACCATTATGGCACATGATGATGATGATGATAGAAAGCCATCTCATTGGTCGCTCCCCTGTTGTTATAGTAACCATTATGGCACATGATGATGATGATGATAGAAAGCCATCTCATTAGTCGCTCCCCTGTTGTTATAGTAACCATTATGGCACATGATGATGATGATGATAGAAAGCCATCTCATTGGTCGCTCCCCTGTTGTTATAGTAACCATTATGGCACATGATGATGATAGAAAGCCATCTCATTAGTCGCTCCCCTGTTGTTATAGTAACCATTATGGCACATGATGATGATGATGATAGAAAGCCATCTCATTGGTCGCTCCCCTGTTGTTATAGTAACCATTATGGCACATGATGATGATGATGATGATAGAAAGCCATCTCATTAGTCGCTCCCCTGTTGTTATAGTAACCATTATGGCACATGATGATGATGATGATAGAAAGCCATCTCATTGGTCGCTCCCCTGTTGTTATAGTAACCATTATGGCACATGATGATGATAGAAAGCCATCTCATTAGTCGCTCCCCTGTTGTTATAGTAACCATTATGGCACATGATGATGATGATGATAGAAAGCCATCTCATTGGTCGCTCCCCTGTTGTTATAGTAACCATTATGGCACATGATGATGATGATGATAGAAAGCCATCTCATTAGTCGCTCCCCTATTGTTATAGTAACCATTATGGCACATGATGATGATGATGATAGGAAGCCATCTCATTGGTCGCTCCCCTGTTGTTATAGTAACCATTATGGCACATGATGATGATGATGATAGAAAGCCATCTCATTGGTCGCTCCCCTGTTGTTATAGTAACCATTATGGCACATGATGATGATGATGATAGAAAGCCATCTCATTGGTCGCTCCCCTGTTGTTATAGTAACCATTATGGCACATGATGATGATGATGATAGAAAGCCATCTCATTGGTCGCTCCCCTGTTGTTATAGTAACCATTATGGCACATGATGATGATAGAAAGCCATCTCATTAGTCGCTCCCCTGTTGTTATAGTAACCATTATGGCACATGATGATGATGATGATAGAAAGCCATCTCATTGGTCGCTCCCCTGTTGTTATAGTAACCATTATGGCACATGATGATGATGATGATGATAGAAAGCCATCTCATTAGTCGCTCCCCTGTTGTTATAGTAACCATTATGGCACATGATGATGATAGAAAGCCATCTCATTAGTCGCTCCCTGGTTGTTATAGTAACCATTATGGCACATGATGATGATAGAAAGCCATCTCATTAGTCGCTCCCCGGTTGTTATAGTAACCATTATGGCACATGATGATGATAGAAAGCCATCTCATTAGTCGCTCCCCGGTTGTTATAGTAACATGGAACTGACTTAAAAAATAGCGTGCCTAATTCTCATACACATTGCAATGCCGATAGATGCCGTTGTACGGTTGTAGTAGGTTTGATCCCAATAGATACCGAAGCCTATTAGTAACGACTTGTGTTATTTGAACTATATCTCGGCTATACTAGGGAATACGGTGGCTGGTTGTACACTGACAGCCAGTCTTAACATGTGGACAAGAATCATGGACAATAGGGTAGCAGACAAGAAAAATCACCGGAGGCTATAGAAAGGTAGTTTTACAGAAGAATGTTGAGAATACCATGGACAGCTAAGAAGAGTAATGAAGATGTTCTGAAAGAGGTCAAAGTAAAAAAAGAGCTAATTTCCAATATTAGGAAGAAACAATCATCAATTTTTGGCCATGTAATGAGAAGGGAACAACTGGAATATATTGTCCTTTCTTTCTTTCTTTCTTTCTTACTTTCTTTCTTTCTTTCTTTCTTTCTTTCTTTCTTTCTTTCTTCCTTCCTTCCTTCCTTTCCTTCCTTCCTTCCTTCCTTTCCTTTCCTTCCTTCCTTCCTTCCTTCCTTCCTTCCTTCCTTCCTTCCTTCCTTCCTTCCTTCCTTCCTTCCTTCCTTCCTTCCTTCCTTCCTTCCTTCCTTCCTTCCTTCCTTCCTTCCTTCATTCCTTTATTCCTTCCTTCCATCCTTCCTTACTTCCATCCATCCATCCATCCATCCATCCATCCATCCATCCATCCATCCATCCATCCATCCATCCATCCATCCATCCATCCATCCATCCATCCATCCATCCTTCCTTCCTTCCTTCCTTCCTTCCTTCCATCCATCCATCCATCCTTCCTTCCTTCCTTCCTTCCTTCCTTCCTTCCTTCCTTCCTTCCATCCTTCCGTCCTCCTTCCTTCCATCCTTCCTTTGTTTCATTCATCCCTTCATTCTTTCTATCTTTCTTACATTCGTCTGTGCAAGAGCACACTAATAAGTGCCCTCGTGTGTCCCCACAGAGCTCGACAGTTGGACGATGGCACGTTGAGGATCGAGAAGGTACAGGAATCAGACGATGGCGTCTACATCTGTGTGGCGGAGAATAGCGCCGGCATCGTTGAGGCTGTCGGCAGGTTGTCTGTTCAAAGTGAGTACTTCCGTCTGCCATCTTTCTTTACAGTAAAGGTCAGTATTTGGACGTCCATTAGAAGTCAGTATTAGGACGTCCATTAGAAGTCAGTATTAGGACGTCCATTAGAAGTCAGTATTAGGACGTCCATTAGAAGTCAGTATTAGGACGTCCATTAGAAGTCAGTATTTGGACGTCCATTAAAAGTCAGTATTTGGACGTCCATTAAAAGTCAGTATTTGGACGTCCATTAAAAGTCAGTATTTGGACCTCCAGTAAAAGTCAGTATTTGGACATACAGTAAAGATCAGTATTTGGACCTCCAGTAAAAGTCAGTATTTGGACACCCAGTAAATATCAGTATTTGGACACCCAGTAAAGATCAGTATTTGGACATCCAGTAAAAGTCAGTATTTGGACATCCAGTAAAGATCAGTATTTGGACCTCCAGTAAAAGTCAGTATTTGGACATCCAGTAAAGATCAGTATTTGGACCTCCAGTAAAAGTCAGTATTTGGACATCCAGTAAAGATCAGTATTTTGACGTCAATTAAAAGTCAGTATTTGGACACCCAGTAAAAGTCAGTATTTGGACCTCCAGTAAAAGTTAGTATTTCCACACCCAGTAAAGATCAGTATTTGGACCTCCAGTAAAAGTCAGTATTTGGACCTCCAGTAAAAGTTAGTATTTGGACCTCCAGTAAAAGTCAGTATTTGGACCTCCAGTAAAAGTCAGTATTTGGACCTCCAGTAAAAGTTAGTATTTCCACACCCAGTAAAGATCAGTATTTCCACACCCAGTAAAGATCAGTATTTGGACCTCCAGTAAAAGTCAGTATTTGGACACCCAGTAAAGATCAGTATTTGGACCTCCAGTAAAAGTCAGTATTTGGACATCCAGTAAAGATCAGCATTTGGACCTCAAGTAAAAGTCAGTATTTGGACATCCAGTAAAGATCAGTATTTGAGCCTCAAGTAAAAGTCAATATTTTGACACCCAGTAAAAGTCAGTATTTGGACATCCAGTAAAGATCAGTATTTGGACCTCAAGTAAAAGTCAGTATTTGGACCTCCAGTAAAAGTCAGTATTTTACCTCCAGTAAAAGTCAGCATTTGGACCTCCAGTAAAAGTCAGTATTTGGACACCCAGTAAAAGTCAGTATTTGTAGATGAGCGCGTGCTGTGCAGGACTCAAAGATGACCACGAGAACCATGTTACATTGACATGCACTCTGAGCAGAGCAGTGGCGTGGCAAGTGTGGGCCAGACGTGTGTGCTACAAAACGAGGGCAAGAAGAGTAGTTTACCCCCTCCAGCGGAATCGTTTTAATTGCTCTGTTTATCTCTACTTTGTCGTGGAGCATTGTGGGACGCTGCATTTTTCTGCCCTGACCAATCAAATGGCGATGTTAGCTGTGACGTCAGCCCTCTTGACTCCTGTCTACGAGCACTGAAGACATGTATCCTGCTGTTGTGGGCGTGTACTTGTGGCGGTTCTGTGGGGACGTAACTCTTGTTAAGATAACAACAAGCTCTCTATTTGAAAGGACCTAGAGGTCTACAGGTACCACCTCAGCCTCACGACAGGAAGGACTCCGGTTCAAACCCCACCAGAAGGGTGGTGATTTTTTTTTCTCTCTCTCTCTCTCTGCGATCAGGACTCAATCAGAGTATGATCCCAGACTCTCACATGAAGTCAGCTGTCAGGTTAAGTGTGTTGATCGCCCCCACAGACAGAACATCACAATTAGAGTCTGCCAGATCCACTCTGATTGAACACCCGTTAAAACGTTGCACTGTGTTCTGCGCCAGTGGCCCAGTGCATCCGATTTCAGCCAGCATTTTATCCAGGTTTGCATTCCTTAGCCTTTGATTGTCCCCAATCTTCCTGCAAGGCAGCAGATGATCTTTTCTGTAGGGGGATTCTGCCCTTAGATGGTCGGCCCTCCCAGGTTTACGAGCACCATCTGCCGGAGTCACTAGAGGTGACTAACACAGACATGCACACACAAAGATAGGAGATATGACTAACACAGACTTGCACACAGCGATACGAGGCATGACTAACACTGACACACATCAAGATATATGACACATGACTAACATAAACATGCACACAAAGACACGAGACGTGACTGACATAGATATGCACACACACAGATATGACACGTGCCCAACATAGACATGCACACAAAGATATGAGATATAATCAACATAGACATGCACACACAAGGACACGAGACGTGACATACACAGGTATGCACACACAAAGACATGAGACATGACTAACACAAACATGCACACAAAGATATGAGATATCTAACCCAAACATGCACACACAAAGATATGACACATGACCAACACAGATACACACCAAGGCATGAGATATGACTAAACACATACACACACAAAGATACGAGACATGATCAACAAGGACACACCAAGATACGAGACATGTTTGTGTTATGTCTGTTTGTCGTTGTTTGTGTTATGTCTGTTTGTCGTTGTTTGTGTTATGTCTGTTTGTCGTTGTTTGTGTTATGTCTGTTTGTGTTATGTCTGTTTGTCGTTGTTTGTCGTTGTTTGTATTATGTCTGTTTGTCGTTGTTTGTCGTTGTTTGTGTTATGTATGTTTGTCGTTGTTTGTGTTATGTCTGTTTGTCGTTGTTTGTCGTTGTTTGTGTTATGTCTGTTTGTCGTTGTTTGTCGTTGTTTGTGTTATGTCTGTTTGTCGTTGTTTGTGTTATGTCTGTTTGTCGTTTGTCGTTGTTTGTCGTTGTTTGTCGTTGTTTGTGTTATGTCTGTTTGTCGTTGTTTGTCGTTGTTTGTCGTTGTTTGTGTTATGTATGTTTGTCGTTGTTTGTCGTTGTTTGTGTTATGTCTGTTTGTCGTTGTTTGTGTTATGTCTGTTTGTCGTTGTTTGTGTTATGTCTGTTTGTCGATGTTTGTCGTTGTTTGTGTTATGTCTGTTTGTGTTATGTCTGTTTGTCGTTGTTTGTCGTTGTTTGTGTTATGTCTATTTGTCGTTGTTTGTCGTTGTTTGTGTTATGTCTGTTTGTCGTTCTTTCTGTTATGTCTGTTTGACGTTTGTGGAAAGTCCAACAAGTAGGTCACAAGTGAGCTGACTCTACCAAGAGAAGATGTGGCTGCTGTCTGAACTGTAAGACATCACTGTCTGAACTGTAAGACATCCCTGTCTGAACTGTAAGATATCACTGTCTGAACCGTAAGACATCACTGTCTGAACTGTAAGACATCACTGTCTGCACTGTAAGACATCACTGTCTGAACTGTAAGACATCACTGTCTGAACTGTAAGACATCACTGTCTGAACTGTAAGACATCACTGTCTAAACTGAAAGACATCACTGTCTGAACTGTAAGACATTACTGTCTGAACTGTAAGACATCACTGTCTGAACTGTAAGACATCACTGTCTGAACTGTAAGACATCACTGTCTGAACTGTAAGACATCACTGTCTAAACTGTAAGACATCACTGTTTGAACTGTAAGACATCACTGTCTGAACTGTAAGACATCACTGTCTGAACTGTAAGACATCACTGTCTGAACTGTAAGACATCACTGTCTAAACCGAAAGACATCACTGTCTGAACTGTAAGACATCACTGTCTGAACTGTAAGACATCACTGTCTGAACTGTAAGACATCACTGTCTGAACTGTAAGACATCACTGAACCGTAAGACATCACTGAACCGTAAGACATCACTGTCTGAACTGTAAGACATCACTGTCTGAACTGTAAGACATCACTGAACTGTAAGACATCACTGTCTGAACTGTAAGACATCACTGTCTGAACTGTAAGACATCACTGAACTGTAAGACATCACTGAACTGTAAGACATCACTGAACTGTAAGACATCACTGAACTGTAAGACATCACTGTCTGAACTGTAAGACATCACTGAACTGTAAGACATCACTGAACTGTAAGACATCACTGTCTGAACTGTAAGACATCACTGAACTGTAAGACATCAATGAACTGTAAGACATCACTGTCTGAACTGTAAGACATCACTGAACTGTAAGACATCACTGAACTGTAAGACATCACTGAACTGTAAGACATCACTGTCTGAACTGTAAGACATCACTGAACTGTAAGACATCACTGAACTGTAAGACATCACTGTCTGAACTGTAAGACATCACTGAACTGTAAGACATCACTGTCTGAACTGTAAGACATCACTGTCTGAACCGTAAGACATCCCTGAACTGTAAGACATCACTGTCTGAACTGTAAGACATCGCTGTCTGAACCGAAAGACATCACTGAATCGTAAGACATCACAGTCTGAACTGTAAGACATCACTGTCTGAACTGTAAGACATCACTGTCTGAACTGTAAGACATCACTGTCTGAACTGTAAGACATCACTGTCTGAACTGTAAGACATCACTGAACTGTAAGACATCACTGTCTGAACTGTAAGACATCACTATCTGAACCGAAAGACATCACTGAACCGTAAGACATCACTGTCTGAACTGTAAGACATCACTGTCTGAACTGTAAGACATCACTGAACTGTAAGACATCACTGTCTGAACCGAAAGACATCACTGAACCGTAAGACATCACTGTCTGAACTGTAAGACATCACTGAACTGTAAGACATCACTGTCTGAACTGTAAGACATCACTGTCTGAACTGTAAGACATCACTGTCTGAACTGTAAGACATCACTGAACTGTAAGACATCACTGTCTGAACTGTAAGACATCACTGTCTGAACCGAAAGACATCACTGAACTGTAAGACATCACTGTCTGAACTGTAAGACATCACTGTCTGAACTGTAAGATATCAATGTCTGAACTGTAAGACATCACTGTCTGAACTGTAAGATATCACTGTCTGAACCGTAAGACATCACTGTCTGAACTGTAAGACATCACTGTCTGAACTGTAAGACATCACTGTCTGAACTGTAAGACATCACAGTCTGAACTGTAAGATATCACTGTCTGAACTGTAAGACATCACTGTCTGAACTGTAAGACATCACTGTCTGAACTGTAAGATATCACTGTCTGAACTGTAAGACATCACTGTCTGAACTGTAAGACATCACTGTCTGAACTGTAAGACATCACTGTCTGCACTGTAAGACATCACTGTCTGAACTGTAAGACATCACTGTCTGCACTGTAAGACATCACTGTCTGAACTATAAGATATCACTGTCTGAACTGTAAGATATCACTGTCTGAACCGTAAGACATCACTGTCTGCACTGTAAGATATCACTGTCTGAATTGTAAGATATCACTGTCTGAACCGTAAGATATCACTGTCTGAACTGTAAGACATCACTGTCTGAACTGTAAGACATCACTGTCTGAACTGTAAGATATCACTGTCTGAACTGTAAGACATCACTGAACCGTAAGACATAACTGTCTGACCTGTAAGACATCACTGTCTGAACTGTAAGATATCAGTCTGAACTGTAAGACATCACTGAACCGTAAGACATCACTGTCTGAACTGTAAGATATCACTGTCTGAACTGTAAGACATCACTGAACCGTAAGACATCACTGTCTGAACTGTAAGATATCACTGTCTGAACTGTAAGACATCACTGTCTGAATTGTAAGATATCACTGTCTGAACTGTAAGACATCACTGTCTGAACTGTAAAATATCACTGTCTGAACTGTAAGACATCACTGTCTGAACTGTAAGACATCACTGAACCGTAAGACATCACTGTCTGAACTGTAAGACATCACTGTCTGAACTGTAAGACATCACTGAACCGTAAGACATCACTGTCTGAACTGTAAGATATCACTGTCTGAACTGTAAGATATCACTGTCTGAACTGTAAGACATCACTGTCTGAACTGTAATACATCACTGTCTGAACTGTAAGACATCACTGTCTGAACTGTAAGACATCACTGTCTGAACTGTAAGACATCACTGTCTGAACTGTAAGATATCACTGTCTGAACTGTAAGACATCACTGTCTGAACTGTAAGACATCACTGTCTGAACTGTAAGACATCACTGTCTGAACTGTAAGACATCACTGTCTGAACTGTAAGATATCACTGTCTGAACTGTAAGACATCACTGTCTGAACTGTAAGACATCACTGTCTGAACTGTAAGACATCACTGTCTGAACTGTAAGACATCACTGTCTGAACTGTAAGACATCACTGAACCGTAAGACATAACTGTCTGAACTGTAAGACATCACTGTCTGAACTGTAAGATATCACTGTCTGCACTGTAAGACATCACTGTCTGAACTGTAAGACATCACTGTCTGAACTGTAAGACATCACTGTCTGAACTGTAAGACATCACTGTCTGAACTGTAAGACATCACTGTCTGAACTGTAAGACATCACTGTCTGAACTGTAAGACATCACTGTCTGAACTGTAAGATATCACTGTCTGAACTGTAAGACATCACTGTCTGAACTGTAAGACATCACTGTCTGAACTGTAAGACATCACTGTCTGAACTGTAAGACATCATTGTCTGAACTGTAAGACATCACTGTCTGAACTGTAAGACATCACTGTCTGAACTGTAAGACATCACTGTCTGAACTGTAAGACATTACTGTCTGAACTGTAAGACATCACTGTCTGAACTGTAAGACATCACTGTCTGAACTGTAAGACATCACTGTCTGAACTGTAAGACATCACTGTCTAAACCGAAAGACATCACTGTCTGAACTGTAAGACATCACTGTCTGAACTGTAAGACATCACTGTCTGAACTGTAAGACATCACTGTCTGAACTGTAAGACATCACTGTCTGAACTGTAAGATATCACTGTCTGAACTGTAAGACATCACTGAACCGTAAGACATAACTGTCTGACCTGTAAGACATCACTGTCTGAACTGTAAGATATCAGTCTGAACTGTAAGACATCACTGAACCGTAAGACATCACTGTCTGAACTGTAAGATATCACTGTCTGAACTGTAAGACATCACTGAACCGTAAGACATCACTGTCTGAACTGTAAGATATCACTGTCTGAACTGTAAGACATCACTGTCTGAACTGTAAGATATCACTGTCTGAACTGTAAGACATCACTGTCTGAACTGTAAGATATCACTGTCTGAACTGTAAGACATCACTGTCTGAACTGTAAGACATCACTGAACCGTAAGACATCACTGTCTGAACTGTAAGACATCACTGTCTGAACTGTAAGACATCACTGTCTAAACCGAAAGACATCACTGTCTAAACTGTAAGACATCACTGTCTGAACTGTAAGACATCACTGAACTGTAAGACATCACTGTCTGAACCGAAAGACATCACTGTCTAAACTGTAAGACATCACTGAACTGTAAGACATCACTGTCTGAACCGAAAGACATCACTGTCTGAACTGTAAGACATCACTGAACTGTAAGACATCACTGTCTGAACCGAAAGACACCACTGTCTAAACTGTAAGACATCACTGTCTGAACCGAAAGACACCACTGTCTAAACTGTAAGACATCACTGTCTGAACTGTAAGACATCACTGAACTGTAAGACATCACTGTCTGAACTGTCAGACATCACTGAACTGTAAGACATCACTGTGTGAACCGAAAGACATCACTGAACTGTAAGACATCACTGTCTGAACCGAAAGACATCACTGAACTGTAAGACATCACTGAACCGTAAGACATCACTGTCTGAACTGTCAGACATCACTGAACTGTAAGACATCACTGTGTGAACCGAAAGACATCACTGAACCGTAAGACATCACTGTCTGAACCGAAAGACATCACTGAACCGTAAGACATCACTGAACCGTAAGACATCACTGTCTGCACTGATAGCCAGAGACTTCAAATAAAGACCACCAGCAAACTTATCTCCAATTCATGTTGATATCTATAACTTCTTGCTGTTTCTATGTCCCTGAGGAAGACTGCATCAGTCGAAACGTTTGTATTCCTGCCACTACTCCTTCAAGTTGTAACACACATACAATTGACACTCTATATCTACCTCAACAAATGTAACAATTATACTTGTCATGTATTTGCAGCTCTGCCAACATTTCTCATTAAACCCAAGGATATTTCGGTCGGGCGTGGACGGACCGCCATATTGCAGTGTGTCGTCACCGGAAATCCGCCTCCAACAATTTTTTGGAGCAAAGGGAAAGAACAAGTGAGACATTTTTTTGCTTACAGTTACGGTTCTTGTTTCATATTTATGTCTCTACAGGTTGTCTCCCCGTGTCAGCAAGGCGAAAGCACATTTACAAGGTGCAAGGTCGCAGCGAATCAATTCCGAGGAAGAGCTATGTTTGCAGCACTCGGAAAAATTGACACATAATCAACAACAGAAAAAATATGGACCAAGGCAGGATCGAACCCGTACTCAGTGGCACAGCGCCTTGCCACGAAAAGCCAAACGCTAGGAAACACTGCCACTCAGCTAACTAAAAAATTAGCTTCGTAGACAATGTCTTTCGCGCAGGTGTTCTCATGACTATACCATAAGGCCGCGATCACAGCTCGGAAATACATTGTGTAACTGTATTTTTTCCTGTTAAGACAAGTATCTTCCGGATAGGGTAGGGCTGAATACTTGCGTTGTAGACAAACATTTAGGACGAAACAGCACGAATAGTAGTTTCCTGTGGTTTAGACTAGAGACAAATAATAATAAATGAATATTATTATAGAGGGAAACTTCCGAGACGATAATCGGCGAGTCAATTCAGAGGAAGAGGTGTGTTTACAGCACCCGGAAAAAGTGACAAATAATCAACAACAGGAAAAAATATGGTTCTGCTCATGGTCACATCAAAATGGCTGAATGTCGACCTCTGTTTGCAGACACGAACGTAGTCGTTGAACACCATTTTAAATGTTTGTGTTTTAAATGTTTGTGTTTTAAATGTTTGTGTTTTAAATGTGTTGTTTAAATGTTTGTGTTTTAAATGTTTGTGTTTTAAATGTTTGTGCTTTAAATGTGTTGTTTAAATGTTTGTGTTTTAAATGTTTGTGTTTTAAATGTTTGTGTTTTAAATGTTTGTGTTTTAAATGTGTTGTTTAAATTTTTGTGTTTTAAATGTTTGTGTTTTAAATGTTTGTGTTTTAAATGTTTGCGTTTTAAATGTGTTGTTTAAATGTTTGTGTTTTAAATATTTTTGTTTTAAATGTTTGTTTTAAATGTTTTTGTTTTAAATGTTTTTGTTTTAAATGTTTGTGTTTTAAATGTGCGTTTTTAACTGTGTTTTAAATGTGGGTTTTAAATGTTTGTGTTTGAAATGTTTGTGTTTTAAATGTGGGTTTTAAATGTTTGTGTTTTAAATATTTGTGTTTTAAATGTTTGTGTTTTAAGTGTTTGTGTTTTAAATGTTTGTGTTTTAAATGTGTTGTTTAAATGTTTGTGTTTTAAATTTTTGTGTTTTAAATTTTTGTGTTTTAAGTGAGTTGTTTAAATGTTTGTGCTTTAAATGTTTGTGTTTTTAATGTTTGTGTTTTAAGTGTTTGTGTTTTAAGTGTTTGTGTTTTAAATGTGTTGTTTAAATGTTTGTGTTTTAAATGTTTTTGTTTTAAATGTTTGTGTTTTAAATGTTTTTTTTTATGTTTGTGTTTTATATGTGCGTTTTAACTGTGTTTTTAAATGTGGGTTTTAAATGTTTGTGTTTTAAATGTTTGTGTTTTAAATGTGGGTTTTAAATGTTTGTGTTTTAAATATTTGTGTTTTAAATGTTTCTGTTTTAAATGTGTTATTTAAATGTTTGTGTTTTAAATGTTGTGTTTTAAGTGAGTTGTTTAAATTTTGTGTTTTAAATGTTTGTGTTTTTAATTTTTGTGTTTTAAATGTTTGTGTTTTAATTGTTTGTGTTTTAAATGTTTGTGTTTTAAATGTGTTGTTTAAATGTTTGTGTTTTAAATTTTTGTGTTTTAAATGTTTGTGTTTTAAGTGAGTTGTTTAAATGTTTGTGCTTTAAATGTTTGTGTTTTTAATGTTTGTGTTTTAAATGTTTGTGTTTTAAATGTGTTGTTTAAAAGTTTGTGTTTTAAATGTTTGTGTTTTAAATGTGTTGTTTAAATGTTTGTGTTTTAAATGTTTGTGTTTTAAATGTGTTGTTTAAATGTTTGTGTTTTAAATGTTTGTGTTTTAAATGTTTGTGTTTTATATGTTTGTGTTTTAAATGTATTGTTTAAATGTTTGTGTTTTAAATGTTTGTGTTTTAAATGTTTGTGTTTTAAATGTATTGTTTAAATGTTTGTGTTTTAAATGTTTGTGTTTTAAATGTGTTGTTTAAATGTTTGTGTTTTAAATGTTTGTGTTTTAAATGTTTGTGTTTTAAATGTATTGTTTAAATGTTTGTGTTTTAAATGTGTTGTTTAAAAGTTTGTGTTTTAAATGTTTGTGTTTTAAATGTGTTGTTTAAATGTTTGTGTTTTAAATGTTTGTGTTTTAAATGTGTTGTTTAAATGTTTGTGTTTTAAATGTTTTGTTTGAATGTTTGTGTTTTAAATGTATTGTTTAAATGTTTGTGTTTTAAATGTTTGTGTTTTAAATGTTTGTGTTTTAAATGTATTGTTTAAATGTTTGTGTTTTAAATGTTTGTGTTTTAAATGTTTGTGTTTTAAATGTATTGTTTAAATGTTTGTGTTTTAAATGTTTGTGTTTTAAATGTATTGTTTAAATGTTTGTGTTTTAAGTGTGTGTTTTAAATGTTTGTTTTAAATGTGTGTTTTAAAGGTGGGTTTTAAATGTGTGTTTTAAATGTGTGTTTTATATGTGTGTTTAAATGTGTGTTTTAAGTGTGTGTTTTAAAGGTGTGTTTTAAATGTGTGTTTTAAATGTGTGTTTTAAATGTTTGTTTTAAATGTGTGTTTTAAAGGTGTGTTTTTAATGTGTGTTTTAAATGTGTGTTTTAAATGTGTGTTTTAAATGTGTGTTTTAAGTGTGTGTTTTCGAGCAAACTGGAGTAAGGAAGTGACTATACAATCTCTATTCGATGGAAGTCGTTTGGAATCGTCGTCTATGCATTGATTAGGGCAGCACGGTAGTCGACCATGTCAATAACATTTACCACCTCGCTTTTTGACGGAAGCTGTGACCTGAGTGGAGAGGATATGGGGAATTCCCCACAGCAGTGATACCCATTTCATGAACAGAACAGAAGAGAACAGAACAGAACCTCCCACGATTCAAGAGGACATTTATTCCCTACAGCTCGTCTCTACTCGATCATTGTGTCCACTTACAGTCCCCGCTATCGTTATTTCACTTTCAAAGAAAAATGTTACGACCAGGTCGGATATATCGGGGCAAAAGGTGAACATTTTTCTGTTCAGGTTTAACTTTCATCATTGAGTGCCGTCTCCGCATCGAAGGTTGGCTACCATGGAGCGCCATTTCACTCTGTCTCTTGCTTTGATGGTGCAGATTGTCATAGATTGACTTGTCCATATTTTTATGTTACCCGTCCATGTTAGGCTTGGTCTGCCTCTGCCTCTTTTACCTTGTATTTTCGCTTCCAATATTAATTTTCTTAGGCTGTTGTATCTTTTAACATGCCCCAAAATGTCATTTGTCTTGTTCTAATTGTGTTTAGTAGTTCTCTTTTCATTTTCAGTTGTTTTAAGACTTCATCATTTGTTTTCTTTTCCTTCCATCCAATTCTACCTATTCTTCTATAAATCCACATTTCAAAGGCTTCAATTCTCTGTTCCGTTTTCTTGTCTAATGTCCATGTTTCTGCACCATACAGGAATATTGAGAAGATGTAACATTTTGCCATTCTTAGCTTTAGCCCTGGTGTTATTTGTTTTGATGTTAGTATGTTCTTCATGACATTAAAATTACTTTTTGCCATTCCTATTCTTTTGTTTATTTCAGTTGTACATTTTCCATCACTGGTTATAGTATGTCCAAGGTAGTTGTAGCTCTGAACTGTCTCCAGGTCTATTCCTTCAATTTTGATATCCACTTGTAGGTTTTGAGTATTTTCTTTGTTTATGATCATAGTTTAGTAGTACTTTTTGCCATTCCTATTCTTTTGTTAACTTTATGAATGACAAAATAGAAGCCACAAGAAGGTTATAGAGAGCGACCACCAACTAAAGTAATTCAGATTGTATTGGTTCCTCGATAATTATCAGAAAATAGCTTGTAGACAGGAGCAATCAACAAATGTTGAAAAAGGAATGTTTTTCCTTAACTTTGTCGACACAGACAGCACAACACGTGACATCTGGTTACAGAATCTGGTTGTTTGAAAGGTACGTGACCTATCCAGTTCCATTTTCTGCCTGTACTTTCATTTCTTCTCTGGCTCTTTTTTTTTTTTTGAATACTGTATTGACGAAGGGCATTTGAAACAGACATTCCAAGTGCTGATTAGATCTAAGACAGACATTCCAAGTGCTGGTTTGAGCTAAGGCAGACATTCCAAATGCTTATTAGATCTAAGATAGACATTCCAAGTGCTGATTAGATCTTTGACAGACATCCCAAGTGCTGATTAGATCTTTGACAGACATCCCAAGTGCTGATTAGATCTTTGACAGACATCCCAAGTGCCGATTAGATCTAACACAGACATTCCAAGTGTTGATTAGATCTAAGACAGACATTCCAATTGTTTATTAGATCTCAGACAGACATTTCAGTTTTGACTCTTCCTCAGACTGACATTCAAAGTGTTCTATAGATTTTCGACAGATTTTCAAAATGTTATATTCTGATAATCAGATATTCCAAGCGTTAACTATAGATCAGACAGACATTTAATGTTTTCTTATATTTGCTAGACATGAAATTTTGAACAGATCTCAGACAGACATTTAAAGTACGGTCTAAATCTGAGACAGACATGCAAAGTTTGGTAGAGATAGTGATTTATATTTTCTCGAACATGATAGACAGGCCAAGACAATTATAGACAGACCAAGACAGTTATAGGCAGAACAAAACAGTTATAGACAGGCCATGACAGTTATAGGCAGACCAAAACAGTTATAGACAAATCAAGACATGTATAGACAGACCAAGACAGTTATAGACAGACCAAGACAGTTATAGACAGACCAAGACAGTTATAGACAGACCAAGACGGTTATAGACAGACCAAGACAGTTGTAGGCAGACTAAGACAGTTATAGACAAATCAAGACATGTATAGACAGACCAAGACAGTTATAGACAGACCAAGACAGTTATAGGCAGACCTAGACAGTTATAGACAGATCAAGACAGTTATAGACAGACCAAGACAGTTATAGACAGACCAAAACAGTTATAGACAGACCAAAACAGTTATAGACAGACCAAGACAGTTATAGACAGACCAAGACAGTTATAGACAGACCATGACAGTTATAGACAGACCAAGACAGTTATAGGCAGACCTAGACAGTTATAGACAGATCAAGACAGTTATAGACAGACCAAGACAGTTATAGACAGACCAAAACAGTTATAGACAGACCAAAACAGTTATAGACAGACCAAAACAGTTATAGACAGACCAAAACAGTTATAGACAGACCAAGACAGTTATAGACAGACCAAGACAGTTATAGACAGACCATGACAGTTATAGACAGACCAAGACAGTTATAGACAGACCAAGACAGTTATAGACAGACCAAGACAGTTATAGACAGACCAAAACAGTTATAGACAGACCAAAACAGTTATAGTCAGACCAAGACAGTTATAGACAGACCTAGACAGTTATAGACAAATCAAGACATGTATAGACAGACCAAGTCAGTTATAGGCAGACCAAAACAGTTATAGATAGACCATGACAGTTATAGACAAATCAAGACATGTATAGACAGGCCAAGTCAGTTATAGACAGACCATGACAGTTATGGACAGGCCAAGACTGTTATAGACAGATCATGACAGTTATAGACAGACCAAAACAGTTATAGACAGATCATGACAGTTATAGACAGGCCATGACAGTTATAGACAGGCCATGACAGTTATAGACAGACCAAAACAGTTATAGACAGACCATGACAGTTATAGACAGACCAAGACAGTTATAGACAGGCCATGACAGTTATAGACAGACCAAAACAGTTATAGACAGATCATGACAGTTATAGACAGACCAAGACAGTTATAGACAGACCAAAACAGTTATAGACAGACCAAAACAGTTATAGACAGACCATGACTGTTATAGACAGGCCATGACAGTTATAGACAGACCAAAACAGTTATAGACAGATCATGACAGTTATAGACAGACCAAGACAGTTATAGACAGACCATGACAGTTATAGACAGACCATGACAGTTATAGACAGCCCAAGACAGTTATAGACAGACCAAGACAGTTATAGACAAATCAAGACATGTATAGACAGACCAAGACAGTTATAGACAGATCATGACAGTTATAGACAGGCCAAGACTGTTATAGACAAATCAAGACATGTATAGACAGACCAAGACAGTTATAGGCAGACCAAAACAGTTATAGTTGTCGGTTATAATTAAACTCCAAAAAACTGCTTGAAGTAAACGTCATCACGTGACCATGTTTCCTCCCGACCAGCTGCTGATGTTCCCACACCAGGATCACGGCCGCTTCCTCGTCTCCGAGGACGGCACTTTGAGGATTGAGCGCGTGGAGTACCAGGACGAGGGTACTTTTGTGTGCCAGGCCTTGAACAGCCTGTCCAACTCCAAGGTCTCTACCGTCTCCGCTGTAGTTACTGTCCTAGGTAAGTTCTCTACCGTCCTGTCCTAGGTAAGTTCTCTACAGTCTCCGCTGTAGTTACTGTCCTAGGTAAGTTCTCTACCGTCTCCGCTGTAGTTACTGTCCTAGGTAAGTTCTCTACCGTCTCTGCTGTAGTTACTGTCCTAGGTAAGTTCTCTACCGTCTCTGCTGTAGTTACTGTCCTAGGTAAGTTCTATACAGTCTCCGCTGTAGTTACTGTCCTAGGTAAGTTCTCTACCGTCTCCGCTGTAGTTACTGTCATAAGTAAGTTCTCTACCGTCTCCGCTGTAGTTACTGTCCTAGGTAAGTTCTCTACAGTCTCCGCTGTAGTTACTGTCCTAGGTAAGTTCTCTACAGTCTCCGCTGTAGTTACTGTCCTAGGTAAGTTCTATACCGTCTCCGCTGTAGTTACTGTCCTAGGTAAGTTCTCTACCGTCTCCGCTGTAGTTACTGTCCTAGGTAAGTTCTCTACCGTCTCCGCTGTAGTTACTGTCCTAGGTAAGTTCTCTACCGTCTCCGCTGTAGTTACTGTCCTAGGTAAGTTCTATACAGTCTCCACTGTAGTTACTGTCCTAGGTAAGTTCTCTACAGTCTCCGCTGTAGTTACTGTCCTAGGTAAGTTCTATACCGTCTCCGCTGTAGTTACTGTCCTAGGTAAGTTCTCTACCGTCTCCGCTGTAGTTACTGTTCTAGGTAAGTTCTATACCGTCTCCGCTGTAGTTACTGTCCTAGGTAAGTTCTATACAGTCTCCGCTGTAGTTACTGTCCTAGGTAAGTTCTCTACAGTCTCCGCTGTAGTTACTGTCCTAGGTAAGTTCTCTACAGTCTCCGCTGTAGTTACTGTCCTAGGTAAGTTCTCTACAGTCTCCGCTGTAGTTACTGTCCTAGGTAAGTTCTCTACAGTCTCCGCTGTAGTTACTGTCCTAGGTAAGTTCTCTACAGTCTCTGCTGTAGTTACTGTCCTAGGTAAGTTCTCTACCGTCTCCGCTTTAGTTACTGTCCTAGGTAAGTTCTCTACAGTCTCCGCTGTAGTTACTGTCCTAGGTAAGTTCTCTACAGTCTCCGCTGTAGTTACTGTCCTAGGTAAGTTCTCTACAGTCTCTGCTGTAGTTACTGTCCTAGGTAAGTTCTCTACCGTCTCCGCTGTAGTTACTGTCCTAGGTAAGTTCTCTACCGTCTCCGCTGTAGTTACTGTCCTAGGTAAGTTCTCTACCGTCTCCGCTGTAGTTACTGTCCTAGGTAAGTTCTCTACCGTCTCCGCTGTAGTTACTGTCCTAGGAAAGTTCTCTACCGTCTCCGCTGTAGTTACTGTCCTAGGTAAGTTCTCTACCGTCTCCGCTGTAGTTACTGTCCCAGGTAAGTTCTCTACCGTCTCCGCTGTAGTTACTGTCCTAGGTAAGTTCTCTACCGTCTCCGCTGTAGTTACTGTCCTAGGTAAGTTCTCTACCGTCCTGTCCTAGGTAAGTTCTCTACCGTCCTGTCCTAGGTAAGTTCTCTACCGTCTCCGCTGTAGTTACTGTCCTAGGTAAGTTCTCTACCGTCCTGTCCTTGGTAAGTTCTCTACCGTCTCCGCTGTAGTTACTGTCCTAGGTAAGTTCTCTACCGTCCTGTCCTAGGTAAGTTCTCTACCGTCCTGTCCTAGGTAAGTTCTCTACCGTCCTGTCCTAGGTAAGTTCTCTACCGTCCTGTCCTAGGTAAGTTCTCTACCGTCCTGTCCTAGGTAAGTTCTCTACCGTCCTGAACTAGGTAAGTTCTCTACCGTCCTGTCCTAGGTAAGTTCTCTACCGTCCTGTCCTTGGTAAGTTCTCTACCGTCTCCGCTGTAGTTACTGTCCTAGGTAAGTTCTCTACCGTCCTGTCCTAGGTAAGTTCTCTACCGTCCTGTCCTAGGTAAGTTCTCTACCGTCCTGTCCTAGGTAAGTTCTCTACCGTCCTGTCCTAGGTAAGTTCTCTACCGTCCTGTCCTAGGTAAGTTCTCTACCGTCTCCGCTGTAGTTACTGTCCTAGGTAAGTTCTCTACCGTCCTGTCCTAGGTATGTTCTCTACCGTCCTGTCCTAGGTAAGTTCTCTACCGTCCTGTCCTTGGTAAGTTCTCTACCGTCCTGTCCTAGGTAAGTTCTCTACCGTCCTGTCCTTGGTAAGTTCTCTACCGTCCTGTCCTAGGTAAGTTCTCTACCGTCCTGTCCTTGGTAAGTTCTCTACCGTCCTGTCCTAGGTAAGTTCTCTACCGTCCTGTCCTTGGTAAGTTCTCTACCGTCTTCGCTGTAGTTACTGTCCTAGGTAAGTTCTCTACCGTCCTGTCCTAGGTAAGTTCTCTACCGTCCTGTCCTAGGTAAGTTCTCTACCGTCCTGTCCTAGGTAAGTTCTCTACCGTCCTGTCCTAGGTAAGTTCTCTACCGTCCTGTCCTAGGTAAGTTCTCTACCGTCCTGTCCTAGGTAAGTTCTCTACCGTCCTGTCCTAGGTAAGTTCTCTACCGTCCTGTCCTAGGTAAGTTCTCTACCGTCTCCGCTGTAGTTACTGTCCTAGGTAAGTTCTCTACCGTCCTGTCCTAGGTAAGTTCTCTACCGTCCTGTCCTAGGTAAGTTCTCTACCGTCCTGTCCTAGGTAAGTTCTCTACCGTCCTGTCCTAGGTAAGTTCTCTACCGTCCTGTCCTAGGTAAGTTCTCTACCGTCTCCGCTGTAGTTACTGTCCTAGGTAAGTTCTCTACCGTCCTGTCCTAGGTAAGTTCTCTACCGTCCTGTCCTAGGTAAGTTCTCTACCGTCTCCGCTGTAGTTACTGTCCTAGGTAAGTTCTCTACCGTCCTGTCCTAGGTAAGTTCTCTACCGTCCTGTCCTAGGTAAGTTCTCTACCGTCCTGTCCTAGGTAAGTTCTCTACCGTCCTGTCCTAGGTAAGTTCTCTACCGTCCTGTCCTAGGTAAGTTCTCTACGGTCCTGTCCTTGGTAAGTTCTCTACCGTCCTGTCCTAGGTAAGTTCTCTACCGTCCTGTCCTTGGTAAGTTCTCTACCGTCCTGTCCTTGGTAAGTTCTCTACCGTCCTGTCCTAGGTAAGTTCTCTACCGTCCTGTCCTTGTAAGTTCTCTACCGTCCTGTCCTAGATAAGTTCTCTACCGTCCTGTCCTAGGTAAGTTCTCTACGGTCCTGTCCTTGGTAAGTTCTCTACCGTCCTGTCCTAGGTAAGTTCTCTACCGTCTCCGCTGTAGTTACTGTCCTAGGTAAGTTCTCTACCGTCCTGTCCTAGGTAAGTTCTCTACCGACCTGTCCTAGGTAAGTTCTCTACCGTCCTGTCCTAGGTAAGTTCTCTACGGTCCTGTCCTAGCTAAGTTCTCTACAGCTAAATTGTTCAATAAATATTATTATATCAACATCATGTGCCATGCCCTTTGGAGTGGATAATCATGTCTCTCCACGATTTTCGATCTCGTCAGCTGCTTATCATTTCTGTTGTTAACCTTCTGCCAAGCCATTCTCTTGAGCTGTCTGGTATCTTTTCCCTTTGCTTCCCTCTATGTCTTCGTCCCTCAATTTTCCAGTTGTTACAATATATTACAGCTGTTCTCTTCTCATTACATGGCCAAAAAATGATGATAGTTTCTTCCTAAAATTGGAACTTAGCTCTCTTTTTGTACAGATGAACACATATAAACAAACATGCATAACTATGAACAAACATGAACAAACATGCACAAACATGAACAAACATGAACAAACATGCACAAACATGAACAAACATGAACACGCATGAACAAACATGAACAAACATAAACACACATGAACAAACATGAACAAACACGAACAAATATGAACAAATATGCACAAACATGAAAAAAACATGAACACACATGAACAAACATATACAAACATGCACAAACATTATCAAACATTAACAAACATGAACAGACATTCACAAACATTAACAAACATGCACAAACATGAACAAACATGAACACACACATGAACATACATGAACAAGCACAAAAACACACATGAACAAACATGAAGAAACATAAACACACACATGAACAAACATGAACAAACTTGAACAAACATGTACAAACATGAAGAAACATGCACAAACATGAAGAAACATGCACACACATGAAAAAACATGCACAACCATGAACAAACATGAACAAACATGCACAAACATGAACAAACATGCACAAACATGAACAAACATGAACAAACATGAACAAACATGCACAAACATGCACAAACATGAACAAACATGAACAAACATAAATAAACATGAAAAAATAATGAACACACATGCACAGATATGAAAAAAATGAACACACATGAAAAAACATGAACAAACATAAACACAGATGCATAAACATGAACAAACATGCAGAAACATGAACAAACATGAACAAACATGCACAAAAATGAACAAACATGAACAAACATGAACAAACATGAACAAACATGTACAAACATGAACAAGCATGAACAAACATGCACAAACATGAACAAACAGCAAAAACATGAACACACACCAGAGCAAACATGAATAAACATAAATACACACGCATAAACATGAACAAACATGCACAAACATGAATAAACATGAAAAAACATGAAAACACAAGCACAAATATGAAAAAAAATGAACACACATAAACAAAAATGAACAAACATAAACATACATGCATAAACATGAACAAACATGCATAAACATGAACAAAGATGAAAAAACATGAACACACACATGAACAAACATGAACAAACATAACACACATGCATAAACATGAACAAACATGAACACGCAGATGAACACACATATGAACACAAACATGCACAAACATGAAGAAACATGATCACAAACATGAACAAACATGCACACACATGAACACACACATGAATACACACATGAACACACATGAACAAACACATGAACACACATGAACAAACATGCACAAACATGAATACACATGAACACACATGAAGAAATATGAACACACATGAACACACATGCATACACATGATCAAACGTGTACAAACATGAACACACATGAAAACCCACATGAACAAACATTAACACACACGAACACACATGAACAAACATGAACAAACATGAACACACATGAACCTACATGAACACAAATGCACAAACATGAACAATCATAAACAAACATTATCAAACATGAACAAACATGGTCAAATATGAACAAACATGAACAAATATGAACAAACCTGAACAAAGATGAACAAACATTAACACACATGAAGAAACATGAACAAACGTGAACATAAATTAACAAACAATCACAAACATGAATAAACATGAACACACACATGAACAAACATGAGCAAACATGAACACACACATGAACACAAACATGAACACACACATGAACAAACATGAGCAAACATGAACACACACATGAACACACACATGAACATAAACATGAACACAAACATGAACACAAACATGAACACAAACATGAACACACACATGAACACAAACATGAACACACACATGAACATAAAACATGAACACAAACATGAACACAAACATGAACACACACATGAACACACACATGAACACACACATGAACACAAACATGAACACAAACATGAACACAAACAGATGAGCTGACATCCATTCTGGCAGACCAAGACGATCGACCACCACCCATCATCATAGTCGGGCCCCAGAACTTGACCTTGGAACTGAAGGAAGTGGCGGTGCTGCCATGCCAGGCAGAAGGGCATCCCGGACCAAGCATCCGATGGTACAAGGACGGGAAGGCATTGATGAACTCTGACCCACGGGTGGACATTCTCAGCTCTGGAACTTTACAAGTCTCAGGTACAAGCTTATTCTTCTGTGTCAGACTTTTGGGTAAAGTGTTATTTTACAATCTTATGATTGGTGCCAGATTTATAAAGTGTTATTTTACAATCTTATAACAGGTGCGAGACTTTTGGGTAAGTGTTGTTTTACAATCTTATAATTGGTGCCAGACTTATAGTTAAGTGTTATTTTACAATCTTATAATAGGTGCCAGACTTTTGGGTAAAGTGTTATTTTACAATTTTATAATTGGTGCCAGACTTATAGTTACAGTGTTATCTTACAATCTTATAACTGGTGCCAGACTTGTGAGTAAAGTGTTATTTTACAATCTTATGATTGATGCCAGACTTATAGTTAAAGTGTTATTTTACAATCTTATAAATAGTGCCAGACTTATAGTTAAAGTGTTATTTTACAATCTTATAAATAGTGCCAGACTTATAGTTAAAGTGTTATTTTACAATCTTATAAATAGTGCCAGACTTATAGTTAAAGTGTTATTTTACAATCTTATAAATAGTGTCAGACTTATAGTTAAAGTGTTATTTTACAATCTTATAAATAGTGTCAGCCTTATATTTAAAGTGTTATTTTACAATCTTTTCAGAGGTGCCATTCTAGTACCACTTGAGAATAGTAGCACTTGATAATTGCAGTACTTGATAATTGTAATATTTGATAATTTTAGTACTTGATAATTACAGTACTTGATAATTGCAGTACTTGATAATTGTAATATTTGATAATTTTAGTACTTGATAATAGTAGTACATGAGAATAGTAGTATTTGAGAATAGTAGTACATAAGAATAGTAGTATTTTAGAATAGTAGTACATGAGAATAGTAGTACATGAGAATAGTAGTATTTGAAAATATTAGTACATGAGAATATTAGTACATGAGAATAGTAGTACATAAGAATAGTAGTATTTTAGAATAGTAGTATATGAGAATAGTAGTATTTGAGAATAGTAGTACATAAGAATAGTAGCCATTTATATACAGTGAGATACAGTGCACACATTAAAATGTCGCTAGTTATTGTGTTTGTGCTCGTCTAGAATCGTCATTTTTTCACAAATTAGGTTCGTTAGCTGCCATGTCAGCGTTCACTGTCTGTCCCCAGCTGGATCTGTCCTTATACGAGGTCATCCATTTTCATGCCACGTTTTCAAACGTCTTTCTAGTGTAGGAGGGGTCTTACTTTGTCTGTGGTTAGAACTGCGTGTCCGTACGTTCGACACAGGTGACCTCGTCACATTAGATGACGTGGGTGGAGGGTGGAGAACATGGCCGTCCATGACAAATAGTGGACGTTGGTGGAGGGTAGAGAATATGACCGTCCATGACAAATAGTGGACGTGGTTTTTGGGTAGAGAAAATGGCCGTCCATGACAAATAGTGGACGTGGATGTAGGTACGAGAATATAGCCGTCCATGACAAATAGTGGACGTGGATGTAGGGTAGAGAATACAGCCGTCCATGACAAATAGTGGACGTGAATGTAGGGTAGAGAATATGGCCGTCCTTGACAAATAGTGGACGTGAATGTAGGGTAGAGAATATGGCCGTCCTTGACAAATAGTGGACGTGGATGTAGGGTAGATAATATGGCCGTCCATGACAAATAGTGGACGTGGATGTAGGGTAGATAATATGGCCGTCCATAACAAATAGTGGACGTGGATGTAGAGTAGAGAATATGACCGTCCATGACAAATAGTGGACGTGGATGTAGGGTAGAGAACATGACCGTCCATGACAAATATGAACGTGGATGTAGGGTTAGAGAATATGGCCGTCCATGACAAATAGTGGACGTGGATGGAGGGTAGAGAACATGACCGTCCATGACAAATAGTGGATGTGGATGTAGGGTAGAGAATATGGCCGTCCATGACAAATAGTGGACGTGGATGTAGGGTAGAGAACATGACCGTCCATGACAAATAGTGGACGTGGATGTAGGGTAGAGAATATGGCCGTCCATGACAAATAGTGGACGTGGATGTAGGGTAGAGAATATGGCCGTCCATGACAAATGGTGGACGTGGATGTAGGGTAGAGAATATGGCCGTCCATGACAAATAGTGGACGTGGATGTAAGGTAGAGTCTATGACCGTCCATGACAAATAGTGGACGTGGATGTAGGGTAGAGAATATGGCCGTCCATGACAAATAATGCACAAGGAGACTAAGTGGAGACAGACAGAGGATGAGTTTGTGGGCAGATCACAGCGGTGCACAGTTGTTGGGGGTGTCTGGTGGGATAGAGGGAGGGGCGGAGGAAGAGATCGTCACGTGATTGAAGATAATGATGGTGGTAGTTCTGTTGATGAAGATAATGATGGTACTAGTTCCATTGATGAAGGTAATGATGGTACTAGTTCTGTTAATGAAGATAATGATGGTACTAGTTCTGTTAATGAAGATAATGATGGTACTAGTTCTGTTGATGAAGATAATGATGGTACTAGTTCCATTGATGAAGGTAATGATGGTACTAGTTCTATTGATGAAGATAATGATGGTACTAGTTCTTTTGATGAAGATAATGATGGTACTAGTTCTATTGATGAAGGTAATGATGGTACTAGTTCTATTGATGAAGATAATGATGGTACTAGTTCTATTGATGAAGATAATGATGGTACTAGTTCTATTTATGAAGATAATGATGGTACTAGTTCTATTGATGAAGGTAATGATGGTACTAGTTCCATTGATGAAGGTAATGATGGTACTAGTTCTATTGATGAAGATAATGATGGTACTAGTTCTTTTGATGAAGATAATGATGGTACTAGTTCTTTTGATGAAGATAATGATGGTGATAGTTCTGTTGATGAAGATAATGATGGTACTAGTTCTATTGATGAAGGTAATGATGGTACTAGTTCTATTGATGAAGATAATGATGGTGATAGTTCTGTTGATGAAGGTAATGATGGTACTAGTTCTATTGATGAAGATAATGATGGTGCTAGTTCTGTTGATGAAGATAATGATGGTGCTAGTTCTATTGATGAAGATAATGATGGTACTAGTTCTATTGATGAAGATAATGATGGTACTAGTTCTATTGATGAAGATAATGATGGTGCTAGTTCTGTTGATGAAGGTAATGATGGTACTAGTTCTATTTATGAAGATAATGATGGTGCTAGTTCTGTTGATGAAGGTAATGATGGTACTAGTTCTATTGATGAAGATAATGATGGTGATAGTTTTGTTGATGAAGATAATGATGGTACTAGTTCTGTTGATGAAGATAATGATGGTACTAGTTCTATTGATGAAGATAATGATGGTACTAGTTCTATTGATGAAGGTAATGATGGTACTAGTTCCATTGATGAAGATAATGATGGTACTAGTTCTTTTGATGAAGATAATGATGGTGATAGTTCTGTTGATGAAGATAATGATGGTACTAGTTCTGTTGATGAAGATAATGATGGTACTAGTTCTATTGATGAAGATAATGATGGTACTAGTTCTATTGATGAAGGTAATGATGGAACTAGTTCCATTGATGAAGATAATGATGGTACTAGTTCCATTGATGAAGGTAATGATGGTACTAGTTCTATTGATGAAGATAATGATGGTACTAGTTCTGTTGATGAAGGTAATGATGGTACTAGTTCCATTGATGAAGATAATGATGGTACTAGTTCTATTGATGAAGATAATGATGGTACTAGTTCCATTGATGAAGGTAATGATGGTACTAGTTCTATTGATGAAGATAATGATGGTACTAGTTCCATTGATGAAGGTAATGATGGTACTAGTTCTATTGATGAAGATAATGATGGTACTAGTTCTGTTGATGAAGATAATGATGGTGGTAGTTCTGTTGATGAAGATAATGATGGTGGTAGTTCTGTTGATGAAGATAATGATGGTGGTAGTTCTGTTAATGAAGGTAATGATGGTACTAGTTCTGTTTGTACTAGTTCTGTTAATGAAGGTAATGATGGTACTAGTTCTGTTTGTACTAGTTCTGTTAATGAAGGTAATGATGGTGATAGTTCTATTGATGAAGGTAATGATGGTACTAGTTCTATTGATGAAGATAATGATGGTACTAGTTCTATTGATGAAGGTAATGATGGTACTAGTTCTATTGATGAAGGTAATGATGGTACTAGTTCTATTGATGAAGGTAATGATGGTACTAGTTGTGTTGATGGACTGATCGATGTATTGATCGATGTATTGATTGATGATGTAATGTAATACCAGCCACCTTGACCTCACAGATGTGCGAGTGACCGACTCCGGCATGTACACGTGCAAGGCCATCAGCGAGACAGGAGAGACTGATTGGGTTGTGTCCCTTTCTATATCAAGTAAGAGTTGCCTGTCCTCTCGCTTTGTGCTTGTTGTTGACAGTTTGTTGATTGTTGACAGTTTGTTGATTGTTGACAGTTTGTTGATTGTTGACAGTTTGTTGATTGTTGACAGTTTGTTGATTGTTGACAGTTTGTTGATTGTTGACAGTTTTGTTGATTGTTGACAGTTTGTTGATTGTTGACAGTTTGTTGATTGTTGGCAGTTTGTTGATTGTTGACAGTTTGTTGATTGTTGACAGTTTATTGATTGTTGACAATTTGTTGATTGTTGACAGTTTGTTGATTGTTGACAGTTTGTTGATTGTTGACAGTTTGTTGATTGATGACAGTTTGTTGATTGATGACAGTTTATTGATTGTTGACAATTTGTTGATTGTTGACAGTTTGTTGATTGTTGACAATTTGTTGATTGTTGACAGTTTATTGATTGTTGCCAATTTGTTGATTGTTGACAGTTTATTGATTGTTAACAGTTTGTTGATTGTTGACAGTTTGTTGATCGATTACAGTTTGTTGATCGATGACAGTTTGTTGATTGTTGACAGTTTGTTGATTGTTGGCAGTTTGTTGATTGTTGACAATTTGTTGATTGTTGACAGTTTGTTGATTGTTGACAGTTTGTTGGTTGTTGACAGTTTGTAGATTGTTGACAGTTTGTTGATTGTTGACAGTTTGTTGATCAATGACAGTTTGTTGATTGTTGACAGTTTGTTGATTGTTGACAGTTTGTTGATTGTTGACAGTTTTGTTGATTGTTGACAGTTTGTTGATTGTTAGCAGTTTTTTTATTGTTGACAGTTTGTTGATTTTTGACAGTTTGTTGAATGTTGACAGTTTGTTGATTGTTGACAGTTTGTTGATTGTTGACAGTTTGTTGAATGTTCACAGTTTATCGATTGATGACAGTTTGTTCATTGTTGACAGTTTGTTGATTGTTGGCAGTTTATTGATTGTTGACTGTTTGTTGATTGTTTTTGATTGTTGACAGTTTGTTGACTGTTTGTTGATTCTACCTTTTAGCTCCCAGTGGAGCATAGGTCTTCAACAAACACTTTCCAAGTCGTTCTGTTTTTGCAATTCTTTTAAGATCATTCCATGTCTTCCCCATCATCTTCATCTCTGCTTCAATCTGTCTTCTCCAAGAATTCCTTGGTCTTCCTCTTTGTCTTTCCCCTGGGGATTCCAAAAAAGGGCCTGTTGTGTAATACTCTCAGTTGGTTTCCGTAGTGTGTGTCCTATCCATCGCCATCGTCTTCGCTGTATTTCTTTATCCACTGGTATTTGACCGGTACATTTCCATAATTCCACGTTTGTGACTTTGTCCTGCCATTTCCATCCCTTTATTCTGCGCAAGCATCCATTAATGAAAGTCTGTACCTTCGTGATTGTCAATTTTGTTATTCTCCATGTTTCACAGCCATATAATAGAACCGACTTAACATTGGAGTTGAAAATTTTTATTTTTGTATTTAGCCTAATTTCTTTGGATTTCCATATGTTTCCCAGTGCAATGAAAGCTCCTCTTGCTTTTGATATCCTTATTTTGGTATCGTTTTCTGTTCCTCCCTCTTTATCTATATTACTGCCCAGATATATATAAGATTGTACGTCTAGTAGAGGTATTTCTCCTAGTTTTATTTGGTTATTGCCAACTGCATTAATTCTCATAATGTTGGTCTTATCTCTATTAATCTTTAGTCCTAACTGTTGTGATCTCTCATCAAGTATGCCCATTTTATCCTGCATCTGTTGGTGGCTGTGTGATAGGAGAGCTATGTCATCAGCAAAGTCTAAATCATCAAGCTGTTTGGTCAGTGACCACTGGATCCCATTTCTGTTGTTTTGAGTTATTTTCATAATCCAATCTATGGCCAGTAGAAAGAGAAATGGAGACAGAAGGCATCCTTGCCTTACTCCTGTTCTTATTTCAAATGCTTCTGTAATCTGTCCTTCATGCACCACACTACATTTCGTTCCTTCATACATTGTTTTTATCAGGTTAATAAACTTTATGGGGATTCCATAATGACTCAGCAACTTCCAAAGCATTCTTCTGTCTAAACTATCAAATGCCTTTTCGTAATCTATGAATCCAATATAAAGTGGGGATTTTAGTTCTAAACTTTGTTCAACTATTATACGTAGAGTAGTTATTTGATCAGCACATGATCTGTTCTTCCTAAAACCTGCTTGTTCATCTCTCAAGTGTTTCTCTATAGCCTCTTTTAGTCTCTCCAGAATGATTCTGCCTAATATTTTTCCTGGCACTGATAGTAGCATAATTCCCCTATAATTTGTGCACTCCTGTAAACTTCCTTTCTTTGGTAGTTTGATCATATAACCTTCTCTCCAGTCTTTAGGTATTTCTTCCCTCTCCCAAATTTTATCCAATAGATCATGTAACATCTTGGTAGAGGTGTTAATATCTGCTTTGATGGCTTCCGAAGGAATTTCATCTGGTCCTGTGGCTTTACCATCTTTTAACAGTTTGATGGCTTTCATTATTTCTTCTTTGCTTGGTTTTCCGCAGTTAACGTGTAATTCTTCATCTGCTGGTAGTATATCTGGAGGATTATTTGAGCCGGGTCTGTTCAAAAGTTCTTCAAAGTGCTCTTTCCATCTCTCCATTTGTTCCCTTATATTACTAAGCAGATTTCCTTTCTTATCTTTGATAAAGGCGTTGATCTGTTTGTATTTTCCACCTAATTTCTTTGTGCTGTTGTACAGTTCTTTCATATTCCCTTTATTTGCTGCTTCTTCTGCCTCTTTAGCTAATTCATCTATATATTTCCTCTTATCCCTTTTAATGCATCTTCTCACTTCTTTGTTCACCTCTGTGTAAGCTTCCTGTGTCTTGGCTTTATTACTTCTTGTTTTGCTTTTATTTATGTCTGCTTTCTTGTTCTTTCTTTCTTTAATTGTATCCAGGGTCTCTGCTGTCATCCATGCCTTATTCTGGCGTTCTCTTTTCCCCAGTGTTTCTTCGCATGTCTCTTTCCATATATTTTTTACCTGTTTCCAATGATCTTCTATATTTATTGTATTTTCTAGTTGTTGGAGGACTTGGTATTTGTTTGATATTGTGACTGCGAATTTATCTTTAATTCCTTGTTCTTTAAGAAACCCTACATTGAAATACGTTCTGCCCTTATTTGTTGTAGTATACCTTTTAATTTAATTTTAAGTTTGGCTAACAGAAGATGATGATCAGAAGCTATATATATATATAAATAATATATATATATATATAAGTTTGTTGATTGTTGGCAGTTTATTGATTGTTGACTGCTTGTTGATTGTTGGCAGTTTGTTGATTGTTGACTGTTTGTTGATTGTTGGCAGTTTATTGATTGTTGACTGTTTGTTGATTGTTGGCAGTTTGTTGATTGTTGACTGTTTGTTGATTGTTGGCAGTTTATTGATTGTTGACTGTTTGTTGTTTGTTGATTGTTGACAGTTTGTTGACAGTTTGTTGACAGTTTTTTGATTGTTGGCAGTTTATTGATTGTTGACTGTTTGTTGATTGTTGACTGTTTGTTGACTGTTTGTTGATTGTTGACTGTTTGTTGATTGTTGACAGTTTATTGATTGTTGACAGTTTGTTGATTGTTGGCAGTTTATTGATTGTTGACTGTTTGTTGATTGTTGGCAGTTTGTTGATTGTTGACTGTTTGTTGATTGTTGGCAGTTTATTGATTGTTGACTGTTTGTTGTTTGTTGATTGTTGACAGTTTGTTGACAGTTTGTTGACAGTTTGTTGATTGTTGGCAGTTTATTGATTGTTGACTGTTTGTTGATTGTTGACTGTTTGTTGACTGTTTGTTGATTGTTGACTGTTTGTTGATTGTTGACAGTTTATTGATTGTTGACAGTTTGTTGATTGTTGGCAGTTTGTTGATTGTTGACTGTTTGTTGATTGTTGACAGTTTGTTGATTGTTGACTGTTTGTTGATTGTTGACTGTTTGTTGATTGTTGACAGTTTGTTGATTGTTGACAGTTTGTTGATTGTTGACAGTTTGTTGATTGTTGACTGTTTGTTGATTGTTTACTGTTTGTTGACTGTTTGTTGATTGTTGACAGTTTTGTTGATTGTTGACTGTTTGTTGACTGTTTGTTGATTGTTTACTGTTTGTTGACTGTTTGTTGATTGTTGACTGTTTGTTGATTGTTTACTGTTTGTTGACTGTTTGTTGATTGTTGACAGTTTGTTGATTGTTGACAGTTTGTTGATTGTTGACAGTTTGTTGATTGTTGACTGTTTGTTGATTGTTTACTGTTTGTTGACTGTTTGTTGATTGTTGACTGTTTGTTGATTGTTAACTGTTTGCGATTGACTGGAAGGCAGCGATGTTAGTTTGGACGTGGTGGGACCTGACTGCGACCTGATTAAGGTATCTCTGTGGTTTGTTGTTTGATTGGTTTCTGGTTTCCTTGTTTGTTTGCTCGGCGATTGGTTGGTTTGTTCGCACTCTGGTTGGCTGGTTGGTTGGATGATTAGTTGGTTTGATTGATTGGTTGCCTGGCTGGTTGGCTGACTGTTTGGTTGCCTGACTGGCTGGTTGTTGGTTGGTTGACTTGTTGGTTGCCTGGCTGGTTGGTTGACTGGTTGGTTGCCTGGCTGGTTAGCTGACTGGTTGGTTGCCTGGCTGGTTGTCTGACTGGTTGGTTGGTTGGTTGGTTGGTTGACTTGCTGGTTGCCTGGCTGGTTGGCTGACTGGTTGGTTGCCTGGCTGGTTGGCTGACTGGTTGGTTGCCTGGCTGGTTGTTTGACTGGTTGGTTGGTTGGTTGACTTGTTGGTTGCCTGGCTGGTTGGTTGACTGGTTGTTGCCTGGCTGGTTGGCTGACTGGTTGGTTGGTTGTTTGACTGGTTGGTTGCCTGGCTGGTTGGTTGGTTGACTGCTAAGTTGCCTGGCTGGTTGTCATGCCATTCAGTAACTGCACTGTATCATTCGCAAAAGTTGATTGATTGAGTTGTCAACACAGAATTAAATCACAACTCAACATTTGTTATGTCTGTCACAGAGACTGGTCCATTTCACCGCGCTCAGAAGCCAGCAGCACCACCGGCCGCCCCGTTGAAACCTCGGGTATCTGACGTCACAGACACTTCTGTTCACTTAACGTGGCAACTGAGCGAGCAGTCCCCGGACCGTGTCTACGTTGTAGAGTACTTCAGCCCTCACACCTCGCAGGTATTGCTCTTCATCCTCTACGAATTCTTCAACCTTTCAGCTCCCTGTGGAGCATAGGTCTTCAACATACACTTTCAGCTCCATGTGGAGCATAGGTCTTCAACATACACTTTCAGCTCCATGTGGAGCATAGGTCTTCAACATACACTTTCAGCTCCATGTGGAGCATAGGTCTTCAACATACACTTTCAGCTCCCTGTGGAGCATAGGTCTTCAACAAACACTTTCAGCTCCCTGTGGAGCATAGGTCTTCAACAAACACTTTCAGCTCCCTGTGGAGCATAGGTCTTCAACAAACACTTTCAGCTCCCTGTGGAGCATAGGTCTTCAACAAACACTTTCAGCTCCCTGTGGAGCATAGGTCTTCAACATACACTTTCAGCTCCATGTGGAGCATAGGTCTTCAACATACACTTTCATCTCCATGTGGAGCATAGGTCTTCAACATACACTTTCAGCTCCCTGTGGAGCATAGGTCTTCAACAAACACTTTCAGCTCCCTGTGGAGCATAGGTCTTCAACAAACACTTTCAGCTCCCTGTGGAGCATAGGTCTTCAACAAACACTTTCAGCTCCCTGTGGAGCATAGGTCTTCAACAAACACTTTCAGCTCCCTGTGGAGCATAGGTCTTTAACAAGCACTTTCAGCTCCCTGTGGAGCATAGGTCTTCAACAAACACTTTCAGCTCCCTGTGGAGCATAGGTCTTCAACAAACACTTTCAGCTCCCTGTGGAGCATAGGTCTTCAACAAACACTTTCAGCTCCCTGTGGAGCATAGGTCTTCAACAAACACTTTCAGCTCCCTGTGGAGCATAGATCTTCAACAAACACTTCCCAAGCTGTTCTGTTTTTTTGGCCATTCTTTTTTCGATCATTCCATGTCTTCCCCATCAACTTCATCTCCCCTTCCATCTGTCTTCTCCAAGAATATTTTGGTCTACCTCTTTGTCTTTTTCCATGGGGATTCCAAAAAATCACACCCGTACATCACAGGTATTTCTCTTTTACCATTACGACTCCTGTAGATATAATTCTCTTTGTTTTTATTTGCTGTTTCAACATCAGGTGCCATGACAGTTAGCGTAGGCGATCATGTCTCTCCACATCACTCAGCCCTTCATACATGTCATAATTTCAGTCTATGATGTCATTTGTATAAGCTGTTCTATATTTCTTCTCTTGGATTTCCTCTGCTCCTCTTACCACTCATTCTGCCTGTTGTTATAGTATTCTCAATTCCTTCTTTTCGCATCACATGTCCAATAAATATAGATTGTCGCTTCCTTATGATTTTGATGATATTTCTGGTTACTCCAGCTCGTTTTAAACATTCTTCAGTTGTCATTTTTGCTATCCGTGAAATTCCTAACATTCTTCATTTGTCATTTTTGTTATCCATGGAATTCGTAACATTCTTCTGATAACCCATAATCTCATCTGCCTCTAATGTTTTCTGTGTTGTTTTACTTATCGTCCATGACTCACTTCCATAGCGTAGAACAGGTTCCATGTAGCACTTTAGGACACGTTTTCTAACATTAGTTGTATAATGATTTGTTACCACGGATGTTTTTGTTGGAATTCTGTTGATGAAGGTAATGGTGGTGGTAGTTATGTTGATGAAGATAATGATGGTGATAGTTCTGTTGATGAAGATAATGATGGTGGTAGTTCTATTGATGAAGATAATGATGGTACTAGTTCTGTTAATGAAGATAATGATGGTACTAGTTCTGTTGATGAAGATAATGATGGTACTAGTTCTGTTAATGAAGATAATGATGATGATAGTTCTGTTGATGAAGATAATGATAGTGGTATTTCTGTTGATGAAGGTAATGATGGTACTAGTTCTGTTGATGAAGATAATGATGGTACTAGTTCTGTTGATGAAGACAATGATGGTACTAGTTCTGTTGATGAAGGTAATGATGGTGGTATTTCAGTTGATGAAGATAATGATGGTACTAGTTCTGTTGATGAAGATAATGATGGTGGTATTTCTGTTGATGAAGGTAATGATGGTACTAGTTCTGTTGATGAAGATAATGATGGTGGTATTTCTGTTGATGAAGATAATGATGGTACTAGTTCTGTTGATGAAGATAATGATGGTGGTATTTCTGTTGATGAAGGTAATGATGGTACTAGTTCTGTTGATGAAGATAATGATGGTGGTATTTCTGTTGATGAAGATAATGATGGTACTAGTTCTGTTGATGAAGATAATGATGGTACTAGTTCTGTTGATGAAGGTAATGATGGTACTAGTTCTGTTGATGAAGATAATGATGATGATAGTTCTGTTGATGAAGATAATGATAGTGGTATTTCTGTTGATGAAGGTAATGATGGTGGTAGTTATGTTGATGAAGATAATGATGGTGGTAGTTCTGTTGATGAAGATAATGATGGTACTAGTTCTTTTGATGAAGATAATGGTGATGGTAGTTCTTTTGATGAAGGTAATGATGGTGGTAGTTTTGTTGATGAAGATAATGATGTTGGTAGTTCTGTTGATGAAGATAATGATGGTGGTAGTTCTGTTGATGAAGATAATGATGGTAATAGTTCTGTTGATGAAGATAATGATGATGATAGTTCTGTTGATGAAGGTAATGATGGTGATAGTTCTGTTGATGATGATAATGATGGTGATAGTTCTGTTGGTGAAGATAATGATGGTGGTAGTTCTGTTGATGAATATAATGATGGTGGTAGTTCTGTTGATGAAGGTAATGATGGTGGTAGTTCTGTTGATGAAGGTAATGATGGTGGTAGTTCTGTTGATGAAGGTAATGATGGTGGTAGTTCTGTTGATGAAGATAATGATGGTGGTAGTTCTGTTGATGAAGATAATGATGGTGGTAGTTCTGTTGATGAAGATAATGGTTTGATAATGTTGCTAATGATGAAATCGATAATTTAAAAGCTATATTTCTTGTCATACTAATTAATTCGTCCCACAATTTCATCGTTTTTAAAATCTTCAATAATAAAATTTTATTTCAGGATATTTTTCCCCAGGAAATTAAATCATCAAAATAAATGCAGCAATAAAATCAGCCGGAAGTTGATTAAACTTCACTTTTCGATTGGTTGGTCGTGAACACGTGGTTCAAGATGGCGGTGTCCATCATGTGACGGCTTTCACTTCAAGCCTATGTGATGTTAGTGACCTCAATTAATGACCGACAGCACATTCTATGAGTAGCGTGGTCGGTATAACGCCAGATCGCTCTACTTTCTAAGAAAGCCAGGCACCATTTAAGGCGGGATGAATCTAGGAGCCGTGATCGGAGCTGAGCTCTTGTCTTTGGTGGTCAAGTCGCTAACCACTGAAGTTCCGCTGTACCGCAGGTCAAACATGGTCGTTATCTAAGGCATAAGAAGAGCACCACAACATGTGACGTCATCAGAGATACGTCAATGAAGTCACCAGAAAAGACAAAATTAGTAATGATGACGTCAGTGTCTGAACCACGCCCCCCTGTATCGATCACGTGGGGTACAGGAAATAAAATGATTGGTCGTCTCCAGAGAATGAGGTCAAGACGTCAAACGGCTCCAGGGTTAAAAGAGGTCAGAGACTTGTAGCTGACTCTCGAGGTTCAGATCACCATTTGATTAAAATAGGTACATCACCACCATGAGGTCGTTCAGTTAGATCAAACCAGTAGGCTTCAAAAGAGAAGGCAAAACTGAAACATCAATATAAAGTCGGATGTTCTGGTCGAATAGTGTATACATATCTGCTTGGTGCAACCACAAAACAACGCTTCTGCGCCTTTTTAGCGACTTTATGAGGGCGCAAGTTAAAGGGAAGGAGTCTCCGAGTATTTCACCAAATCGCGAAGGAATGGAAAGTTGTAAAAAAATGACTCAAAATATGACCCTGAATCCGCAGCCATGAACAGACTTGACAAATATCATGTCAAGGTGGGAGATGACACACGGGAGCGATACGTGGGGATCTAAAGAAGGCTTGTCAATCAACACAACATCGGTGACGTTAATCGCTGCACGTTGAGGGATATACTTCGTTGGAGATCTGAGCACTTATGATGGACTTGTCTGATGTGTCAAAGGCACGACCTGTCGACTAAACTAAACTAAATTTAGACTAAATTAAACCTTAACTAAACTAAAACTAAACGAAATTAAAACTAAAAAAAACTAAACCTAAACTAAAACTAAACGAAATTAAACTAAAAAAAACTAAAACTAAACTAAAACTAAACTAAAATTAAACTAAAACTAAACTAAACTAAAACTAAACTTAAACTAAACTAAAATTAAACTACAACTAAACTAAACTAAAACTAAACTAAAACTAAACTAAAACTAAACTAAAACTAAACTAAACTAAACTAAACTAAACTAAACTAAACTAAACTAAACTAAAACTAAACTAAATTTAGACTAAATTAAACCTTAACTAAACTAAAACTAAACTAAAATTAAACTTAAACTAAACTAAATTAAAACTAAAAAAGCTAAAACTAAACTAAAACTAAATTTAAAGTAAACTAAACTAAAACTAAACTAAACTAAAACTAAACTAAAACTAAACTTAAACTAAACTAAACTAAACTAAACTAAACTAAACTAAAACTTAAACTAAACTAAACTAAACTAAACTAAACTAAACTAAACTGAACTAAAACTAAAACTAAAACTAAACTAAACTAAACTAAAACTAAACTAAACCTAAAGCTAAACTAAAACTAAAACTAAACTAAACTAAAACTAAACTAAAACTAAACTAAAATTAAACTAAAACTAAACTAAAACTAGAACTAAACTAAACTAAACTAGAACTAAACTAAACTAAACTAAACTAAACTAAACTAATAAACTAAACTAAACTAAACTAAAACTAAACTAAAATTAAACTAAAACTAAACTAAAACTAAAACTAAACTAAACTAAACTAAAACTAAACTAAACCTAAAGCTAAACTAAAACTAAAACTAAACTAAACCTAAAGCTAAACTAAAACTAAACTAAACTAAAACTAAACTAAAACTAAACTAAAATTAAACTAAAACTAAACTAAAACTAAAACTAAACTAAACTATAACTAAACTAAACCTAAAGCTAAACTAAAACTAAAGCTAAACTAAAACTAAACTAAAACTAAAACTAAAACTAAAACTAAAACTAAACTGAAACCAAAACTAAAACTAAACTAAATTAAACTAAACTAAACTAAGCTAAACTAAACTAAACTTAAACTAAAACTAAACTTAAACTAAACTTAAACTAAAACTAAACTAAAACTAAACTTAAACTAAACTAAACTAAACTAAACTAAAACTTAAACTAAACTTAAACTAAACTTAAACTAAAACTAAACTAAAACTAAACTTAAAGTAAAGTAAACTAAACTAAACTAAACTAAACTAAAACTAAACTAAAACTAAACCTAAACTAAACTTAAACTTAAACTTAAACTTAAACTTAAACTAAACTTAAACTAAACTTAAACTAAAACTAAACTAAAACTAAACTAAAACTAAACTAAAACTAAACTAAACTAAACTAAACTAAACTAAACTAAACTAAACTATACTAATTTAAACTAAACTAAAACTAAACTAAAACTAAACAAAAATTAAACTTAAACTAAACTAAACTAAACTAAACTTAAACTTAAACTTAAACTAAACTAAACTAAACTAAACTAAACTAAACTAAACTAAACTAAACTAAACTAAACTAAACTAAACTAAACTAAACTAAACTAAACTAAACTAAACTAAATTAAACTAAACTAAACTAAAAGTAAACTATTCGCCGAGTGAGAGCAGAAGATAAGGTAGACACTCATCAACTCTAGCACACATATAAAGTAGAATCGACCACTACACAGAAAAGTTGATCATCAATTTTCTGTAGATCATCAAATTCTGTGCTATATCCCACAGGGTTGGCAGACAGCCACTGACTCGGCGTCCTCAGAGAGCTATACAGTCAAAAACCTGAGTCCTGACTCCAAGTACTTGTTCCTCATCAGAGCTAAAACCTCCTTCGGTGTCAGCCCGCCCAGTCCCGTCTCAGATTACGTCACAACAAGAGGTTAGTTGCTTCAAAGTGTCGCTGTTTTACGTTGCTATTTTAGTTGTAGTTTTAGTTGTTTAAAGACAAGTGGAACAATATTAAAACAGGTAAAGGAATTTAAATATTTGGGAACTTTGTTAACCTCAGACGGAAGATGTACAAAAGAGGTGAGATGCAGAATGGCTCAGGCAAAAGCAGCTTTCCAAAAAATGAAGAAGATACTATGTAATCCATTTTTGACAATAGAAACAAGAAAAGAGTTCTTAAATGTTATGTTGAGCCAGTCTTAACATATGGATCCGAGTCATGGACAATAGGACAACAGACTCACTGGAGTCTGTAGAAATGTGGTTTTACAGAAGAATGTTGAGAATACCATGGACAGCTAAGAAGAGTAATGAAAATGTTCTGAGAGAGGTCAAAGCAAAAAGAGAGCTAATTTCCAATATTAGGAAGAAACAATCATAATTTTTTGGCCATGTAATGAGAAGGGAACAACTGGAATATATTGTAACAACTGGAAAAATTGAGGGACGAAGAGATAGAGGGAAGCACAGAGAAAAAATAACAGACAGCTTAAGAGAATGGCTTGGCAGAAGGTCAACAACAGAAATGATAAATAGCTGCCGAGATCGAAAGTTGTGGCGAGACATGATCACCTACGCCACTAGGCCCGGTACTTGATGATGATGATGATTTTAGTTGTAGTGTTTTGACTATGGAAGTTGTTTTCTCGCGCCATCGTTACGTGTTTTCACCTTTTTCTCCCTCGCTATCCTGACACAAGGGCGTTAGCTGCGCTGTGCCGTCGTTTACATCGAAACTGCGACTTTTCCGCCTTTTTTTTCTAGACACAGGCAAATGTGTCACATGACATCTAACACGTGACATATGACATGTAGAAAACTTTAAAACAAAAAAAAATGAGTCGGTCAGATGTCACCCGCTGCTGTTGGAACACCCACACGTCGGGTGAGTCATGACGTGACGCAATCTGCGCCGACGTTCGTCAACTAGTGACAGAAACCAGCAATCATTCCATTTTCTCTCTATCCAGAAATATATCTGTCATTTACCAGCAGCAATCATTATTCTCATTCTGTGATTTCTAACCATTACTCAATCTGTCTCTATAATGTAATCATTTCACATTCTGTGTTTATTAAAATCATCATTCATTATTTTCATTTTCCTCAAAATTCATCATTCTATTTTCTGTCATCATCATCATCATTCCTCATTCCTTCTCCGCTATTGTCATCTTTTATTCTTATTTCTCTAATATCATCCGTTATAAGTTGTGTCTACTATCATCATCTCCTCTATTGTCATCATCTTTTATTCTTGTTTCTCTAATATCATCCGTTATAAGTTGTGTCTACTATCATCATCTCCTCTATTGTCATCATCTTTTATTCTTGTTTCTCTAATATCATCCGTTATAAGTTGTGTCTACTATCATCATCTCCTCTATTGTCATCATCTTTTATTCTTGTTTCTCTAATATCATCCGTTATAAGTTGTGTCTACTATCATCGTCTCCTCTATTGTCATCATCTTTTATTCTTGTTTCTCTAATATCATCCGTTATAAGTTGTATCTACTATCATCGTCTCCTCTATTGTCATCATCTTTTATTCTTGTTTCTCTAATATCATCCGTTATAAGTTGTGTCTACTATCATCATTTCCGCTATTGTCATCATCTTTTATTCTTGTTTCTCTAATATCATCCGTTATAAGTTGTGTCTACTATCATCATCTCCTCTATTGTCATCATCTTTTATTCTTGTTTCTCTAATATCATCCGTTATAAGTTGTGTCTACTATCATCATTTCCGCTATTGTCATCATCTTTTATTCTTGTTTCTCTAATATCATCCGTTATAAGTTGTGTCTACTATCATCATCTCCTCTATTGTCATCATCGTGTATTTTTGTTTCTCTAATATCATCCGTTATAAGTTGTGTCTACTATCATCATTCCTCGGTATATCGTAATTTCTCTCACTTTCCCTCATAAAATGTATTAATCTGTCGTCCATAATATCATCATTCCTCATTCTGTCTCTCCTAAAGTCATCACTTCTCATACTTTCTCTCATATTATCATAGTTCGAGTTCTGGCTCTCATAAAGTCATCACTTCTCATACTTTCTCGCATATTATCATAGTTCCTCATTCTGTCTCTCATAAAATCATCACTTCTCATACTTTCTCTCATATTATCACAGTTCCTCATTCTGTCTCTGCTAAAGTCATAACCTCTCATACTTTCTCTCATATTATCACAGTTCCTCATTCTGTCTCTGCTAAAGTCATAACCTCTCATACTTTCTCTCATATTATCACAGTTCCTCATTCTGTCTCTGCTAAAGTCATAACCTCTCATACTTTCTCTCATATTATCACAGTTCCTCATTCTGTCTCTGCTAAAGTCATAACCTCTCATACTTTCTCTCATATTATCACAGTTCCTCATTTTGTCTCTGCTAAAGTCATCACTTCTCATACTTTCTCTCATATTATCACAGTTCCTCGTTCTGTCTCTCCTAATGTCATCATTTCTTGCTCAGTCACTGATTACATCATTTCACCTTCTCTCTCACTAATATCATCTTTCCCAATTGTATATCTCCCTATATCATCATTTTCCGGTCTGTCTCTCCCATAATTCTCCTCTATCATGTCGTCACTCTCTGATGTCCTTGCCAATATCATCAACAATACGTTGAATCTCGTCTTCATCGACGAGCCAAAGGAGGAGGACGAGTCGAGGTCATGACTTCCGAGTGCTAAAACTACCATCTGGGAAATGTGTGATTGTCTACAAAAGAGAGTTTTTTTTTTTTTTTTTTTTTTTTGGGGGGGGGGGGGGGTGTCTGAGCACGGGAATTGTAAACAAATAGATTCATAACACAATCTATGTGGAGAAATGACTTGTTGATTATGTTGACATGTGTTGTTGCAGAGAAGAGGCACGTGTTCGTGTCCAGCGTGTCGCGGGATGAGATTACCAAGGAATTCAGCAACTTAAATATAGATCTGAGGTCAGGGGAAGCTGTTAATTCAACGGCTATACGGCTGAAGTGGGAGGTAGGTGTGTGCGGCTAAAAGTGTGTGTGTGGGTGTTTATGTATGTGGCGGAAAGTGTGTGCGTGGGTGGGTGTGTGTGTTGTTGGAGGTGTGTGCGGATGGTTGTGTGTGTTGCTGGAGGTGTGTGTGGGTGGTTGTGTGTGTTGCTGGAAGTGTGTGTGTGTGGGGGAGGGGGGCGAGGCCTTTATGTGTGTGTTTATTTTCTCATTGTATATCACTTCACCCAGACCAGACTATTTCTTGTCACAGACCAAGCTGTTTCTTGTCACAGACTAAGCTGATTCTTATCATAGATTAAACTGTTTCTTGTCACAGATTAGGCTGTTTCTTGTCACAAATTAAGCTGTTTCGTGTCACAGATTAGGCTGTTTCTTATCACAGATTAGGCTGTTTCTTGTCACAGACTAAGCTTTTTCTTGTCACAGACTAAGCTGTGTCTTGTCACACACCAGGCTGTTTCTTATCACAGACCAGGCTGTTTCTTATCACAGACCAGGCTGTTTCTTATCACAGACCAGGTTGTTTCGTGTCACAGACTATGTTGTTTCTTCTCATATACCAGGCTGTTTCTTGTCACAGACTAAGTTGTTTCTTATCACTGACCCAGCTGTTTCTTGTCACAGACTAAGTTGTTTCTTATCACAGACTAAGCGGTTTCTTGTCACAGACCAGGCTGTTTCTTGTCACAGACCGGTATGTTTCTTGTCACAGACCAGGTTGTTTCTTTTCATAGACCAAGCTGTTTCTTGTCACAAACTAAGCTGTTTCTTGTCACAGACTAAGGTGTTTCTTGTCACAGACTAAGATGTTTCTTGTCACAGACCAGGCTGTTTCTTGTCACAGACCAGGTTGTTTCTTTTCATAGACCAGCTGTTTCTTGTCACAGACTAAGCTGTTTCTTGTCACAGACCAAGCTGTTTCTTGTCACAGACCGGGCTGTTTATTGTCACAGACCAGGCTGTTTTATTATTACAACAACCCACACATAAAAATCTATACGTCCTTGACATTGAAAGGTGTAACCTCTGACCTCATTACTTGCAGGTGGGAGCAAGCCTGGCGGCCATTGAAGGCTACGTCATCAACTACACACATATCACTGACCTGAGCTTCACGAGACGCGGCGAGAGCGATTCCCTCCGAGTTGCTGACCCCTACCAGCTGAAGGCCTACGTCACAGACCTGCAGCCGTTCTCCTGGTACGAGCTGTGTGTCCAGGCCTACGCCATGGACCTGGTCAGCAAGTGCTCCAACTCCCTGAAGGTGCACACTAAGGAGTCAGGTATAGGCCTTGTGACGTCGTGTCCGTGTTTCGTGACGTCATGTCCGTGTCTCGGGACGTCATGTCCGTGTTTCGTGACATCAAGTCCGTGTCTCGTGACGTCATGTCCGTGTCTCGTGACGTCATGTCCGTGTCTCGTGACGTCATGTCTGTGTCTCGTGACGTCATGTCTGCACCTTGTGATGTCATGTATGTGCCTCGTGACGTCATGTATGTGTCTCGTGACGTCATGTCCGCACCTTATGATGTCATGTCCGTGTCTCGTGACGTCATATCCGTGTCTCGTGACGTCATGTCCGTGTCTCGTGACGTCATGTCCAAACTTCTCATGATCGTTACCACATTCATGTCTGGTCAACACAACACCAAGCCGAATAATGTGCATCCAATGAATCCTTTATTCCTTCTTTCATGTATCCACCTGCATGTGCCGTGTACAGGGATAGACTGTGTTCTGGTCTTCGCTCGTTGTGTAGCTAGACCTGACGTCATGTCTCATTTATTTCATGTCTCTTTGATTCCATCTCTGTCTGTGTTTCTCTTCAGCTCTATAATTGGCTATTTTCATGTGTGTCCCTTAAGTGTTCTCAATTACGTTCTTGTGTATGTTTACGGTTTGTGTTTGTTTTTTTTTTTATAAGTAGATCTTGTGTGTTTCTTCCTGTTTATTTATTTAAGTGTTGAACTGTCTGTTCAGGTTTTTTTTTGTTTTCGTCTCTTTCATCTTGTGATTGTTACATCCTCACTTCGTCTCTTTCATCCTGTCATTGTTACATTCTCACTTCGTCTCTTTCATCCTGTCATTGTTACATCCTCACTTCGTCTCTTTCATCCTGTCATTGTTACATCCTCACTTCGTCTCTTTCATCCTGTCATTGTTACATCCTCACTTCGTCTCTTTCATCCTGTCATTGTTACATTCTCACTTCGTCTCTTTCATCCTGTCATTGTTACATTCTCACTTCGTCTCTTTCATCCTGTCATTGTTACATCCTCACTTCGTCTCTTTCATCCTGTCATTGTTACATCCTCACTTCGTCTCTTTCATCCTGTCATTGTTACATCCTCACTTCGTCTCTTTCATCCTGTCATTGTTACATCCTCACATCGTCTCTTTCATCTTGTGATTGTTACATCCTCACTTCGTCTCTTTCATCCTGTCATCATTACATCCTCACTTCGTCTCTTTCATCTTGTGATTGTTTCATCCTCACTTCGTCTCTTTCATCCTGTCATTGTTACATCCTCACTTCGTCTCTTTCATCCTGTCATTGTTACATCCTCACTTCGTCTCTTTCATCCTGTCATTGTTACATCCTCACTTCGTCTCTTTCATCCTGTCATCATTACATCCTCACTTCGTCTCTTTCATCTTGTGATTGTTACATCCTCACTTCGTCTCTTTCATCCTGTCATCATTACATCCTCACTTCGTCTCTTTCATCTTGTGATTGTTACATCCTCACTTCGTCTCTTTCATCTTGTGATTGTTACATCCTCACTTCGTCTCTTTCATCCTGTCATTGTTACATCCTCACTTCGTCTCTTTCATCCTGTCATTGTTACATCCTCACTTCGTCTCTTTCATCTTGTGATTGTTACATCCTCACTTCGTCTCTTTCATCCTGTCATCATTACATCCTCACTTCGTCTCTTTCATCTTGTGATTGTTACATCCTCACTTTGTCTCTTTCATCTTGTGATTGTTACATCCTCACTTCGTCTCTTTCATCCTGTCATTGTTACATCCTCACTTCGTCTCTTTCATCCTGTCATTGTTACATCCTCACTTCGTCTCTTTCATCCTGTCATCATTACATCCTCACTTCGTCTCTTTCATCCTGTCATCATTACATCCTCACTTCGTCTCTTTCATCTTGTGATTGTTACATCCTCACTTTGTCTCTTTCATCTTGTGATTGTTACATCCTCACTTCGTCTCTTTCATCCTGTCATTGTTACATCCTCACTTCGTCTCTTTCATCCTGTCATCATTACATCCTCACTTCGTCTCTTTCATCTTGTGATTGTTACATCCTCACTTCGTCTCTTTCATCTTGTGATTGTTACATCCTCACTTCGTCTCTTTCATCTTGTGATTGTTACATCCTCACTTCGTCTCTTTCATCTTGTGATTGTTACATCCTCACTTCGTCTCTTTCATCTTGTGATTGTTACATCCTCACTTCGTCTCTTTCATCTTGTGATTGTTACATCCTCACTTCGTCTCTTTCATCCTGTCATTGTTACATCCTCACTTCGTCTCTTTCATCCTGTCATTGTTACATCCTCACTTCGTCTCTTTCATCCTGTCATTGTTACATCCTCACTTCGTCTCTTTCATCCTGTCATTGTTACATCCTCACTTCGTCTCTTTCATCTTGTCATTGTTACATCCTCACTTCGTCTCTTTCATCCTGTCATTGTTACATCCTCACTTCGTCTCTTTCATCTTGTGATTGTTACATCCTCACTTCGTCTCTTTCATCCTGTCATTGTTACATTCTCACTTCGTCTCTTTCATCCTGTCATTGTTACATCCTCACTTCGTCTCTTTCATCCTGTCATCGTTACATCCTCACTTCGTCTCTTTCATCCTGTCATTGTTACATCCTCACTTCGTCTCTTTCATCCTGTCATTGTTACATCCTCACTTCGTCTCTTTCATCCTGTCATTGTTACATCCTCACTTCGTCTCTTCATCCTGTCATTGTTACATCCTCACTTCGTCTCTTTCATCCTGTCATTGTTACATCCTCACTTCGTCTCTTTCATCTTGTGATTGTTACATTCTCACTTCGTCTCTTTCATCCTGTCATCATTACATCCTCACTTCGTCTCTTTCATCTTGTGATTGTTACATCCTCACTTCGTCTCTTTCATCTTGTGATTGTTACATCCTCACTTCGTCTCTTTCATCCTGTCATTGTTACATCCTCACTTCGTCTCTTTCATCCTGTCATTGTTACATCCTCACTTCGTCTCTTTCATCCTGTCATTGTTACATCCTCACTTCGTCTCTTTCATCCTGTCATCATTACATCCTCACTTCGTCTCTTTCATCCTGTCATCATTACATCCTCACTTCGTCTCTTTCATCTTGTGATTGTTACATCCTCACTTTGTCTCTTTCATCTTGTGATTGTTACATCCTCACTTCGTCTCTTTCATCCTGTCATTGTTACATCCTCACTTCGTCTCTTTCATCCTGTCATCATTACATCCTCACTTCGTCTCTTTCATCTTGTGATTGTTACATCCTCACTTCGTCTCTTTCATCTTGTGATTGTTACATCCTCACTTCGTCTCTTTCATCTTGTGATTGTTACATCCTCACTTCGTCTCTTTCATCTTGTGATTGTTACATCCTCACTTCGTCTCTTTCATCTTGTGATTGTTACATCCTCACTTCGTCTCTTTCATCTTGTGATTGTTACATCCTCACTTCGTCTCTTTCATCCTGTCATTGTTACATCCTCACTTCGTCTCTTTCATCCTGTCATTGTTACATCCTCACTTCGTCTCTTTCATCCTGTCATTGTTACATCCTCACTTCGTCTCTTTCATCCTGTCATTGTTACATCCTCACTTCGTCTCTTTCATCTTGTCATTGTTACATCCTCACTTCGTCTCTTTCATCCTGTCATTGTTACATCCTCACTTCGTCTCTTTCATCTTGTGATTGTTACATCCTCACTTCGTCTCTTTCATCCTGTCATTGTTACATTCTCACTTCGTCTCTTTCATCCTGTCATTGTTACATCCTCACTTCGTCTCTTTCATCCTGTCATCGTTACATCCTCACTTCGTCTCTTTCATCCTGTCATTGTTACATCCTCACTTCGTCTCTTTCATCCTGTCATTGTTACATCCTCACTTCGTCTCTTTCATCCTGTCATTGTTACATCCTCACTTCGTCTCTTTCATCCTGTCATTGTTACATCCTCACTTCGTCTCTTTCATCCTGTCATTGTTACATCCTCACTTCGTCTCTTTCATCTTGTGATTGTTACATTCTCACTTCGTCTCTTTCATCCTGTCATCATTACATCCTCACTTCGTCTCTTTCATCTTGTGATTGTTACATCCTCACTTCGTCTCTTTCATCTTGTGATTGTTACATCCTCACTTCGTCTCTTTCATCCTGTCATTGTTACATCCTCACTTCGTCTCTTTCATCCTGTCATTGTTACATCCTCACTTCGTCTCTTTCATCCTGTCATTGTTACATCCTCACTTCGTCTCTTTCATCCTGTCATTGTTACATCCTCACTTCGTCTCTTTCATCCTGTCATTGTTACATCCTCACTTCGTCTCTTTCATCCTGTCATTGTTACATCCTCACTTCGTCTCTTTCATCCTGTCATTGTTACATCCTCACTTCGTCTCTTTCATCCTGTCATTGTTACATCCTCACTTCGTCTCTTTCATCCTGTCATTGTTACATCCTCACTTCGTCTCTTTCATCCTGTCATTGTTACATCCTCACTTCGTCTCTTTCATCCTGTCATTGTTACATCCTCACTTCGTCTCTTTCATCCTGTCATTGTTACATCCTCACTTCGTCTCTTTCATCCTGTCATCATTACATCCTCACTTCGTCTCTTTCATCCTGTCATCATTACATCCTCACTTCGTCTCTTTCATCTTGTGATTGTTACATCCTCACTTCGTCTCTTTCATCCTGTCATTGTTACATCCTCACTTCGCCTCTTTCATCCTGTCATTGTTACATCCTCACTTCGTCTCTTTCATCCTGTCATTGTTACATCCTCACTTCGTCTCTTTCATCTTGTGATTGTTACATCCTCACTTCGTCTCTTTCATCTTGTGATTGTTACATCCTCACTTCGTCTCTTTCATCCTGTCATTGTTACATCCTCACTTCGTCTCTTTCATCCTGTCATTGTTACATCCTCACTTCGTCTCTTTCATCCTGTCATTGTTACATCCTCACTTCGTCTCTTTCATCCTGTCATTGTTACATCCTCACTTCGTCTCTTTCATCCTGTCATTGTTACATCCTCACTTCGTCTCTTTCATCCTATCATTGTTACATCCTCACTTCGTCTCTTTCATCCTGTCATCGTTACATCCTCACTTCGTCTCTTTCATCCTGTCATTGTTACATCCTCACTTCGTCTCTTTCATCCTGTCATTGTTACATCCTCACTTCGTCTCTTTCATCCTGTCATTGTTACATCCTCACTTCGTCTCTTTCATCCTGTCATTGTTACATCCTCACTTCGTCTCTTTCATCTTGTGATTGTTACATCCTCACTTCGTCTCTTTCATCTTGTGATTGTTACATCCTCACTTCGTCTCTTTCATCCTGTCATTGTTACATCCTCACTTCGTCTCTTTCATCCTGTCATTGTTACATCCTCACTTCGTCTCTTTCATCCTGTCATTGTTACATCCTCACTTCGTCTCTTTCATCCTGTCATTGTTACATCCTCACTTCGTCTCTTTCATCCTATCATTGTTACATCCTCACTTCGTCTCTTTCATCCTGTCATCGTTACATCCTCACTTCGTCTCTTTCATCCTGTCATTGTTACATCCTCACTTCGTCTCTTTCATCCTGTCATTGTTACATCCTCACTTCGTCTCTTTCATCCTGTCATTGTTACATCCTCACTTCGTCTCTTTCATCCTGTCATTGTTACATCCTCACTTCGTCTCTTTCATCCTGTCATTGTTACATCCTCACTTCGTCTCTTTCATCCTTTCATTGTTACATCCTCACTTCGTCTCTTTCATCCTGTCATCGTTACATCCTCACTTCGTCTCTTTCATCCTGTCATTGTTACATCCTCACTTCGTGTGTTTCAGGATTCTTAACAAAACCAACGTGTAACAACCATTTCTTTAATTTATGCAAATATATTTACATCTTCTTGTCGATGTTAACATTAACTAGACGAGCCATTTTCATGAGAGCTTATCATGTTACATGCATGTCCTTGACATTGGTCTTCTCTTCATCTTCTCCTCCTACACCTCCTCTAACTCATTTGCCTTCCAGCGTCGAGGGGAGTTATCATTTGTGTTTTATTTTGCTTTTCTGTTAGTCTCTTCTGCTTTTATGTTTCCTAGTGTTTCTAATATTCCATCAATCCATCTTTTACTCTTCTGTTGGCCTCTCCTGCTGTTATGTTTCCTAGTGTTTCTAATATTCCATCAATCCATCTTTTACTCTTCTGTTGGCCTCTCCTGCTGTTATGTTTCCTAGTGTTTCTAATATTCCATCAATCCATCTTTTACTCTTCTGTTGGCCTCTCCTGCTGTTATGTTTCCTAGTGTTTCTAATATTCCATCAATCCATCTTTTACTCTTCTGTTGGCCTCTCCTGCTGTTATGTTTCCTAGTGTTTCTAATCTTCCATCAATCCATCTTTTACTCTTCTGTTGGTCTCTCCTGCTGTTATGTTTCCTAGTGTTTCTAATATTCCATCAATCCATCTTTTACTCTTCTGTTGGCCTCTCCTGCTGTTATGTTTCCTAGTGTTTCTAATCTTCCATCAATCCATCTTTTACTCTTCTGTTGGTCTCTCCTGCTGTTATGTTTCCTAGTGTTTCTAATATTCCATCAATCCATCTTTTGTTCTTCTGTTGACCTCTCCTGCTGTTATGTTTCCTAGTGTTTCTAATATTCCATCAATCCATCTTTTGCTCTTCTGTTGACCTCTCCTACTGTTATATTTCCTATTGTTTCTAATATTCCATCAATCCATCTTTTACTCTTCTGTTGACCTCTCCTGCTGTTATGTTTCCTAGTGTTTCTAATATTCCATCAATCCATCTTTTGTTCTTCTGTTGACCTCTCCTGCTGTTATGTTTCCTAGTGTTTCTAATATTCCATCAATCCATCTTTTGCTCTTCTGTTGACCTCTCCTACTGTTATATTTCCTATTGTTTCTAATATTCCATCAATCCATCTTTTTTTCGTGGTCGCACTTTGAGTCTTGTGTTTCTCACTACGTTTATTAAAGACTCGTTATGTTATGTTGTGTTATGTTATTTTTTGCCGAATCACATTGCCAAACCATTTTATCTGTTGTTTCTTTATGTATTATGTAACAGGATTTATTCATTTCTTTCTCATTTCCTCATTTTCTCATCTTATCTCTCAGTGGTTGCTAAAGTAAACAAACACAAATTTGACCACTTCCTGTAATGTGTATAGAAATACAATTGAGAAATAAACTCTCAGAATTGCGCAGTCTAGGAATTTCATTGAAAGATTCTCATTGTGTTCAGTGCCAGCTGCCCCACCTGAGAACATCGTGATCCACAAGGAGGACAACTCGTTCCACCTGAGATGGTCACCACCTCCCAGACACCAGCACAATGGTGACGTCAAGGGATATGACGTAAGTTCATCATCGATCACCCGCATATTGGCTACTTCTCTATACCTGTGCTGGCTACTTCTCAATATCTGTGCTGGCTACTTCTTTATACCTGTGCTGGCTACTTCTCAATATCTGTGCTGGCTACTTCTCTATACCAGTGCTGGCTACTTCTCAATATCTGTGCAGCTACTTCTTTATACCTGTGCTGGCTACTTCTCAATATCTGTGCAGCTACTTCTTTAACTGTGTTGACCATTTCTATGTCCATATTGACTATTTCTATGTCCATGTTGACCATTTCTATGTCCATATTGACTATTTCTATGTCCATGTTGACCATTTCTATGTCCATGTTGACCATTTCTATATCCATATTGACTATTTCTATGTCCATGTTGACCATTTCTATGTCCATGTTGACCATTTCTATGTCTATGTTGACTATTTCTATGTCTATGTTGACCATTTCTATGTCCATGTTGACTATTTATATGACCATGTTAACTATTTCTATGACCATGTTAACTATTTCTATGTCCATGTTAACTATTTCTATGACCATGACAACTATTTCTATGACCATGTTAACTATTTATATGACCATGTTAACTATTTATATGACCATGTTAACTATTTCTATGACCATGTTAACTACTTCTATGTCCATGTTGACCATTTCTATGTCTATGTTAACTATTTATATGTCTATATTGACTATTTCTATGTCCATGTTAACTATTTCTATGACCATGTTAACTATTTCTATGACCATGTTAACTATTTATATGACCATGTTAACTATTTCTATGACCATGTTAACTATTTCTATGACCATGTTAACTATTTCTATGACCATGTTAACTATTTATATGACCATGTTAACTATTTCTATGACCATGTTAACTATTTCTATGTCCATGTTGACCATTTCTATGTCTATGTTAACTATTTATATGTCTATATTGACTATTTCTATGTCCATGTTAACTATTTCTATGACCATGTTAACTATTTCTATGACCATGTTAACTATTTCTATGACCATGTTAACTATTTCTATGACCATGTTAACTATTTCTATGACCATGTTAACTATTTCTATGACCATGTTAACTATTTCTATGACCATGTTAACTATTTCTATGACCATGTTAACTATTTCTATGACCATGTTAACTATTTCTATGACCATGTTAACTATTTCTATGACCATTTTGACTGTATCTATACTTCATCATCATTTATTGCGTGTCGTCCCCGCAACGAAGGTTGGCTACCATGAAGCGCCATTCTGCTCTGTTTCTTGCTTTGATGGTGCAGGTTGTCATAGGCTGACTTGTCCATCTTTTGATGTTACTCGTCCATGTTAGTCTTGGTCTGCCTCTGTCTCTTGCTTTGATGGTGCAGGTTGTCATAGGCTGACTTGTCCATCTTTTGATGTTACTCGTCCATGTTAGTCTTGGTCTGCCTCTGTCTCTTGCTTTGATGGTGCAGGTTGTCATAGGCTGACTTGTCAATCTTTTGATGTTACTCGTCCATGTTAGTTTTGGTCTGCCTCTGCCTCTTTTACCTTGTATTTTCCCCTCCATGATTACTTTCAGTAGGCTGTTGTGTCTTTTAACATGGCCCAAAAGTCGCATTTGTCTTGTTTTGATTGTGTTTAGTAGTTCTCTTTTCATTTTTAGTTGTTTTAAGATTTCGTCGTTTGTTTTCTTTTCTTTCCATCCAATTCTACATATTCTTCTATATATCCACATTTCAAAGGCTTCAATTTTCTGTTCTGTTTTCTTGTCTAATGTCCATGTTTCTGCACCATACAGAAATGTTGAGAAGATATAACATTTTGCTGTTCTTAGTTTTAGCCCTGGTGTTATTTGTTTTGATGTTAGTATGTTCTACATGGCATTAAAATTACTTTTTGCCATTCCTATTCTTTTGTTTATTTCAGTTGTACATTTTCCATCACTGGTTATAGTATGTCCAAGGTAGTTGTAGTTCTGAACTGTCTCCAGGTCTATTCCTTCTATTTTGATATCCACTTGTAGGTTTTGAGTATTTTCTTTGTTTATGATCAAAGTTTTAGTCTTTTTGATATTCATATCTAGTCCATATTTTTTGCTTGTCGTGTTTATTTCATTAAGTAATTGTTGTAGGTCTTTAGGATTTTCTGCTAGTAGTACAGTATCATCAGCATATCTTAGGTTATTGATTATCTTTCCATTAATGTTTAGACCTGGTATCTCTGAGATGTTTTTAAAGATTTGCTCAGTGTATAGATTGAACAAGCTTGGTGATAGGATGCATCCTTGTCTTACTCATCTTTTTATATCAATGGGTGTAGAGGTCTCTTTGTTATATTTTATTAATCCTGTTTGCTCCCAGTATAGATGACATATTAGTCGTATGTCTGTGTCATTTGTTTCTATACCCGTGTTCTCAATTTCTATGACTATGTTGGCTACATTTCTCACCATGTTGGCTGTTTCTATCCCTTTATTGGCTACTTCTGTGACTAAGTTGGCTACTTCTATGATTAGGTTGGTTGTTTTTTTTATATATGTTGGCTACTTCTATGACAAGGTTGGTTGTTTCTTTATCTAAGTTGGCTACTTCTGTGAGTAGGTTGGTTGTTTCTTTATCTAAGTTGGCTACTTCACTTCTATGAGCAGGTTGGTTGTTTTTTTTTTATCTAAGTTGGCTACTTCTATGAGCAGGTTGGTTGTTTCTTTATCTAAGTTGGCTACTTCTATGAGTAGGTTGGTTGTTTCTTTATCTAAGTTGGCTACTTCTATGAGCAGGTTGATTGTTTCTTTATCTAAGTTGGCTACTTCTATGAGTAGGTTGGTTGTTTCTTTATCTAAGTTGGCTACTTCTATGAGCAGGTTGGTTGTTTCTTTATCTAAGTTGGCTACTTCTATGAGTAGGTCGGTTGTTTCTTTATCTATGTTGGCTACTTCTATGAGTAGGTCGGTTGTTTCTTTATCTATGTTGGCTACTTCTGTGACTATATTGACTACTAAGTAGCCACGGATATTGTAACATTTATATTTGGAAACAACGATACGTCAAGTTGATATTTGTATCATAATGGCATTGATCGATGTGGTAATCTGTAGATTTACTGTTTGGCTGAGGACAGCAACAAGAACTGCAGCACAACAGCCGGAGCTAGGGACAGCAGTGCTGTCATTGTCAACGTAGACATGGATGGCTCGTATAGGATCAGGATAGCAGCCAGAACCAGCAGGGGAAGGGGTCAGTGGAGCAAGGACTTCATTATGGGTGAGTTGTGAACGTTTGTTGTGAGTGAGTTGTGAACGTTTGTTGTGGGTGAGTTGTGAACGGGTGTTGTGGGTGAGATGTGAACGTTCGTTGTGAACGTTTGTTGTAAGTGAGTTGTGAACGTTTGTTGTGAACGTTTGGTGTGAGTGAGTTGTGAACGTTTGTTGTGGGTGAGTTGTGAACGTGTGTTGTGGGTGAGTTGTGAACGTTTGGTGTGAGTGAGTTGTGAACGTTTGTTGTGGATGAGTTGTGAACGTGTGTTGTGGGTGAGTTGTGAACGTTTCTTGTGGGTGAGTTGTGAACGTTTGTTGTGGATGAGTTGTGAACGTGTGTTGTGGGTGAGTTGTGAACGTTTGTTGTGAGTGAGTTGTTAACGTGTGTTGTTTTAGCGTTATTGTCTGTGTGCTGTGAGTTGTTAATGTGTGTTGTTTTAGCGTTATTGTCGGTGGGCTGTGAGTTGTTAACGTGTGTTGTTTTAGCGTTATTGTCGGTGGGCTGTGAGTTGTTAACGTGGTTTGTTTTAGCGTTATTGTCTATGGTCCGTGAGCTGTTAACGTGTATTGTGTTAGCGTTATTGTCTGTGGTCTGTGAGTTGTTAACATGTGTTGTGTTAGCGTTATTGTCTGTGGTATGTGAGTTGTTAACATGTGTTGTGTTGGCGTTATTGTCTGTGGTATGTGAGTTGTTAACATGTGTTGTGTTAGCGTTATTGTCTGTGGGCTGTGAGTTGTTAGCGTAGGCCGTCTGTGTATTTAGCTGTAAGAGAAAATAGCTATATCACACACACACACACAAATCAATGTCTAGGACACAACGATATATCTGATGTATGTTCGAGCAACCTCGTTGCTACCAACATTTTGTTTTCATTGAGCTTTATGTCTTAGCTCGACTGTGCCGTGTCCCATTGTTGTATGTGTGTCACATCTGTTTAGTTTCATCTAAAAGTGGCATATTAGTTCTAATTTTGGAAAGTGTTGCATCATTGATGGCGGAACACGCCCTAAGTACCTGCTGACATCCCCCCCCCCATACCCCCTTCTACCATTTGATAATTTTTGACAGTTGTTTTAATTTGTGACATCAGACACACACACACACACACACACACACACACACACACACACACACAAACGTAAAATTGTTTAGTTAAAACTAAACACGTCTGTCGAGTCATGATTGCTTGCTACCAAATGTCTGTCAAGTCATGATTGCTTGCTACCAAATGTCTGTCAAGTCATGATTGCTTGCTACCAAATGTCTGTCAAGTCATGATTGCTTGCTACCAAATGTCTGTCAAGTCATGATTGCTTGCTACCAAATGTCTGTCAAGTCATGATTGCTTGCTACCAAATGTCTGTCAAGTCATGATTGCTTGCTACCAAATGTCTGTCAAGTCATGATTGCTTGCTACCAATTGTCTGTCAAGTCATGATTGCTTGCTACCAAATGTCTGTCAAGCCATGATTGCTTGCTACCAAATGTCTGTCAAGTCATGATTGCTTGCTACCAAATGTCTGTCAAGTCATGATTGCTTGCTACCAAATGTCTGTCAAGTCATGATTGCTTGCTACCAGATGTCTGTCAAGTCATGATTGCTTGCTACCAAATGTCTGTCAAGTCATGATTGCTTGCTACCAAATGTCTGTCAAGTCATGATTGCTTGCTACCAATTGTCTATCAAGTCATGATTGCTTGCTACCAAATGTCTGTCAAGTCATGATTGCTTGCTACCAAATGTCTGTCAAGTCATGATTGCTTGCTACCAAATGTCTGTCAAGTCATGATTGCTTGCTACCAAATGTCTGTCAAGTCATGATTGCTTGCTACCAAATGTCTGTCAAGTCATGATTGCTTGCTACCAAATGTCTGTCAAGCCATGATTGCTTGCTACCAAATGTCTGTCAAGTCATGATTGCTTGCTACAAAATGTCTGTCAAGTCATGATTGCTTGCTACCAATTGTCTGTCAAGTCATGATTGCTTGCTACCAAATGTCTGTCAAGTCATGATTGCTTGCTACCAAATGTCTGTCAAGTCATGATTGCTTGCTACCAAATGTCTGTCAAGTCATGATTGCTTGCTACCAAATGTCTGTCAAGTCATGATTGCTTGCTACCAAATGTCTGTCAAGTCATGATTGCTTGCTACCAAATGTCTGTCAAGTCATGATTGCTTGCTACAAAATGTCTGTCAAGTCATGATTGCTTGCTGATAGAGAAATAATGAGTGATGATTTATATGATATTTGAAGAGAAATGATGAGTTAAAATATTATATTTTTTTATGAAGAGAAATAATGAGAGATGATTTATTTGATATTTGTAGAGAAATAATGAGTGATGATTTATATGATATTTGTAGAGAAATAATGAGTGATGATTTATATGATATTTGAAGAGAAATAATGAGTGATGATTTAAATGATATTTGAAGAGAAATAATGAGTGATGATTTATATGATATTTGAAGAGAAATGATGAGTGATGATTTATATGATATTTGAAGTGAAATAATGAGAGATGACTTATATATTTGAAGAGAAATATTGAGAGATGACTTATATATTTGAAGAGAAATATTGAGAGACGACTTATATATTTGAAGAGAAATATTGAGAGATGACTTATATATTTGAAGAGAAATATTGAGAGACGACTTATATATTTGAAGAGAAATATTGAGAGACGACTTATATATTTGAAGAGAAATATTGAGAGACGACTTATATATTTGAAGAGAAATATTGAGAGACGACTTATATATTTGAAGAGAAATATTGAGAGACGACTTATATATTTGAAGAGAAATATTGAGAGATGACTTATATATTTGAACAGAAATAATGAGTGATTGATGATTAATATGATATTTGAAGAGAAAGAATGAGAGATGAAACATTAACTGAATAGAGAGAGGAGGTAGAGAAGAGAGAGAGAGTGAGAGAGAAGGAGAAGTGAAGCAGACAGACAAACAACGGTCAGTAAAAGTAAAAACCAATATATTTGTTGACAAATATCAATTTGATCTTTGCTTCTTGACATTTGATCATCCTTTGTTGCTGTACAAAGGTGCAATTTCAACTCAATTGGAACTCCCCCCATCTCATCTCCATTTCCATTCCTGGAAATCATCTGCCCTTTATCTTGTCATCTCCTAAATTACGATCGTCAGCATCGTGTTCCCAGTAGTGCCGCCACCGCGCCAAGTCAGGCAGAGAAAACTCAAAACTGTTTCTATTGGTCCGCTACAATGACTCCCAGCATGCAATGCACCAAGATGAATGCCGGATCTTGACTGGGCGTCTCCCTTCTGGATCGTTTATTTTAATTCGTCAATATTCGTTCAGACACCATGAAATTGGCCCTTTGTGTCTCACCTCTAAGACACTCTTTGTCTCGACGTCTTTCATTCTCCCTGTATCTCATCTTTGTCGCCATATTTGTTGCACATGAGCATTCACTTGTTCTATTCCGCTCCTATTATATCGATCGTGTCCATGCACACAACTTAGTCTTCATCTTTAGACTTAGACAGTGGCCATTAGCACTCAGATCTTCTGCTTGATTGCACAGGACAGTCTCAGCACAGTGCACGAACACTGTACCACCCACGAACGTCTTGTTTTATTCTAGAAAGTTCCTTCAATGGCTCATGTTGTATTTTTGTTTTTTACTTTCTTTTCTTGATCGTTGTCTCTCTACAATAGACATCGGTGTTACAATCATGATATACAGCAATCTCTCTCTCTCTCTTCAATAGACATCGGTGTTACAATCATGATATACAACGATCTCTCTCTCTCTCTTCAATAGGCATCGGTGTTACAATCATGATATACAACGATCTCTCTCTCTCTCTCTACAATAGACATCGGTGTTACAATCATGATATACAACGATCTCTCTCTCTCTCTCTACAATAGACATCGGTGTTACAATCATGATATACAACGATCTCTCTCTCTCTCTCTACAATAGACATCGGTGTTACAATCATGATACACAACGATCTCTCTCTCTCTCTTCAATAGACATCGGTGTTACAATCATGATATACAACGATCTCTCTCTCTCTCTTCAATAGGCATCGGTGTTACAATCATGATATACAGCGATCTTTCTCTCTCTCTACAATAGACATCGGTGTTACAATCATGATACACAACGATCTCTCTCTCTCTCTACAATAGACATTGGTGTTACAATCATGATACACAACGATCTTTCTCTCTCTCTACAATAGACATCGGTGTTACAATCATGATATACAACGATCTCTCTCTCTCTCTACAATAGACATCGGTGTTACAATCATGATATACAGCAATCTCTCTCTCTCTCTACAATAGACATCGGTGTTACAATCATGATATACAACGATCTCTCTCTCTCTCTCTACAATAGACATCGGTGTTACAATCATGATATACAACGATCTCTCTCTCTCTCTCTACAATAGACATCGGTGTTACAATCATGATATACAACGATCTCTCTCTCTCTCTCTACAATAGACATCGGTGTTACAATCATGATATACAACGATCTCTCTCTCTCTTCAATAGACATCGGTGTTACAATAATGATATACAACGATCTCTCTCTCTCTCTCTCTTCAATAGACATCGGTGTTACAATCATGATATACAACGATCTCTCTCTCTCTCTCTCTCTACAATAGACATCGGTTTACAATCATGATATACAGCGATCTCTCTCTCTCTTCAATAGACATCGGTGTTACAATCATGATATACAACGATCTCTCTCTCTCTCTTCAATAGACATCGGTGTTACAATCATGATATACAACGATCTCTCTCTCTCTCTCTCTCTCTACAATAGACATCGGTGTTACAATCATGATATACAACGATCTCTCTCTCTCTTCAATAGACATCGGTGTTACAATCATGATATACAGCGATCTCTCTCTCTCTCTCTCTTCAATAGACATCGGTGTTACAATCATGATATACAACGATCTCTCTCTCTCTCTCTCTCTTCAATAGACATCGGTGTTACAATCATGATATACAACGATCTCTCTCTCTCTCTCTACAATAGACATCGGTGTTACAATCATGATATACAACGATCTCTCTCTCTCTTCAATAGACATCGGTGTTACAATCATGATATACAGCGATCTCTCTCTCTCTCTCTCTTCAATAGACATCGGTGTTACAATCATGATATACAACGATCTCTCTCTCTCTCTCTCTCTACAATAGACATCGGTGTTACAATCATGATATACAGCGATCTCTCTCTCTACAATAGACATCGGTGTTACAATCATGATATACAGCGATCTCTCTCTCTCTCTCTCTACAATAGACATCGGTGTTACAATCATGATATACAGCAATCTCTCTCTCTCTCTCTATCTACAATAGACATCGGTGTTACAATCATGATATACAACGATCTCTCTCTCTCTCTCTCTACAATAGACATCGGTGTTACAATCATGATATACAGCGATCTCTCTCTCTCTCTCTACAATAGACATCGGTGTTACAATCATGATATACAGCAATCTCTCTCTCTCTCTCTACAATAGACATCGGTGTTACAATCATGATATACAATGATCTCTCTCTCTCTCTTTCTCTACAATAGACATCGGTGTTACAATCATGATATACAGCAATCTCTCTCTCTCTCTACAATAGACATCGGTGTTACAATCATGATATACAGCGATCTCTCTCTCTCTATCTACAATAGACATCGGTGTTACAATCATGATATACAGCGATCTCTCTCTCTCTCTACAATAGACATCAGTGTTACAATCATGATATACAGCGATCTCTCTCTCTCTCTCTCTCTTCAATAGACATCGGTGTTACAATCATGATATACAGCGATCTCTCTCTCTCTCTCTTCAATAGACATCGGTGTTACAATCATGATATACAGCGATCTCTCTCTCTCTCTCTTCAATAGACATCGGTGTTACAGTCATGATATACAGCAATCTCTCTCTCTCTCTACAATAGACATCGGTGTTACAATCATGATACACAACGATCTCTCTCTCTCTCTTCAATAGGCATCGGTGTTACAATCATGATACACAACGATCTCTCTCTCTCTCTACAATAGACATCGGTGTTACAATCATGATACACAACGATCTCTCTCTCTCTCTTCAATAGACATCGGTGTTACAATCATGATACACAACGATCTCTCTCTCTCTCTCTTCAATAGAAATCGGTGTTACAATCATGATACACAACGATCTTTCTCTCTCTCTTCAATAGACATCGGTGTTACAATCATGATACACAACGATCTCTCTCTCTCTCTTCAATAGGCATCGGTGTTACAATCATGATACACAACGATCTCTCTCTCTCTCTTCAATAGACATTGGTGTTACAATCATGATATACAACGATCTCTCTCTCTCTTCAATAGACATCGGTGTTACAATCATGATATACAACGATCTCTCTCTCTCTCTTCAATAGACATCGGTGTTACAATCATGATATACAGCGATCTTTCTCTCTCTCTTCAATAGACATTGGTGTTACAATCATGATATACAGCGATCTCTCTCTCTCTCTTCAATAGACATTGGTGTTACAATCATGATATACAGCGATCTCTCTCTCTCTCTCTCTTCAATAGACATTGGTGTTACAATCATGATACACAACGATCTCCCTCTCTCTCTTCAATAGACATCGGTGTTACAATCATGATATACAGCGTTCTCTCTCTCTCTCTCTTCAATAGACATCGGTGTTACAATCATGATATACAGCGATCTTTCTCTCTCTCTTCAATAGGCATCGGTGTTACAATCATGATATACAGCGATCTCTCTCTCTCTCTCTTCAATAGACATCGGTGTTACAATCATGATATACAACGATCTCTCTCTCTCTCTCTCTCTCTTCAATAGACATCGGTGTTACAATCATGATATACAACGATCTCTCTCTCTCTCTCTTCAATAGACATCGGTGTTACAATCATGATATACAACGATCTCTCTCTCTCTCTCTCTTCAATAGACATCGGTGTTACAATCATGATATACAACGATCTCTCTCTCTCTCTCTCTACAATAGACATCGGTGTTACAATCATGATATACAACGATCTCTCTCTCTCTCTCTTCAATAGACATCGGTGTTACAATCATGATATACAACGATCTCTCTCTCTCTCTTCAATAGACATCGGTGTTACAATCATGATATACAACGATCTCTCTCTCTCTTCAATAGACATCGGTGTTACAATCATGATATACAGCAATCTCTCTCTCTCTCTCTCTCTCTTCAATAGACATCGGTGTTACAATCATGATATACTGCAATCTCTCTCTCTCTCTCTCTCTCTCTCTTCAATAGACATCGGTGTTACAATCATGATATACAGCAATCTCTCTCTCTCTCTCTCTTCAATAGACATCAGTGTTACAATCATGATATACAGCAATCTCTCTCTCTCTCTCTCTCTCTCTCTCTCTCTCTTCAATAGACATCAGTGTTACAATCATGATATACAGCAATCTCTCTCTCTCTCTCTCTCTCTCTCTTCAATAGACATCGGTGTTACAATCATGATATACTGCAATCTCTCTCTCTCTCTCCCTCTCTTCAATAGACATCGGTGTTACAATCATGATATACAGCGATCTCTCTCTCTCTCTCTCTCTCTTCAATAGACATCGGTGTTACAATCATGATATACTGCAATCTCTCTCTCTCTCTCTCTTCAATAGACATCAGTGTTACAATCATGATATACAGCAATATCTCTCTCTCTCTCTCTCTCTTCAATAGACATCGGTGTTACAATCATGATATACAGCGATCTCTCTCTCTCTCTCTCTCTTCAATAGACATCGGTGTTACAATCATGATATACTGCAATCTCTCTCTCTCTCTCTCTCTCTCTCTCTCTCAATAGACATCGGTGTTACAATCATGATATACTGCAATCTCTCTCTCTCTCTCTCTCTCTCTCTCTCTTCAATAGACATCAGTGTTACAATCATGATATACAGCAATATCTCTCTCTCTCTCTCTCTCTCTTCAATAGACATCGGTGTTACAATCATGATATACAGCAATCTCTCTCTCTCTCTCTCTCTCTCTCTTCAATAGACATCGGTGTTACAATCATGATATACAGGAATCTCTCTCTCTCTCTCTCTCTCTCTCTCTCTCTCTCTTCAATAGACATCGGTGTTACAATCATGATATACAGCAATCTCTCTCTCTCTCTCTCTCTTCAATAGACATCGGTGTTACAATCATGATATATAGAGCAATCTCTCTCTCTCTCTCTCTCTCTCTCTCTTCAATAGACATCGGTGTTACAATCATGATATACAGCAATCTCTCTCTCTCTCTCTCTCTCTCTTCAATAGACATCGGTGTTACAATCATGATATACAGCAATCTCTCTCTCTCTCTCTCTCTCTCTTCAATAGACATCGGTGTTACAATCATGATATGCAGCAATCTCTCTCTCTCTCTCTCTCTCTCTTCAATAGACATCGGTGTTACAATCATGATATACAGCAATGTTTCTCTCTCTCTCTCTTCAATAGACATCGGTGTTACAATCATGATATACAGCAATCTCTGTCTCTCTCTCTCTCTCTTCAATAGACATCGGTGTTACAATCATGATATACAGCAATCTCTCTCTCTCTCTCTCTCTCTCTCTCTTCAATAGACATCGGTGTTACAATCATGATATACAGCAATCTCTCTCTCTCTCTCTCTCTCTTCAATAGACATCGGTGTTACAATCATGATATACAGGAATCTCTCTCTCTCTCTCTCTCTCTCTCTCTCTCTCTTTCAATAGACATCGGTGTTACAATCATGATATACAGCAATCTCTCTCTCTCTCTCTCTCTCTTCAATAGACATCGGTGTTACAATCATGATATACAGCAATCTCTCTCTCTCTCTCTCTCTCTCTCTCTCTCTCTCTTCAATAGACATCGGTGTTACAATCATGATATACAGCAATCTCTCTCTCTCTCTCTCTCTCTCTCTCTTCAATAGACATCGGTGTTACAATCATGATATACAGCAATCTCTCTCTCTCTCTCTCTCTCTCTTCAATAGACATCGGTGTTACAATCATGATATGCAGCAATCTCTCTCTCTCTCTCTCTCTCTCTCTCTCTCTTCAATAGACATCGGTGTTACAATCATGATATACAGCAATCTCTCTCTCTCTCTCTCTCTCTTCAATAGACATCGGTGTTACAATCATGATATACAGCAATCTCTCTCTCTCTCTCTCTCTCTTCAATAGACATTGGTGTTACAATCATGATATACAGCAATCTCTCTCAAGAAGGAGACAGCAAGGAGACAAGAAGGAGACAGCAAGGAGACAAGAAGGCGACAGCAAGGAGACAAGAAGAAGACAAGAAGGAGACAAGAAGAAGACAAGAAGGAGACAACAAGGAGACAAGAAGGAGACAGCAAGGAGACAAGAAGGAGACAGCAAGGAGACAAGAAATAGACAGCAAGGAGACAAGAAGGAGACAGCAAGGAGACAAGAAGGAGACAACAAGGAGACAAGAAATAGACAGCAAGGAGACAAGTAGAAGACAAGAAGGAGACAACAAGGAGACAAGAAATAGACAGCAAGGAGACAAGAAGAAGACAAGAAGGAGACAACAAGGAGACAAGAAGAAGACAAGAAGGAGACAACAAGGAGACAAGAAGAAGACAAGAAGGAGACAAGAAGAAGACAAGAAGGAGACAAGAAGGAGACAAGAAGGAGACAACAAGGAGACAAGAAATAGACAGCAAGGAGACAAGAAGAAGACAAGAAGGAGACAACAAGGAGACAAGAAGAAGACAAGAAGGAGACAACAAGGAGACAAGAAGAAGACAAGAAGGAGACAACAAGGAGACAAGAAGAAGACAAGAAGGAGACAACAAGGAGACAAGAAGAAGACAAGAAGGAGACAACAAGGAGACAAGAAGAAGACAAGAAGGAGACAACAAGGAGACAAGAAATAGACAGCAAGGAGACAAGAAGAAGACAAGAAGGAGACAACAAGGAGACAAGAAGAAGACAAGAAGGAGACAACAAGGAGACAAGAAGAAGACAAGAAGGAGACAACAAGGAGACAAGAAATAGACAGCAAGGAGACAAGAAGGAGACAAGAAGAAGACAAGAAGAGACAAGAAGAAGACAAGAAGGAGACAACAAGGAGACAAGAAATAGACAGCAAGGAGACAAGAAGGAGACAAGAAGAAGACAAGAAGAGACAAGAAGAAGACAAGAAGGAGACAACAAGAAGACAAGAAGAAGACAAGAAGAAGACAAGAAGGAGACAAGAAGAAGACAAGAAGAAGACAAGAAGAAGACAAGAAGGAGACAAGAAGAAGACAAGAAGAAGACAAGAAGGAGACAACAAGAAGACAAGAAGGAGACAAGAAGAAGACAAGAAGAAGACAAGAAGAAGACAAGAAGGAGACAACAAGAAGACAAGAAGGAGACAAGAAGAAGACAAGAAGAAGACAAGAAGAAGACAACAAGAAGACAAGAAGGAGACAACAAGAAGACAAGAAGAAGACAAGAAGAAGACAAGAAGGAGACAACAAGAAGACAAGAAGAAGACAAGAAGAAGACAAGAAGAAGACAAGAAGAAGACAAGAAGAAGACAAGAAGGAGACAACAAGAAGAAAAGAAGAAGACAAGAAGAAGACAAGAAGAAGACAACAAGGAGACAAGAAGAAGACAAGAAGGAGACAACAAGGAGACAAGAAATAGACAGCAAGGAGACAAGAAGAAGACAAGAAGAAGACAAGAAGAAGACAAGAAGGAGACAACAAGAAGACAAGAAGGAGACAGCAAGGAGACAAGAAGGAGACAAGAAGGAGACAACAAGAAGACAAGAAGGAGACAAGAAGAAGACAAGAAGGAGACAAGAAGAAGACAAGAAGAAGACAAGAAGAAGACAAGAAGGAGACAAGAAGAAGACAAGAAGAAGACAAGAAGGACACAACAAGAAGACAAGAAGGAGACAAGAAGAAGACAAGAAGAAGACAAGAAGGAGACAAGAAGAAGACAACAAGAAGGAGACAAGAAGGAGACAAGAAGGAGACAAGAAGAAGACAAGAAGGAGACAACAAGAAGACAACAAGAAGACAACAAGAAGACAAGAAGGAGACAACAAGAAGACAAGAAGGAGACAACAAGAAGACAAGAAGAAGACAAGAAGGAGACAAGAAGAAGACAAGAAGGAGACAAGAAGAAGACAAGAAGGAGACAAGAAGAAGACAACAAGAAGACAACAAGGAGACAAGAAGAAGACAAGAAGGAGACAAGAAGGAGACAAGAAGAAGACAAGAAGAAGGCAAGAAGGAGACAAGAAGAAGACAACAAGAAGACAAGAAGAAGACAAGAAGAAGACAACAAGAAGACAAGAAGAAGACAAGAAAAAGACAAGAAGTAGACAAGAAGGAGACAACAAGGAGACAAGAAGGAGACAAGAAGAAGACAAGAAGAAGACAAGAAGAAGACAAGAAGAAGACAAGAAGAAGACAAGAAGGAGACAACAAGAAGACAACAAGAAGACAAGAAGAAGACAAGAAGAAGACAAGAAGGAGACAAGAAGGAGACAAGAAGAAGACAAGAAGAAGACAAGAAGAAGACAAGAAGAAGACAAGAAGAAGACAAGAAGGAGACAAGAAGAATACAAGAAGAAGACAAGAAGAAGACAACAAGAAGACAACAAGAAGACAAGAAGAAGACAAGAAGAAGACAACAAGAAGACAAGAAGGAGACAACAAAAAGACAAGAAGAAGACAACAAGAAGACAAGAAGAAGACAACAAGAAGACAAGAAGAAGACAACAAGAAGACAAGAAGAAGACAACAAGAAGACAAGAAGAAGACAACAAGGAGACAAGAAATAGACAGCAAGGAGACAAGAAGAAGACAAGAAGAAGACAAGAAGAAAACAAGAAGGAGACAAGAAGAAGACAAGAAGAAGACAAGAAGGAGACAACAAGAAGACAAGAAGAAGACAACAAGGAGACAAGAAGGAGACAAGAAGGAGACAAGAAGAAGACAACAAGAAGACAAGAAGGAGACAAGAAGGAGACAAGAAGAAGACAAGAAGAAGACAAGAAGGAGACAAGAAGAAGACAAGAAGAAGACAACAAGAAGACAAGAAGGAGACAACAAGGAGACAAGAAGGAGACAAGAAGAAGACAAGAAGAAGAAAAGAAGGAGACAACAAGAAGACAAGAAGAAGACAACAAGAAGACAAGAAGAAGACAACAAGAAGACAAGAAGAAGACAACAAGAAGACAAGAAGAAGACAACAAGAAGACAAGAAGAAGACAACAAGAAGACAAGAAGAAGACAACAAGAAGACAAGAAGAAGACAACAAGAAGACAACAAGAAGACAAGAAGAAGACAACAAGAAGACAAGAAGAAGACAACAAGAAGACAAGAAGGAGACAAGAAGAAGACAACAAGAAGACAACAAGAAGACAAGAAGGAGACAACAAGGAGACAAGAAGAAGACAAGAAGAAGACAAGAAGAAGACAACAAGAAGACAAGAAGAAGACAACAAGAAGAGAAGAAGAAGACAACAAGAAGACAAGAAGAAGACAACAAGAAGACAAGAAGAAGACAACAAGAAGACAAGAAGGAGACAAGAAGAAGACAAGAAGAAGACAACAAGAAGACAAGAAGAAGACAACAAGAAGACAAGAAGAAGACAACAAGAAGACAAGAAGAAGACAACTAGAAGACAAGAAGGAGACAAGAAGAAGACAAGAAGAAGACAACAAGAAGACAAGAAGAAGACAACAAGAAGACAAGAAGGAGACAAGAAGAAGACAAGAAGAAGACAACAAGAAGACAAGAAGAAGACAACAAGAAGACAAGAAGGAGACAAGAAGAAGACAACAAGAAGACAAGAAGGAGACAAGAAGAAGACAACAAGAAGACAAGAAGAAGACAACAAGAAGACAAGAAATAGACAGCAAGGAGACAAGAAGAAGACAAGAAGAAGACAAGAAGGAGACAAGAAGGAGACAAGAAGGAGACAACAAGAAGACAAGAAGGAGACAAGAAGAAGACAAGAAGGAGACAACAAGAAGACAAGAAGAAGACAAGAAGAAGACAACAAGAAGACAAGAAGAAGACAAGAAGAAGACAAGAAGAAGACAAGAAGGAGACAAGAAGAAGACAAGAAGGAGACAGCAAGGAGACAAGAAGGAGACAAGAAGAAGACAAGAAGAAGACAAGAAGGAGACAAGAAGAAGACAAGAAGGAGACAGCAAGGAGACAAGAAGGAGACAAGAAGAAGACAAGAAGAAGACAAGAAGAAGACAAGAAGAAGACAAGAAGAAGACAAGAAGGAGACAACAAGAAGACAAGAAGGAGACAAGAATAAGACAAGAAGAAGACAAGAAGGAGACAAGAAGGAGACAACAAAAAGACAAGAAGGAGACAAGAAGGAGACAACAAGAAGACAAGAAGGAGACAGCAAGGAGACAAGAAGGAGACAAGAAGAAGACAAGAGGAAGACAAGAAGAAGACAAGAAGGAGACAACAAGGAGACAACAAGAAGACAAGAAGGAGACAACAAGAAGACAAGAAGGAGACAAGAAGGAGACAACAAGAAGACAAGAAGAAGACAACAAGAAGACAAGAAGAAGACAAGAAGAAGACAAGAAGAAGACAAGAAGGAGACAACAAGAAGACAAGAAGGAGACAACAAGAAGACAAGAAGGAGACAAGAAGAAGACAAGAAGAAGACAAGAAGAAGACAAGAAGAAGACAAGAAGAAGACAAGAAGGAGACAACAAGAAGACAAGAAGGAGACAAGAATAAGACAAGAAGAAGACAAGAAGAAGACAAGAAGAAGACAACAAGAAGACAAGAAGAAGACAACAAGAAGACAAGAAGAAGACAACAAGAAGACAAGAAGGAGACAAGAAGAAGACAAGAAGAAGACAACAAGAAGACAAGAAGAAGACAACAAGAAGACAAGAAGGAGACAAGAAGAAGACAAGAAGAAGACAACAAGAAGACAAGAAGAAGACAAGAAGGAGACAGCAAGGAGACAAGAAGAAGACAAGAAGAAGACAAGAAGGAGACAAGAAGGAGACAAGAAGGAGACAAGAAGAAGACAAGAAGGAGACAAGAAGGAGACAAGAAGGAGACAACAAGAAGACAAGAAGGAGACAGCAAGGAGACAAGAAGAAGACAAGAAGGAGACAACAAGAAGACAAGAAGAAGACAAGAAGAAGACAACAAGAAGACAAGAAGAAGACAACAAGAAGACAAGAAGAAGACAAGAAGGAGACAACAAGAAGACAAGAAAGAGACAGCAAGGAGACAAGAAGGAGACAAGAAGAAGACAAGAAGAAGACAAGAAGAAGACAAGAAGAAGACAAGAAGGAGACAACAAGAAGACAAGAAGGAGACAAGAAGAAGACAAGAAGAAGACAAGAAGAAGACAAGAAGAAGACAAGAAGAAGACAAGAAGAAGACAAGAAGAAGACAACAAGAAGACAAGAAGGAGACAAGAAGAAGACAAGAAGAAGACAAGAAGGAGACAACAAGAAGACAAGAAGGAGACAAGAAGAAGACAAGAAGAAGACAAGAAGGAGACAACAAGAAGACAAGAAGGAGACAAGAAGAAGACAAGAAGAAGACAAGAAGGAGACAACAAGAAGACAAGAAGAAGACAACAAGAAGACAAGAAGAAGACAAGAAGAAGACAAGAAGAAGACAACAAGAAGACAAGAAGAAGACAAGAAGAAGACAAGAAGAAGACAAGAAGAAGACAAGAAGAAGACAACAAGAAGACAAGAAGAAGACAAGAAGAAGACAACAAGAAGACAAGAAGAAGACAAGAAGGAGACAACAAGAAGACAAGAAGGAGACAAGAAGAAGACAAGAAGAAGACAAGAAGGAGACAACAAGAAGACAAGAAGGAGACAAGAAGAAGACAAGAAGAAGACAAGAAGGAGACAACAAGAAGACAAGAAGAAGACAAGAAGAAGACAAGAAGAAGACAAGAAGAAGACAAGAAGAAGACAAGAAGAAGACAAGAAGAAGACAAGAAGAAGACAAGAAGAAGACAAGAAGAAGACAAGAAGGAGACAACAAGAAGACAAGAAGGAGACAACAAGAAGACAAGAAGAAGACAAGAAGAAGACAAGAAGGAGACAACAAGAAGACAAGAAGAAGACAAGAAGGAGACAACAAGAAGACAACAAGAAGACAAGAAGGAGACAGCAAGGAGACAAGAAGAAGACAAGAAGGAGACAAGAAGAAGACAAGAAGAAGACAAGAAGAAGACAAGAAGAAGACAAGAAGAAGACAAGAAGAAGACAAGAAGAAGACAAGAAGGAGACAACAAGAAGACAAGAAGGAGACAACAAGAAGACAAGAAGAAGACAAGAAGGAGACAACAAGAAGACAAGAAGAAGTCAAGAAGAAGACAAGAAGAAGACAAGAAGGAGACAAGAAGGAGACAGCAAGGAGACAAGAAGAAGACAAGAAGGAGACAACAAGAAGACAAGAAGAAGACAAGAAGAAGACAAGAAGGAGACAACAAGAAGACAAGAAGGAGACAACAAGAAGACAAGAAGAAGACAAGAAGGAGACAACAAGAAGACAAGAAGAAGACAAGAAGGAGACAACAAGAAGACAAGAAGAAGACAAGAAGGAGACAACAAGGAGACAAGAAGGAGACAACAAGAAGACAAGAAGAAGACAAGAAGAAGACAAGAAGGAGACAACAAGAAGACAAGAAGGAGACAAGAAGAAGACAAGAAGAAGACAAGAAGAAGACAAGAAGGAGACAACAAGAAGACAAGAAGGAGACAACAAGAAGACAAGAAGAAGACAAGAAGAAGACAACAAGAAGACAAGTAGAGGACAAGAAGAAGACAAGAAGGAGACAACAAGAAGACAACAAGAAGACAAGAAGGAGACAAGAAGAAGACAAGAAGAAGACAAGAAGAAGACAAGAAGGAGACAACAAGAAGACAAGAAGAAGACAAGAAGAAGACAAGAAGGAGACAGCAAGAAGACAAGAAGAAGACAAGAAGGAGACAACAAGAAGACAAGAAGGAGACAACAAGAAGACAAGAAGAAGACAAGAAGGAGACAACAAGAAGACAAGAATAAGACAAGAAGGAGACAACAAGAAGACAAGAAGAAGACAAGAAGGAGACAACAAGGAGACAAGAAGAAGACAAGAAGGAGACAATAAGAGACAAGAAGAAGACAAGAAGGAGACAACAAGAAGACAAGAAGGAGACAACAAGAAGACAAGAAGGAGACAACAAGAAGACAAGAAGAAGACAAGAAGGAGACAACAAGAAGACAAGAAGGAGACAACAAGAAGACAAGAAGAAGACAAGAAGGAGACAACAAGAAGACAAGAAGGAGACAACAAGAAGACAAGAAGGAGACAACAAGAAGACAAGAAGAAGACAAGAAGGAGACAACAAGACGACAAGAAGAAGACAACAAGAAGACAAGAAGACAACAAGAAGACAACAAGAAGACAACAAGAAGACAACAAGAAGACAAGAAGAAGACAAGAAGAAGACAACAAGAAGACAAGAAGAAGACAACAAAAAGACAAGAAGGAGACAAGAAGAAGACAAGAAGAAGACAAGAAGAAGACAACAAGAAGACAAGAAGGAGACAGCAAGGAGACAAGAAGAAGACAACAAGAAGACAACAAGAAGACAAGAAGGAGACAAGAAGAAGACAACAAGAAGACAAGAAGAAGACAACAAGAAGACAAGAAGGAGACAAGAAGAAGACAAGAAGAAGACAACAAGAAGACAAGAAGAAGACAACAAGAAGACAAGAAGGAGACAGCAAGGAGACAAGAAGGTGACAGCAAGGAGACAAGAAATAGACAGCAAGGAGACAAGAAGGAGACAAGAAGGAGACAACAAGGAGACAAGAAGAAGACAGCAAGGAGACAAGAAATAGACAGCAAGGAGACAAGAAGGAGACAAGAAGGAGACAAGAAGAAGACAAGAAGAAGACAAGAAGAAGACAAGAAGGAGACAAGAAGAAGACAAGAAGGAGACAAGAGGAAGACAACAAGAAGACAAGAAGAAGACAAGAAGAAGACAAGAAGAAGACAACAAGAAGACAAGAAGAAGACAAGAAGGAGACAACAAGAAGACAAGAAAAAGACAAGAAGGAGACAAGAAGAAGACAAGAAAAAGACAAGAAGAAGACAAGAAGAAGACAAGAAGAAGACAACAAGAAGACAAGAAGAAGACAAGAAGGAGACAACAAGAAGACAAGAAGGAGACAACAAGAAGACAAGAAGAAGACAAGAAGGAGACAACAAGAAGACAAGAAGGAGACAACAAGAAGACAACAAGGAGACAACAAGAAGACAAGAAGGAGACAACAAGAAGACAAAAAGGAGACAACAAGAAGACAAGAAGAAGACAAGAAGGAGACAACAAGAAGACAAGAAGAAGACAACAAGAAGACAAGAAGACAACAAGAAGACAAGAAGAAGACAAGAAGACAAGAAGAAGACAAGAAGAAGACAACAAGAAGACAACAAGAAGACAAGAAGGAGACAACAAGAAGACACGAAGAAGACAAGAAGAAGACAAGAAGAAGACAAGAAGGAGACAACAAAAAGACAAGAAGGAGACAACAAAAAGACAAGAAGAAGACAAGAAGAAGACAAGAAGAAGACAAGAAGGAGACAAGAAGGAGACAACAAAAAGACAAGAAGGAGACAACAAAAAGACAAGAAGAAGACAAGAAGAAGACAAGAAGAAGACAACAAGAAGACAAGAAGGAGACAACAAGAAGACAAGAAGAAGACAAGAAGAAGACAAGAAGAAGACAAGAAGGAGACAAGAAGGAGACAACAAAAAGACAAGAAGGAGACAACAAAAAGAAAAGAAGAAGACAAGAAGAAGACAAGAAGAAGACAACAAGAAGACAAGAAGGAGACAACAAGAAGACAAGAAGAAGACAAGAAGGAGACAAGAAGGAGACAACAAAAAGACAAGAAGGAGACAACAAAAAGACAAGAAGAAGACAAGAAGAAGACAAGAAGAAGACAACAAGAAGACAAGAAGGAGACAACAAGAAGACAAGAAGAAGACAAGAAGGAGACAACAAGAAGACAAGAAGGAGACAACAAGAAGACAAGAAGAAGACAAGAAGGAGACAAGAAGAAGATAAGAAGAAGACAAGAAGAAGACAAGAAGGAGACAACAAGAAGACAAGAAGAAGACAAGAAGGAGACAACAAGAAGACAAGAAGAAGACAACAAGAAGACAAGAAGAAGACAAGAAGAAGACAAGAAGAAGACAACAAGAAGACAAGAAGAAGACAAGAAGGAGACAAGCGGAAGACAAGAAGAAGACAAGAAGAAGACAACAAAAAGACAAGAAGAAGACAACAAGAAGACAAGAAGAAGACAACAAGAAGACAAGAAGGAGACAAGAGGAAGACAAGAAGGAGACAACAAGAAGACAAGAAGAAGACAAGAAGAAGACAACAAGAAGACAAGAAGGAGACAAGAGGAAGACAAGAAGAAGACAAGAAGAAGACAAGAAGAAGACAAGAAGGAGACAACAAGAAGACAAGAAGGAGACAAGAAGAAGACAAGAAGAAGACAAGAAGAAGACAACAAGAAGACAAGAAGGAGACAACAAGAAGACAAGAAGAAGACAAGAAGGAGACAAGAAGAAGACAAGAAGAAGACAAGAAGAAGACAACAAAAAGACAAGAAGGAGACAACAAGAAGACAAGAAGGAGACAAGAAGAAGACAAGAAGAAGACAAGAAGAAGACAAGAAGAAGACAAGAAGAAGACAAGAAGAAGACAAGAAGAAGACAAGAAGAAGACAAGCAGGAGACAACAAGGAGACAAGAAGAAGACAAGAAGGAGACAAGAAGGAGACAACAAAAAGACAAGAAGGAGACAACAAAAAGACAAGAAGGAGACAGCAAGGAGACAAGAAGGAGACAACAAAAAGACAAGAAGGAGACAACAAAAAGACAAGAAGAAGACAAGAAGAAGACAACAAGAAGACAAGAAGGAGACAAGAAGAAGACAAGAAGAAGACAAGAAGAAGACAAGAAGAAGACAACAAGAAGACAAGAAGGAGACAACAAGAAGACAAGAAGAAGACAAGAAGAAGACAAGAGGAAGACAAGAAGGAGACAAGAAGGAGACAACAAAAAGACAAGAAGGAGACAACAAAAAGACAAGAAGAAGACAAGAAGAAGACAAGAAGAAGACAAGAAGAAGACAACAAGAAGACAAGAAGGAGACAACAAGAAGACAAGAAGAAGACAAGAAGAAGACAAGAAGAAGACAAGAAAGAGACAAGAAGGAGACAACAAAAAGACAAGAAGGAGACAACAAAAAGACAAGAAGAAGACAAGAAGAAGACAAGAAGAAGACAAGAAGGAGACAAGAAGGAGACAACAAAAAGACAAGAAGGAGACAACAAAAAGACAAGAAGAAGACAAGAAGAAGACAAGAAGAAGACAACAAGAAGACAAGAAGGAGACAACAAGAAGACAAGAAGAAGACAAGAAGAAGACAAGAAGAAGACAAGAAGGAGACAAGAAGGAGACAACAAAAAGACAAGAAGGAGACAACAAAAAGACAAGAAGAAGACAAGAAGAAGACAAGAAGAAGACAACAAGAAGACAAGAAGGAGACAACAAGAAGACAAGAAGAAGACAAGAAGGAGACAAGAAGGAGACAACAAAAAGACAAGAAGGAGACAACAAAAAGACAAGAAGAAGACAAGAAGAAGACAAGAAGAAGACAACAAGAAGACAAGAAGGAGACAACAAGAAGACAAGAAGAAGACAAGAAGGAGACAACAAGAAGACAAGAAGGAGACAACAAGAAGACAAGAAGAAGACAAGAAGGAGACAAGAAGAAGACAAGAAGAAGACAAGAAGAAGACAAGAAGAAGACAAGCAGGAGACAACAAGGAGACAAGAAGAAGACAAGAAGAAGACAAGAAGAAGACAAGAAGAAGACAAGAAGGAGACAAGAAGGAGACAACAAGAAGACAAGAAGAAGACAAGAAGGAGACAGCAAGGAGACAACAAAAAGACAAGAAGAAGACAAGAAGAAGACAACAAGAAGACAAGAAGGAGACAAGTAGAAGACAAGAAGAAGACAAGAAGAAGACAAGAAGAAGACAAGCAGGAGACAACAAGGAGACAAGAAGAAGACAAGAAGGAGACAACAAGAAGACAAGAAGAAGACAAGAAGAAGACAAGAAGAAGACAAGAAGAAGACAAGAAGGAGACAACAAAAAGACAAGAAGGAGACAGCAAGGAGACAAGAAGGTGACAGCAAGGAGACAAGAAGGAGACAGCAAGGAGACAAGAAATAGACAGCAAGGAGACAAGAAGGAGACAAGAAGGAGAAAACAAGGAGACAAGAAGAAGACAGCAAGGAGACAAGAAATAGACAGCAAGGAGACAAGAAGGAGACAAGAAGGAGACAGCAAGGAGACAAGAAGAAGACAGCAAGGAGACAAGAAATAGACAGCAAGGAGACAAGAAGAAGACAAGAAGAAGACAAGAAGGAGACAACAAGGAGACAAGAAATAGACAGCAAGGAGACAAGAAGGAGACAAGAAGAAGACAAGAAGGAGACAGCAAGGAGACAAGAAGGAGACAAGAAGGAGACAACAAGGAGACAAGAAGGAGACAACAAGGAGACAAGAATGAGACAACAAGGAGACAAGGAGACAGCAAGGAGACAAGAAATAGACAGCAAGGAGACAAGAAGAAGACAAGTAGAAGACAAGAAGGAGACAACAAGGAGACAAGAAATAGACAGCAAGGAGACAAGAAGAAGACAAGAAGAAGACAAGAAGAAGACAAGAAGAAGACAAGAAGGAGACAAGAAGAAGACAAGAAGAAGACAAGAAGGAGACAACAAGAAGACAAGAAGGAGACAAGAAGAAGACAAGAAGAAGACAAGAAGTAGACAAGAAGAAGACAACAAGAAGACAAGAAGGAGACAACAAGAAGACAAGAAGGAGACAACAAGAAGACAAGAAGGAGACAACAAGAAGACAAGAAGAAGACAAGAAGAAGACAAGAAGAAGACAAGAAGAAGACAAGAAGAAGACAAGAAGAAGACAAGAAGGAGACAACAAGAAGACAAGAAGGAGACAACAAGAAGACAAGAAGAAGACAAGAAGAAGACAAGAAGGAGACAACAAGAAGACAAGAAGGAGACAACAAGAAGACAAGAAGAAGACAAGAAGAAGACAAGAAGAAGACAAGAAGAAGACAAGAAGGAGACAACAAGAAGACAAGAAGGAGACAACAAGAAGACAAGAAGGAGACAAGAAGAAGACAAGAAGAAGACAAGAAGAAGACAAGAAGAAGACAACAAGAAGACAAGAAGGAGACAACAAGAAGACAAGAAGGAGACAACAAGAAGATAAGAAGAAGACAAGAAGAAGACAACAAGAAGACAAGAAGAAGACAAGAAGAAGACAAGAAGAAGACAAGAAGAAGACAAGCAGGAGACAACAAGGAGACAAGAAGAAGACAAGAAGGAGACAAGAAGAAGACAAGAAGAAGACAAGAAGGAGACAACAAAAAGACAAGAAGGAGACAGCAAGGAGACAAGAAGGAGACAACAAAAAGACAAGAAGGAGACAACAAAAAGACAAGAAGAAGACAAGAAGAAGACAACAAGAAGACAAGAAGGAGACAAGAAGAAGACAAGAAGAAGACAAGAAGAAGACAAGAAGAAGACAAGAAGAAGACAACAAGAAGACAAGAAGGAGACAACAAGAAGACAAGAAGAAGACAAGAAGAAGACAAGAAGAAGACAAGAAGGAGACAAGAAGGAGACAACAAAAAGACAAGAAGGAGACAACAAAAAGACAAGAAGAAGACAAGAAGGAGACAACAAGGAGACAAGAAGAAGACAAGAAGGAGACAACAAGGAGACAAGAAGAAGACAAGAAGGAGACAACAAGGAGACAAGAAATAGACAGCAAGGAGACAAGAAGAAGACAAGAAGGAGACAACAAAAAGACAAGAAGAAGACAAGAAGAAGACAAGAAGAAGACAAGAAGGAGACAAGAAGGAGACAACAAAAAGACAAGAAGGAGACAACAAAAAGACAAGAAGAAGACAAGAAGAAGACAAGAAGAAGACAACAAGAAGACAAGAAGGAGACAACAAGAAGACAAGAAGAAGACAACAAGAAGACAAGAAGAAGACAAGAAGGAGACAAGAAGGAGACAACAAAAAGACAAGAAGGAGACAACAAAAAGACAAGAAGAAGACAAGAAGAAGACAAGAAGAAGACAACAAGAAGACAAGAAGGAGACAACAAGAAGACAAGAAGAAGACAAGAAGGAGACAAGAAGGAGACAACAAAAAGACAAGAAGGAGACAACAAAAAGACAAGAAGAAGACAAGAAGAAGACAAGAAGAAGACAAGAAGAAGACAACAAGAAGACAAGAAGGAGACAACAAGAAGACAAGAAGAAGACAAGAAGGAGACAACAAGAAGACAAGAAGGAGACAACAAGAAGACAAGAAGAAGACAAGAAGGAGACAAGAAGAAGACAAGAAGAAGACAAGAAGAAGACAAGAAGAAGACAAGCAGGAGACAACAAGGAGACAAGAAGAAGACAAGAAGAAGACAAGAAGAAGACAAGAAGAAGACAAGAAGGAGACAACAAAAAGACAAGAAGGAGACAGCAAGGAGACAAGAAGAAGACAAGAAGAAGACAAGAAGAAGACAAGAAGAAGACAACAAAAAGACAAGAAGGAGACAACAAAAAGACAAGAAGAAGACAAGAAGAAGACAACAAGAAGACAAGAAGGAGACAAGAAGAAGACAAGAAGAAGACAAGAAGAAGACAAGAAGAAGACAAGAAGAAGACAAGAAGGAGACAACAAGGAGACAAGAAGGAGACAAGAAGGAGACAACAAGAAGACAAGAAGAAGACAAGAAGAAGACAAGAAGAAGACAAGAAGAAGACAAGAAGAAGACAAGAAGGAGACAACAAAAAGACAAGAAGGAGACAGCAAGGAGACAAGAAGGTGACAGCAAGGAGACAAGAAATAGACAGCAAGGAGACAAGAAGGAGACAAGAAGGAGACAACAAGGAGACAAGAAGAAGACAGCAAGGAGACAAGAAATAGACAGCAAGGAGACAAGAAGGAGACAAGAAGGAGACAAGAAGAAGACAAGAAGAAGACAAGAAGAAGACAAGAAGGAGACAACAAAAAGACAAGAAGGAGACAGCAAGGAGACAAGAAGGAGACAGCAAGAAGACAAGAAGAAGACAAGAAGAAGACAAGAAGGAGACAACAAAAAGACAAGAAGGAGACAGCAAGGAGACAAGAAGGAGACAGCAAGGAGACAAGAAATAGACAGCAAGGAGACAAGAAGGAGACAACAAGGAGACAAGAAGAAGACAGCAAGGAGACAAGAAATAGACAGCAAGGAGACAAGAAGGAGACAAGAAGGAGACAGCAAGGAGACAAGAAGAAGACAGCAAGGAGACAAGAAATAGACAGCAAGGAGACAAGAAGAAGACAAGAAGGAGACAACAAGGAGACAAGAAATAGACAGCAAGGAGACAAGAAGGAGACAAGAAGGAGACAACAAGGAGACAAGAAGGAGACAGCAAGGAGACAAGAAGGAGACAAGAAGGAGACAACAAGGAGACAAGAAGGAGACAACAAGGAGACAAGAAGGAGACAACAAGGAGACAAGAAGGAGACAGCAAGGAGACAAGAAATAGACAGCAAGGAGACAAGAAGAAGACAAGAAGAAGACAAGAAGGAGACAACAAGGAGACAAGAAATAGACAGCAAGGAGACAAGAAGAAGACAAGAAGAAGACAAGAAGAAGACAAGAAGAAGACAAGAAGGAGACAACAAGAAGACAAGAAGGAGACAGCAAGGAGACAAGAAGAAGACAAGAAGGAGACAACAAGGAGACAAGAAATAGACAGCAAGGAGACAAGAAGAAGACAAGAAGAAGACAAGAAGGAGACAAGAAGGAGACAGCAAGGAGACAAGAAATAGACAGCAAGGAGACAAGAAGAAGACAAGAAGAAGACAAGAAGGAGACAAGAAGGAGACAGCAAGGAGACAAGAAATAGACAGCAAGGAGACAAGAAGAAGACAAGAAGAAGACAAGAAGGAGACAACAAGGAGACAAGAAGGCGACAGCAAGGAGACAAGAAGGAGACAGCAAGGAGACAAGAAATAGACAGCAAGGAGACAAGAAGGAGACAGCAAGGAGACAAGAAACAGACAGCAAGGAGACAAGAAGGAGACAGCAAGGAGACACGAAATAGACAGCAAGGAGACAAGAAGAAGACAAGAAGAAGACAAGAAGGAGACAACAAGGAGACAAGAAGGAGACAGCAAGGAGACAAGAAGGAGACAGCAAGGAGACAAGAAATAGACAGCAAGGAGACAAGAAGAAGACAAGAAGAAGACAAGAAGGAGACAACAAGGAGACAAGAAGGCGACAGCAAGGAGACAAGAAGGAGACAAGAAGGAGACAAGAAGGCGACAAGAAGGCGACAGCAAGGAGACAAGAAGGAGACAAGAAGGCGACAGCAAGGAGACAAGAAGGAGACAAGAAGGCGACAGCAAGGAGACAAGAAGGAGACAGCAAGGAGACAAGAATGCGACAGCAAGGAGACAAGAAGGAGACAGCAAGGAGACAACCTGGAGACAGCAAGGAGACAAGAAGGGGACAGCAAGGAGACAAGAAGGAGACAGCAAGGAGACAAGAAGGGGACAGCAAGGAGACAAGAAGGAGACAAGAAGGAGACAGCAAGGAGACAAGAAGGAGACAGCAAGGAGACAACCTGGAGACAGCAAGGAGACAAGAAGGGGACAGCAAGGAGACAAGAAGGAGACAGCAAGGAGACAAGAAGGGGACAGCAAGGAGACAAGAAGGAGACAAGAAGGAGACAGCAAGGAGACAAGAATGCGACAGCAAGGAGACAAGAAGGAGACAGCAAGGAGACAACCTGGAGACAGCAAGGAGACAAGAAGGGGACAGCAAGGAGACAAGAAGGGGACAGCAAGGAGACAATAAGGAGACAAGAAGGAGACAGCAAGGAGACAAGAAGGCGACAGCAAGGAGACAATAAGGAGACAAGAAGGAGACAGCAAGGAGACAAGAATGCGACAGCAAGGAGACAAGAAGGAGACAAGAAGGGGACAGCAAGGAGACAAGAAGGAGACAGCAAGGAGACAAGAAGGAGACAACAAGGAGACAGCAAGGAGACAAGAAGGAGACAACAAGGAGACAAGAATGAGACAAAAAGGCGACAGCAAGGAGACAAGAAGGAGACAAGAATGAGACAGCAAGGAGACAAGAAGGAGACAGCAAGGAGACAACCTGGAGACAGCAAGGAGACAAGAAGGATACAGCAAGGAGACAACAAGGAGACAACAAGAAGACAACAAGGAGACAAGAAGGAGACAAGAAGGAGACAAGAAGGAGACAAGATGGAGACAAGAAGAAGACAAGATGGAGACAAGATGGAGACAAGAAGGAGACAAGAAGGAGACAAGACGGAGACAAGAAGGAGACAAGACGGAGACAAGAAGGAGACAAGAAGGAGACAAGATGGAGACAAGAAGGAGACAAGAAGGAGACAATATGGAGACAAGAAGGAGACAAGAAGGAGACAAGAAGGAGACAGCAAGGAGACAAGAAGGAGACAAGAAGGAGACAAGAAGCAATGAGACGCACGTGGCCCACACAATAAGGTAGGAGAAGTTATAGTCATGGCGGGCATTTGTTGACCGGAAACGGCTTTCGGCCAGTGCGAGTTAAGCTTCCGGTTGACTGGTAACCACAGGAACCACTTCACCGCATCAAAAGCAGCATAAAATAATACAGAAAAAAAACACCTAAAAAGAGTCAGGATAAAGAACCCAATCTAGGCATCGCGTCACGAACAACTTTAGTAGTAAGGCCAGCGGTCAGAAAGTAATTACTACAGTAGTTTGAAGATTTCAGCTTTTCGAGTAAGGGTGGTTATGAGTACAATGACGTCAGCCGTCTACAGCTCGCATAACTGAAGACGTCACTAATGTTGGGATTTTAGTAGATTTCACTCTGTGCCCGCTGGTCTTATTACAATAAATGGCTGCGGCTGACGCGCTAACTCCAGCAACTGACTCCTAAAGTACACCACCAATTTTTGTTTCTTTCTTTCACACTTGCTATATCATAGATCTACTTTGAAAAATTAAAAAAAAAAACATTCCGTTTTAGTCCGGTACCTATTTTCTCTCTAACATTTTTACGCGCTTTCTACAAATTTCCCATTTTCGTTTCTAGTTTCCTTCGTTTAACATTTTAAAATGTTTACTTCCTGACCGTTTTTTGTCTTTTATTTTTGAAAGCCGGTCGGTCGTCTGCCTCATCTCTCGCTATTTGTTCTCTCTCTCTCTCTCTCTCTCTCTCTCTCTCTCTCTCTCTCTCTCTCAGGCTAGAGTGCCTCCATTTTTCTTCTCCGTTCGTTTCCGTTCTGTCGTGTCCAGATTTCCCAATCTCATATATTTCTAACATTAGCGTTTGATTTAGTCGAGTGTCATCAGCCCTCGCCGACTGTCTCCCATTAAGGGCGCTGCTATGATGAGCTCGTTGATTACATGCAAATGAGGCGAATTCAATGACGAGCAAAGCAAAGGTCAGGTCAAAGGTCACGTAACTTTCTTTCTCTGGCTTTCATGATTGGCAATCGTTGGTAACATTTTCCGAGCATGTTGTCGAAGGGAAATATTCATTCCGTGTGAGGGGTGGCTCGCTGACTGAGAAGTTCGATACGAATATGGAAGATAGAAACTCTCGTCTTTCACAAGCAATATTTTTCTTGGAGAATATCAAATTCCTCATTCGAATCCTCCTTTCCTCCTCCGCCAAGGTTTTCTTCAATTACTTTACAATTTTTTCGTAACTATCATCATGTGTTCGACCTGGAAGACCATCAACAGAATCCTCATGACTATCTTGAATATAGTTAGCATTGCCATTTACAAGGCTATAATATGTGTGCCTTACTGACCGACACATCCGACTTCCATTATTTGGACTGGGTTTGTTTTCCCCATCTCCAATTCCTAAGCGGGCTAAACTGGAGAGTCTTTTTTCCAACAGAAATACGTGAAGGTGAGGTCTTGGTGAGGTCTGGTTCGTTGATCCTGTAGTCAGTAGTCTATTATGATTATGTTCATCATCATCATCATTGAGTGCCGTCTCCGCATCGAAGGTTGGCTACCATGGAGCGCCATTCCACTCTGTCTCTTGCTTTGATGGTGCAGATTGTCATCAGCTGCATTGTCAATCTTTTGATGTTGCTCGTCCATGTTAATCTTGGTCTGCCTCTGCCTCTTTTACCTTGTATTTTCCCCTCCAATATTACTTTCAGTAGGCTGTTGTGTCTTTTAACGTGGCCCAAAAATTTCATTTGTCTTGTTCTAATCGTGTTTAGTAGTTCTATGATGATGTCACTGGCTGATAACACCTCAACCACTGGCCACATCAGGATACATGTTAACGATTAGAACCCTTGCGATGACCCCTGCTCCCCCCTCTCACTGCTCGTCCATACTTTCCAAGCTCTTTCTCCCTGACATCCTTGACATCTCTGTCCCTCTATGTCTTCCCTGCTGTCACTGCATCTAAGACTACGCCCAAAGGCGTGGCTAACGCCAGTGACTTTACGTGGTAAGCGCACTAGTTTGACCATCAAATTATCGGGGTTAATTTCCAGCCCAACACACCCCAATCGACCCCGACTAAAAAATGACTACCTGCTTTGATGAGTTGAGGAAGGTAAATCACGGGCCTTCTTGCCTCCATATTTATGTGGATGGTCAATGATTGTAAACACTTCGTTCATTCATACCATCATTTCTTATATGACAGACTGTTGTCTTCCAGTCACTTGTGTCTTTTTTTTTCCTTCTGTTTACTCTTCTACCTTTTTAGCTCCCTGTGGAGCATAGGTCTTCAACAAACACTTTCCAAGTCGTTCTGTTTTTTGACATTCTTTTAAGATCATTCCATGTCTTCCCCATCATCTTCATCTCTGCTTCTATCTGTCTTCTCCAAGAATTCCTTGGTCTTCCTCTTTGTCTTTTCCCCTGGGGATTCCAAAAAAGGGTCTGTTGTGTAATACTCTCAGTTGGCTTCCGTAGTGTGTGTCCTATTCAGCACCATCGTCTTCGCTGTATCTCTTTATCCACTGGTGTTTGACTGGTACATTTCCATAATTCTATGTTAGTGATTTTGCCCTGCCATTTCCATCCTTTTATTCTGCGTAAGCATCCATTAATGAAAGTCTGTATCTTCGTGATTGTCAATTTTGTTGTTCTCCATGTTTCACAGCCATATAATAGGACCGCCTTAACATTTGACATTATAATTTTCATAACATCATTTCTTAAAGGACAGACTGTTGTCTTCCAGTCACTTGTGTCTTTTTTTTTGTTTCGTTTTTCTGTTTACTCATATTCTCTTCAAATTGTTTTCTGGGGTTTTTATTTTTAGTAACTTTCCATTGACCCACAATGCCGCAGTCAGGTCGGATATAGTGGGCCACCGTGGAGATGTCGTAGTTACTGTGAACTAGAACGCAGAGACCCATCTACGCCAATTTAGTTACTGTGAACTAGAACGCAGAGACCCATCTACGCCAATTTAGTTACTGTGAACTAGAACGCAGAGACCCATCTACGCCAATTTAGTTACTGTGAACTAGAACGCAGAGACCCATCTACGCCAATTTAGTTACTGTGAACTAGAACGCAGAGACCCATCTACGCCAATTTAGTTACTGTGAACTAGAACGCAGAGACCCATCTACGCCAATTTAGTTACTGTGAACTAGAACGCAGAGACCCATCTACGCCAATTTAACGACCTTTTTACGAACAGACTATGGAAAGGAGTAAGCGTCCTACCTACACGGAAGTGGGAGGAGACTGTTAGCAACTCATAGCTGACTGTGAACGACAGGATCAGTGAACAAGAACTCACCAACATTGGACACCTTTTTCCTGTGATGACTCTGGATACCTTCTCCTTGCACTGACGTTGGATACCTTCTCCTTGCACTGACGTTGGATACCTTCTCCTTGCACTGACGTTGGATACCTTCTCCTTGCACTGACGTTGGATATCTTCTCCTTGCACTGACGTTGGATACCGTCTCCTTGCACTGACGTTGGATATCTTCTCCTTGCACTGATGTTGGATACCTTCTCCTTGCACTGACGTTGGATACCTTCTCCTTGCACTGATGTTGGATACCGTCTCCTTGCACTGACGTTGGATACCTTCTCCTTGCACTGACGTTGGATACCTTCTCCTTGCACTGACTTTGGATACCTTCTCCTTGAACTGACGTTGGATACCTTCTCCTTGCACTGACGTTGGATACCTTCTCCTTGCACTGACGTTGGATACCTTCTCCTTGCACTGACGTTGGATACCTTCTCCTTGAACTGACGTTGGATATCTTCTTCTTGCATTGATGTTGGATATCTTCTCCTTGAGCTGACGTTGGATATCTTCTTCTTGCATTGATGTTGGATATCTTCTCCTTGAGCTGACGTTGGATATCTTCTTCTTGCATTGATGTTGGATATCTTCTCCTTGAACTGACGTTGGATATCTTCTTCTTGCATTGATGTTGGATATCTTCTCCTTGAACTGACGTTGGATATCTTCTTCTTGCATTGATGTTGGATATCTTCTTCTTGCATTGATGTTGGATATCTTCTCCTTGAACTGACGTTGGATATCTTCTTCTTGCACTGACGTTGGATATCTTCTCCAACCACTGACTCTGGATACCCTCTCTGTGTTCTGACTCTGGATACCTTCTCCATGTACTGACTCTGGGTACCTTTTCCGTGTACTGACTCTGCATACCTTCTCCTTGTACTGACTCTGGATACCCTCTCTGTGTTCTGACTCTGGATACCTTCTCCATGTACTGACTCTGGGTACCTTCTCCGTGTACTGACTCTGCATACCTTCTCCTTGTACTGACTCTGGATACCCTCTCCATGTACTGACTCTGGATAATGCTCCTTGTACTGACTCTGGATACCTTCTCCGTGTACTGACTCTGGATACCTTCTCCGTGTACTGACTTTGGAAACCTTCTCCTTGTACTGACTCTGGATACCCTCTCCGTGTTCTGACTCTGGATACCTTCTCCATGTACTGACTCTGGATACCTTCTCCTTGTACTGACTCTGGATACCTTCTCTATGTACTGACTCTGAATACCTTCTCCTTGTACTGACTCTGGATACCTACTCCTTGTACTGACTCTGGATACCTTCTCTGTGTACTGACTCTAAATACCTTCTCCTTGTACTGACTTTGGATACCTACTCCTTGTGCTGACTCTGAATACCTTCTCCTTGTACTGACTCTGGATACCTACTTCATGTACTGACTCTTGATACCTTCTCTGTGTACTGACTCTGAATACCTTCTCCTTGTACTGACTTTGGATACCTACTCCTTGTGCTGACTCTGGATACCTACTTTTTGTCCTGACTCTGGGTACCCTCTCCTTGTGCTGACTCTGGATACCTACTCCATGTACTGACTCTGGATACCTACTCCATGTACTGACTCTGGACACCTACTCCATGTACTGACTCTGGATACCTTCTCTGCGAACTGACTCTGGATACCCTCTCCGTGTTCTGACTCTGGATACCTTCTCCTTGTACTGACTCTGGATACCCTCTCCGTGTACTGAATCTGGATACCTTCTCCATGTACTGACTCTGGATACCTTCTCCCTGTACTGACTCTGGATACCTTCTCCCTGTACTGACTTTGGACACCTCCTCCCTGTACTGACTCTGGACACTCTCTCCCTGTACTGACTCTGGACACCTTCTTCCTGTACTGGCGGGACACCTCCTCCCTGTACTGACTCTGAACACATTCTCTCTGTACTGACTCTGGACACATTCTCCCTGTACTGACTCTGGGACACCCTGGACTAGTGTGACCAAGCAAGCAATGATAAAGGTTGTCCAGTGGACACGCCTGCAAGGTAAACCCGGTACCTTATTAAAACCTTCCAGTTGTCGGATGTATCGGGTTCAAAGGCACAGGTTGTGTCAACCACGAAGTAACAACATTGTTGCTGAGGCATGCATGATGAGAAGGGTGAGTTGGAGAGTGGGAGATTGGGAGAGAGGATGAGTGGGAGCGTGTGAGAAGTCTGAACATCAGGAAGGAAAGATGGAGGGAGGTGCTGATAGCGGTCGGTGATCAGGGAACGAGGAGAGTAAAGAGCCGGATGGATGTGCATCATGGACATTTTGACTTAGGGAATAATAGAACAAAGAAGTATGTGTTAGCACTCGGAAAAATTGACAGACAAACAACAATAGAAAAAAACGAAGAACAATATATGGTCCGAAGTGGGATCGAACCCGTACTCAGTGGCACCGCGCCTTGCCACGAGAAGCCGAACGCTTGGTACACTGCCACGCAGCCAACTAAAAAATTGGCTATTGCAGTAGTGTCTTACACGATGACGTTCTCAATGACTATAGCATAGGGTAACGATCACAGACCGGAAATAAATTGTATATTTGTACTTTCCTATTAATGCAAGTATCTCCCAGTAGGGCTGAATACTTGTGTTGTAGACAAACATTTATTGGACGAAACAGCACGAATAGTAGTTCCCAGTGATTATATACTGGGTACAAATAATAATACATAAATATTATTATATGGGGAACTTCCGAGGCGATAATAGGGAATAATAGAACAAAGAAGTATGTGTTAGCACTCGGAAAAATTGACAGACAAACAACAATAGAAAAAAACGAAGAACAATATATGGTCCGAAGTGGATCGAACCCGTACTCAGTGGCACCGCGCCTTGCCACGAGAAGCCGAACGCTTGGTACACTGCCACGCAGCCAACTAAAAAATTGGCTATTGCAGTAGTGTCTTACACGATGACGTTCTCAATGACTATAGCATAGGGTAACGATCACAGACCGGAAATAAATTGTATATTTGTACTTTCCTATTAATGCAAGTATCTCCCAGTAGGGCTGAATACTTGTGTTGTAGACAAACATTTATTGGACGAAACAGCACGAATAGTAGTTCCCAGTGATTATATACTGGGTACAAATAATAATACATAAATATTATTATATGGGGAACTTCCGAGGCGATAATAGGGAATAATAGAACAAAGAAGTATGTGTTAGCACTCGGAAAAATTGACAGACAAACAACAATAGAAAAAAACGAAGAACAATATATGGTCCGAAGTGGGATCGAACCCGTACTCAGTGGCACCGCGCCTTGCCACGAGAAGCCGAACGCTTGGTACACTGCCACGCAGCCAACTAAAAAATTGGCTATTGCAGTAGTGTCTTACACGATGACGTTCTCAATGACTATAGCATAGGGTAACGATCACAGACCGGAAATAAATTGTATATTTGTACTTTCCTATTAATGCAAGTATCTCCCAGTAGGGCTGAATACTTGTGTTGTAGACAAACATTTATTGGACGAAACAGCACGAATAGTAGTTCCCAGTGATTATATACTGGGTACAAATAATAATACATAAATATTATTATATGGGGAACTTCCGAGGCGATAATAGGGAATAATAGAACAAAGAAGTATGTGTTAGCACTCGGAAAAATTGACAGACAAACAACAATAGAAAAAAACGAAGAACAATATATGGTCCGAAGTGGGATCGAACCCGTACTCAGTGGCACCGCGCCTTGCCACGAGAAGCCGAACGCTTGGTACACTGCCACGCAGCCAACTAAAAAATTGGCTATTGCAGTAGTGTCTTACACGATGACGTTCTCAATGACTATAGCATAGGGTAACGATCACAGACCGGAAATAAATTGTATATTTGTACTTTCCTATTAATGCAAGTATCTCCCAGTAGGGCTGAATACTTGTGTTGTAGACAAACATTTATTGGACGAAACAGCACGAATAGTAGTTCCCAGTGATTATATACTGGGTACAAATAATAATACATAAATATTATTATATGGGGAACTTCCGAGGCGATAATAGTGAATAATAGAACAAAGAAGTATGTGTTAGCACTCGGAAAAATTGACAGACAAACAACAATAGAAAAAAACGAAGAACAATATATGGTCCGAAGTGGGATCGAACCCGTACTCAGTGGCACCGCGCCTTGCCACGAGAAGCCGAACGCTTGGTACACTGCCACGCAGCCAACTAAAAAATTGGCTATTGCAGTAGTGTCTTACACGATGACGTTCTCAATGACTATAGCATAGGGTAACGATCACAGACCGGAAATAAATTGTATATTTGTACTTTCCTATTAATGCAAGTATCTCCCAGTAGGGCTGAATACTTGTGTTGTAGACAAACATTTATTGGACGAAACAGCACGAATAGTAGTTCCCAGTGATTATATACTGGGTACAAATAATAATACATAAATATTATTATATGGGGAACTTCCGAGGCGATAATAGGGAATAATAGAACAAAGAAGTATGTGTTAGCACTCGGAAAAATTGACAGACAAACAACAATAGAAAAAACGAAGAACAATATATGGTCCGAAGTGGGATCGAACCCGTACTCAGTGGCACCGCGCCTTGCCACGAGAAGCCGAACGCTTGGTACACTGCCACGCAGCCAACTAAAAAATTGGCTATTGCAGTAGTGTCTTACACGATGACGTTCTCAATGACTATAGCATAGGGTAACGATCACAGACCGGAAATAAATTGTATATTTGTACTTTCCTATTAATGCAAGTATCTCCCAGTAGGGCTGAATACTTGTGTTGTAGACAAACATTTATTGGACGAAACAGCACGAATAGTAGTTCCCAGTGATTATATACTGGGTACAAATAATAATACATAAATATTATTATATGGGGAACTTCCGAGGCGATAATAGGGAATAATAGAACAAAGAAGTATGTGTTAGCACTCGGAAAAATTGACAGACAAACAACAATAGAAAAAAACGAAGAACAATATATGGTCCGAAGTGGGATCGAACCCGTACTCAGTGGCACCGCGCCTTGCCACGAGAAGCCGAACGCTTGGTACACTGCCACGCAGCCAACTAAAAAATTGGCTATTGCAGTAGTGTCTTACACGATGACGTTCTCAATGACTATAGCATAGGGTAACGATCACAGACCGGAAATAAATTGTATATTTGTACTTTCCTATTAATGCAAGTATCTCCCAGTAGGGCTGAATACTTGTGTTGTAGACAAACATTTATTGGACGAAACAGCACGAATAGTAGTTCCCAGTGATTATATACTGGGTACAAATAATAATACATAAATATTATTATATGGGGAACTTCCGAGGCGATAATAGGGAATAATAGAACAAAGAAGTATGTGTTAGCACTCGGAAAAATTGACAGACAAACAACAATAGAAAAAAACGAAGAACAATATATGGTCCGAAGTGGGATCGAACCCGTACTCAGTGGCACCGCGCCTTGCCACGAGAAGCCGAACGCTTGGTACACTGCCACGCAGCCAACTAAAAAATTGGCTATTGCAGTAGTGTCTTACACGATGACGTTCTCAATGACTATAGCATAGGGTAACGATCACAGACCGGAAATAAATTGTATATTTGTACTTTCCTATTAATGCAAGTATCTCCCAGTAGGGCTGAATACTTGTGTTGTAGACAAACATTTATTGGACGAAACAGCACGAATAGTAGTTCCCAGTGATTATATACTGGGTACAAATAATAATACATAAATATTATTATATGGGGAACTTCCGAGGCGATAATAGGGAATAATAGAACAAAGAAGTATGTGTTAGCACTCGGAAAAATTGACAGACAAACAACAATAGAAAAAAACGAAGAACAATATATGGTCCGAAGTGGGATCGAACCCGTACTCAGTGGCACCGCGCCTTGCCACGAGAAGCCGAACGCTTGGTACACTGCCACGCAGCCAACTAAAAAATTGGCTATTGCAGTAGTGTCTTACACGATGACGTTCTCAATGACTATAGCATAGGGTAACGATCACAGACCGGAAATAAATTGTATATTTGTACTTTCCTATTAATGCAAGTATCTCCCAGTAGGGCTGAATACTTGTGTTGTAGACAAACATTTATTGGACGAAACAGCACGAATAGTAGTTCCCAGTGATTATATACTGGGTACAAATAATAATACATAAATATTATTATATGGGGAACTTCCGAGGCGATAATAGGGAATAATAGAACAAAGAAGTTACTTCTTTTGTTCTATTATTCCCTATTATCGCCTCGGAAGTTCCCCATATAATAATATTTATGTATTATTATTTGTACCCAGTATATAATCACTGGGAACTACTATTCGTGCTGTTTCGTCCAATAAATGTTTGTCTACAACACAAGTATTCAGCCCTACTGGGAGATACTTGCATTAATAGGAAAGTACAAATATACAATTTATTTCCGGTCTGTGATCGTTACCCTATGCTATAGTCATTGAGAACGTCATCGTGTAAGACACTACTGCAATAGCCAATTTTTTAGTTGGCTGCGTGGCAGTGTACCAAGCGTTCGGCATCTCGTGGCAAGGCGCGGTGCCACTGAGTACGGGTTCGATCCCACTTCGGACCATATATTGTTCTTCGTTTTTTTCTATTGTTGTTTGTCTGTCAATTTTTCCGAGTGCTAACACATACTTCTTTGTTCTATTATTCCCTATTATCGCCTCGGAAGTTCCCCATATAATAATATTTATGTATTATTATTTGTACCCAGTATATAATCACTGGGAACTACTATTCGTGCTGTTTCGTCCAATAAATGTTTGTCTACAACACAAGTATTCAGCCCTACTGGGAGATACTTGCATTAATAGGAAAGTACAAATATACAATTTATTTCCGGTCTGTGATCGTTACCCTATGCTATAGTCATTGAGAACGTCATCGTGTAAGACACTACTGCAATAGCCAATTTTTTAGTTGGCTGCGTGGCAGTGTACCAAGCGTTCGGCTTCTCGTGGCAAGGCGCGGTGCCACTGAGTACGGGTTCGATCCCACTTCGGACCATATATTGTTCTTCGTTTTTTTCTATTGTTGTTTGTCTGTCAATTTTTCCGAGTGCTAACACATACTTCTTTGTTCTATTATTCCCTATTATCGCCTCGGAAGTTCCCCATATAATAATATTTACATTTTGACTTACTAGCAACGAAATGCAATTTATTCATGGACGGAAGAAGATAAGACGTCCTGTTAAGTCTGTCACATCCTGTTAAGTCTGTCACATCATGTTAAGTCTGTCACGTCCTGTTAAGTCTGTTACATCCTGTTAAGTCTGTCACATCCTGTTAAGTCTGTCACATCATGTTAAGGCTGTTACGTCCTGTTAAGGCTGTTACGTCCTGTTAAGGCTGTCACGTCCTGTTAAGGCTGTCACATCATGTTAAGTCTGTTACATCCTGTTAAGTCTGTTACATCCTGTTAAGGCTGTCACGTCCTGTTAAGTCTGTCACATCATGTTAAGTCTGTTACATCCTGTTAAGTCTGTTACATCCTGTTAAGTCTGTTACATCCTGTTAAGTCTGTCACATCCTGTTAAGTCTGTTACATCCTGTTAAGTCTGTCACATCCTGTTAAGTCTGTCACATCCTGTTAAGTCTGTTACATCCTGTTAAGGCTGTCACATCATGTTAAGTCTGTCACGTCCTGTTAAGTCTGTCACGTCCTGTTAAGTCTGTCACGTCCTGTTAAGTCTGTCACGTCCTGTTAAGGCTGTCACATCATGTTAAGGCTGTCACATCATGTTAAGTCTGTTACATCCTGTTAAGTCTGTCACATCCTGTTAAGGCTGTCACATCCTGTTAAGTCTGTTACATCCTGTTAAGTCTGTTACATCCTGTTAAGTCTGTCACATCCTGTTAAGTCTGTCACATCCTGTTAAGTCTGTTACATCCTGTTAAGTCTGTCACATCCTGTTAAGGCTGTCACATCCTGTTAAGGCTGTCACATCCTGTTAAGGCTGTCACATCCTGTTAAGTCTGTTACATCCTGTTAAGTCTGTCACATCCTGTTAAGTCTGTTACATCCTGTTAAGTCTGTCACATCCTGTTAAGTCTGTCACGTCCTGTTAAGTCTGTTACATCCTGTTAAGTCTGTCACATCCTGTTAAGTCTGTTACATCATGTTAAGTCTGTCACATCCTGTTAAGTCGTTACATCCTGTTAAGGCTGACACATCCTGTTAAGGCTGTCACGTCCTGTTAAGTCTGTCACGTCCTGTTAAGTCTGTTACATCCTGTTAAGTCTGTTACATCCTGTTAAGGCTGTCACATCCTGTTAAGGCTGTCACGTCCTGTTAAGGCTGTCACATCCTGTTAAGTCTGTCACGTCCTGTTAAGGCTGTCACGTCCTGTTAAGGCTGTCACATCCTGTTAAGGCTGTCACGTCCTGTTAAGGCTGTCACATCCTGTTAAGGCTGTCACGTCCTGTTAAGTCTGTTACATCCTGTTAAGTCTGTCACATCCTGTTAAGTCTGTTACATCCTGTTAAGGCTGTCACATCCTGTTAAGTCTGTCACGTCCTGTTAAGTCTGTTACATCCTGTTAAGTCTGTTACATCCTGTTAAGTCTGTTACATCCTGTTAAGGCTGTCACATCCTGTTAAGTCTGTCACGTCCTGTTAAGTCTGTTACATCCTGTTAAGTCTGTCACGTCCTGTTAAGTCTGTTACATCCTGTTAAGGCTGTCACATCCTGTTAAGTCTGTCACGTCCTGTTAAGTCTGTTACATCCTGTTAAGGCTGTTACATCCTGTTAAGGCTGTCACGTCCTGTTAAGGCTGTCACGTCCTGATTAGGCTGTTACGTCCTGTCAAGGCTTTTACGTCCTGTCAAGGCTGTCACGTCCTGTTAAGGCTGTTACGTCCTGATTAGGCTGTTACGTACTGTTAAAGCTGTTACGTCCCGTTTAGGCTGCTACGTCCTGTCAAGGCTGTTACGTCCTGTCAAGGCTGTTACGTCCTGTTAAGTCTGTCACGTCCTGTTAAGGCTGTCACGTCCTGTTAAGGCTGCCACGTCCCGTTTAGGCGGTTACGTCCCTTTTAGGCGGTTACGTCCCTTTTAAGCGGTTACGTCCTGATTAGGCTGTTACGTCCCGTTTAGGCTGTTACGTCCCGTTTAGGCTGTTACGTCTCGTTTAGGCTGTCACCTCCCGTTTAGGCTGTTACGTCCCGTTTAGGCTGTTACGTCCCGTTTAGGCTGTTACGTCCCGTTTAGGCTGTTACGTCCCGTTTAGGCTGTTACGTCCCGTTTAGGCTGTTACGTCCCGTTTAGGCTGTTACGTCCCGTTTAGGCTGTTACGTCCCGTTTAGGCTGTTACGTCCCGTTTAGGCTGTTACGTCCCGTTTAGGCTGTTACGTCCCGTTTAGGCTGTTACGTCCCGTTTAGGCTGTTACGTCCCGTTTAGGCTGTTACGTCCCGTTTAGGCTGTTACATCTTGTTTAGTAATTTTTTCCCGATTTTACACAGGGATGAGCGTCACCGTGCGACTGGTCGTTACCAGGACGTTTAATCGTCGCTAATGAATGCCTCTGGCACGGAACCAATATTCAATAGAAGCAGCTGTACATGCTTACGTTCGCCCGATGACTAAAGTATTCTAGAGTATTCGTAGACTAGAATTCCTCTTCATCATCCGTCCTTAAAAGGACGTTAAGTGGACGTGTCTGCGTTGTGTTGTGGTTTGCAGTATAACTGTTATATTTGCGTCTTTCGGCCCAACATATCCGACTTCAGCACGACATTTTTGAGTACCGGGTTGTTTTCCCTCTTCGATCCCCGCTCGCTTGGCTAAACTAGACAGGTTAGTCTGTCGCTGGAGGCACCGCGGAGAGGTGGAGCAGGGTGTGGATGGTTTAAGTTCACCGATCTTGGCGCAAGCCATCAGCTGTGGGTCGCTGACAACTTCCAGGTCCTGGTGCTAGGGGACGCGCCTTCGCCTCCGAAGCAGCTATGAATCAATCACCCCGGCTACCGACCGACAGCCGGTACTACAGCTGTTCACAGATTCATCAATGTAAATCTCAATCTGTTGATGAATGTCACCCCCTCAACGACCTTCCCCCCCCCCCCCACGCCCATCTGTCTCTAAACAAACACACAAAGTGTTAACGACTTCCACTGTGCGAGATGTGTGTTCACGACCCCTTTAAATTAATTAAATTAACATGTTTTCCTCCTTCCTACTAACTCCCCTTCACAAAGCTATTGTCTCTATCCGGTCGTGGTGATTTGTTGTCTAAAATAGACCGAATAGATTAAAGTTGTAGCGGGTTTTTCTTGCAATAGAATCGTTTCTCAATTGCTTTCAAGGCAAGGACAAACGATGCGGACCCAGCAATGTTCCCAGATTGATGCAGTTTTTACTTGAGATCCCGATGGTGACATGCCACGGAGTTTAGCGTCAAGAGAAATATGCATCATCATCATTATCATGTGCCATAACTGTTGGCGTAGGCGATCATGTCCTTCCACAATCTTCTATATGATCCTATCAGTTCTGTTGTTGACTGTTTTCCATGCTATGACACCAAGCTATCCAGTATTTTCTCTCTTGTCGTTTACGATATCTTTTTCCTTTTATTTTGCCAGTTGTAACCAAGTATTCCAACTTTCCTCTTCTCATGATGTGCCCAAGAAATGTTGATTGTTTCTTTCTGATGTTTTTTAGAAACTCCCTTTTCGAGTTGGCCTCTTTGAGAACTTCCTCGTTGGTATTTTTAACTGAGAAGTTTTAGCAACAACTAAATTATCGTCTCTAAACGACAGATAAATGTATGTGGCACAACATGGGGAGTGACAGAAGAAGTGCTGCCTGTTTATGGGATAGACATATGGAGAATATGTTGGTAGTGGTCGTATCTTGTCGTGATAGCCCCGTACACGGCGTGAGTTAGACATATGTAGACATCACTTCACTTCGCCATCACTTCACCACCACTTAACTTCACTACCATTTCACTTCTCTTCCACTTCACTTCAATTCACCGCAATTTATTTCACTATCACTTCATTACCACATCACTTCACTTCACCGCCACTTCACTGGAAAATGGTTGATGGAGGAATGTTGGTGGAAGAAGGTTGGTGGTAGGTTGATGGAAGGTTGATGGAAGGTTGATGGACGGTTGGTGGAAGGTTGGTGGAAGAAGGCTGATGGAAGGTTGATGGAAGGTTGATGGAAGGTTGATGGAAGGTTGATGGAAGAAGGTTGATGGAAGGTTGGTGGAAGAAGGTTGATGGAAGGTTGATGGAAGGTTGATGGAAGAAGGTTGATGGAAGAAGGTTGATGGAAGAAGGTTGATGGAAGGTTGATGGAAGAAGGTTGATGGAAGGTTGGTGGAAGAAGGTTGATGGAAGGTTTATGGAAGGTTGATGGAAGAAGGTTGATGGAAGAAGGTTGATGGAAGAAGGTTGATGGAAGAAGGTTGATGGGAAGAAGGTTGATGGAAGAAGGTTGGTGGAAGAAGGTTGATGGAAGAAGGTTGATGGAAGAAGGTTGATGGAAGGTTGATGGAAGGTTGAAGGAAGAAGGTTGGTGTTTAAAAGGTCGGTGGTAGAAGGTCGGTGGTAGGATGCCGGTGGTCGAAGGTAGAAGGTCTGTGGTAGAAGGTCTGGGGTAGAAAGTCTGGGGTAGAAGGTCGGTGGTAGAAAGTCTGTGGTAGAAGGTCTGTGGTAGAAGGTCGGTGGTAGAAAGTCTGGGGTAGAAGGTCGGTGGTAGAAAGTCTGTGGTAGAAGGTCTGTGGTAGAAGGTCTGTGGTAGAAAGTCTGGGGTAGAAGGTCGGTGGTAGAAAGTCTGGGGTAGAAGGTCTGTGGTAGAAGGTCTGTGGTAGAAGGTCTGTGGTAGAAAGTCTGGGTAGAAGGTCTGTGGTAGAAGGTCGGTGGTAGAAAGTCTGGGGTAGAAGGTCGGTGGTAGAAAGTCTGTGGTAGAAGGTCTGTGGTAAAAGGTCTGTGGTAGAAAGTCTGGGGTAGAAGGTCGGTGGTAGAAAGTCTGGGGTAGAAGGTCTGTGGTAGAAGTCTGTGGTAGAAGGTCTGTGGTAGAAAGTCTGGGGTAGAAGGTCGGTGGTAGAAAGTCTGTAGTAGAAGGTCTGTGGTAGAAGGTCAGTGGTAGAATGTCGGTGGTAGAAGGTCTGTGGTAGAAGGCTGGTCGTAGAAGGTTGATGGTAGAAGGCCGCTGGTAGAAGGTCTGCAGTAGAATGTCGGTGGTAGAAGGTCTGTGGTAGAAGGCTGGTGTAGAAGGTTGATGGTAGAAGGCCGCTGGTAGAAGGTCTGCAGTAGAATGTCGGTGGTAGAAGGTCTGTGGTAGAAAGTGTGTGGTAGAAGGTCGGTGGTAGAAGGTCTGTGGTAAAAAGTGTGTTATAGAAGGCCGGTGGTAGAAGGTCGGTGGTAGAAGGTCTGTGGTTGAAGGTTGGTGGTAGCAGGTTGGTGGTAGAAGGTATGTGGTAGAAGGTCAGTGGTAGAAGGTCGGTGGTAGAAGGTCGGTGGTAGAAGGTCTGTGGTTGAAGGTCGGTGGTAGAAGGTCGGTGGTAGAAGGTATATGGTAGAAGGTCGGTGGTAGAAGGTCGGTGGTAGAAAGTATATGGTAGAAGGTCTGTGGTAGAAGGTCGGTGGTAGAAGGTCTGTGGTTGAAGGTCGGTGGTAGAATTTCTGTGGTAGAAGGTCGGTGGTAGAAGGTCTGTGGTAGAAGGTCGGTGGTAGAAGGTATGTGTTAGAAGGTCGGTGGTAGAAGGTCTGTGGTTGAAGGTTGATGGTAGAAGGTCGGTGGTAGAAGGTCTGTGGTAGAAGGTCGGTGATAGAAGGTCTGTGGTTGAAGGTGTGTGGTAGTGGATTTGTGGTAGAAGGTCTGTATTGGGTCTGTGGTTGAAGGTATGGGATAGAAGGTCTGTGGTAGAAGGTCTGTGGTAGAAGGTATGTGGTAGAATGTCTGTGGTAGAAGGTCTGTGGTAAAACGTCTGTGGTAGAAGGTATGTGGTAGAAGGTCTGTGGTAGAAGGTATGTGTTAGAAGGTCTGTGGTAGAAGGTATGTGGTAGAAGGTATGTAGTAGAAGGTCGGTTGTAGAAGGTATATGGTAGAAGGTATGTGGTAGAAGTTCGGTGGTAGAAGGTCTGTGGTAGAAGGTATGTGGTAGAAGGTCGGTGGTAGAGTATTAATGGAAAAGAGAGAGAAGAAAGTTGGAAAATAAAAAAAAGAAATAACTTCACTGATTACCTTCAAGTTGTCTTTTCCCCACATTTAAAATTCTAATCCAGGCCTTGAAAAGTTCACCAAACAGAAGGAACTAACGAGTCGAGTCCATCAAAGAGAAGGAATTAACGAGTCGAGTCCATCAAAGAGAAGGAACTAACGAGTCGAGTCCATCAAAGAGAAGGAACTAACGAGTCGAGTCCATCAAAGAGAAGGAACTAACGAGTCGAGTCCATCAAAGAGAAGGAACTAACGAGTCGAGTCCATCAAAGAGAAGGAACTAACGAGTCGAGTCCATCAAACAGAAGGAACTAACGAGTCGAGTCCATCAAACAGAAGGAACTAACGAGTCGAGTCCATCAAAAAGAAGAACTAACGAGTCGAAGTCCATCAAAAATTCTCTCTAATCTTGACTTTATTTGGGGGATAGAGTGACAACTCTGAGCTGAGGCGCCCACCAAAATGTGATTAACTCCCCTTGAAGAGATTGTAAAAGGGAGAGAAGTCGTTTCTCTTCGCCTCTCTTGTCCGATAATCTCAGACGATGTTCTTAATTATGCCCCTTTAGTCTGGATCTCTTAATTAAAGAAATGGCGAGATCCTTGGTGAGTGCAGATGTTCCTAATTGATAATGGGTAAAAAAATAAAACTAGAGACATTGACGATAAGATTGGACGCCGGAACAAAATAAAAATCGATGATGAAGATTAAGATGCAAAATGGGAACGCTTTGTTAGAGGAGAGAGAGACGGGGGGAAATAGATTTCGCGGGAGCAAAGTTGTGAAACATTTTGATTGGAAATGGGGAAAAAGAACAGAAATATTCCGTATTTCAAATTAATAGTTTTTGACACAGTCAGAACGTTGTCTTGATTCTCACATCCCTGGAGATGTCACAGAGTGAATCACTCATCAATGCTGTCTGTCACTGATGACTAAGATCGACCTTCGCTCATGTGAATAAACGTGGATCGGCATCGACTGATCAGACAAGATGTCTGAATGTAGATCTAGAATGTCGACAATTTTAAAATCAGGACAAGTCGTTTGTTTAAAAAAAAAAAAAAAAAAAAAAAGTACAGTACCCCCGTCACACCAAGTGACGTATAGGGAATATGGTGTTAGTGACCATAAATTGAAGAAGATACTATGCAATCCATTTGTGACAATAGAAACAAGAAAAAGAGTTCTTAAATGTAACGTAGAGCCAGTCTTAACATATGGATGCGAGTCATGGACAATAGGACAACAGACAAGAAAATCACTGGAGTCTGTAGAAATGTGGTTTTACAGAAGAATGTTGAGAATACCATGGACAGCTAAGAAGAGTAATGAAAATGTTCTGAAAGAGGTCAAAGCAAAAATAGAGCTAATTTCCAATGTTAGGAAGAAACAATCATCATTTTTTGGCCATGTAATGAGAAGAGAACAACTGGAATATATTGTAACAACTGGGAAAATTGAGGGACGAAGAGATAGAGGGAAGCAAAGAGAAAAAATACCAGACAGTTTTAAGAGAATGGCTTGGCAGAAGGTCAACAACAGAAATGATAAAGAACTGTCGAGATCGAAAGTTGTGAAGAGACATGATCACCTACGCCACTAGGCCCGGTACTTGATGATGATGATGACCATAACTTTTACAGACCTTCGGCACACGATTTTTGGGGTAATGTGGTCGGTATTACGCCAGTGCCGCTTTACTTTCCCAGAAAAAAATCCGGTACCCATTTAAGGCTGGGTGAACCACCTGGCAGCCGTCGGTTGTGGATAGAACCCTACCTCTTGTCCTTTGTAGTCCAGTTCACTAACCACTGAGCTATCGCGGCTCCTTTAGTCTTTGTACACATCATATTTTTTTCTTCGTCTCTTTCTTATTCGTCTCTTTCTTATTCGTCTCTTTCATATTCGTTTCTTTCTTATTCGTCTCTTTCTTATTTGTCTCTTTCTTATTCGTTTCTTTCTTATTCGTTTCTTTCTTATTTGTCTCTTTCTTATTCGTCTCTTTCTTATTTGTCTCTTTCTTATTCGTTTCTTTCTTATTCGTTTCTTTCTTATTTGTCTCTTTCTTATTCGTCTCTTTCTTATTCGTCTCTTTCTTATTCGTCTCTTTCTTATTCGTTTCTTTCTTATTTGTCTCTTTCTTATACGTCTCTTTCTTATTCGTCTCTTTCTTATTCGTCTCTTTCTTATTCGTCTCTTTGTTATTCGTTCTTTGTTATTCGTTTCTTTCTTATTCGTCTCTTTCTTATTCGTTTCTTTCTTATTCGTCGTTCTTTCTTATTTGTCTCTTTCTTATTCGTTTCTTTCTTATTCGTCTCTTTGTTATTCGTTTCTTTCTTATTCGTCTCTTTGTTATTCGTTTCTTTCTTATTCGTCTCTTTCTTATTCGTCTCTTTCTTATTCATCTCTTTGTTATTCGTTTCTTTCTTATTCGTCTCTTTCTTATTCGTCTCTTTCTTATTCGTATCTTTCTTATTCGTCTCTTTGTTATTCGTTTCTTTCTTATTCGTTTCTTTCTTATTCGTCTCCCTTTTCTTCTTCTCCTAATTGCTGTTCTTCCTGCTTAATCTTCCTCTTCCTCCACATACTTCTTCGTTTTCTTATTTTCTTTTTATTTTCTTCTTATTTTCTTCTTATTTTACTTCTTCATCTTATTGTTTTCTTCTACTCTTTTCTTCTTCCTCTTCTTCACTTTCTTCATCCCTCGTCCTCTTCATTCATCTACTTTTCTCACATCGACTCCGTGGTGGTGGAGTGATCAAAGCACTCATCTATTGATGACGAGGGTCAAGTGGCCAGGTGCTTACCCATTCATTGAAAATGGGTGCCGAAACGTAACATAAATACCTATAACACGGTCACGGCTTTACGCAGGTCATGGACAACACAATCGAGCAACGTTTCGGCTCGATGGGCCTTCGGCGGGAGCCACACAGAAATAAAAGCAAATAAACATAACATTACAAAGCAAAATAAAACTAAAATAAATGTTTTATAAAGAAAGAAAATAATATTAAAAATTCGTGAAAATTAACTTTTCTGGTGTGCTTGCTTGTGTCATCTATTCTTCTAAGTTCATTTTTAATCCTTTATCATCATTGGGTGCCGTCTCCACACCGAAGGTTGGCTACCATGGAGCGCCATTCATTCATTGAGTGCTGTCTCCACATCAGAGGTTGGCTACCATGGAGCGCCATTCATTCATTGGGTGCCGTCTCCACATCGAAGGTTGGCTACCATGGAGCGCCATTCATTCATTGGGTGCCGTCTCCACATCGAAGGTTGGCTACCATGGAGCGCCATTCATTCATTGAGTGGCGTCTCCACATCGAAGGTTGGCTACCATGGAGCGCCATTCATTCATTGAGTGGCGTCTCCACATCGAAGGTTGGCTACCATGGAGCGCCATTCATTCATTGGGTGCCGTCTCCACAACAAAGGTTGGCTACCATGGAGCGTCATTCATTCATTGAGTGGCGTCTCCGCAAAGAAAGTTGACTACCATAGCCATAGAGCTAAAAATAACCCATGAAACCGCATTCATCTAGCGGCAACACCCTCTATATTATTTTGATTCCCATTTTTGAATGTCAAGGTCGTTAGTACTTGGTCCAGATAGAGGAAAAATGTACCGCTGGCTCCTAGAGGTTTTACTGTATAATAGTTTCGTTTCATTCACAAACGTTATAGTGGCCAGAGGAAAACCTTACTTTAATAAATGCAGATCAAATCAAATAAATCATAATAGCCAACGAAATGTTTAATAGAATATTCGAAAATTTGTAATATAATTATTTTTTTAAAATATAATAAATTATCATTTCCTTTTGTATTTCGTTAATATGTTCAGGCTAGCACCGGCGGTAGCTGCGGTATCATAGAGAATACGCCACTGTGTGTGATAAGTGTGATAACACTGTCAAATATTTGCTTCTTCGACAGGTCCTGAACACACGGACATCACGAGCGAACCGTGGTTTGTCTGGATGCTGGGGGGACCGTCGGGGGCACTCTGTGGGTGGCTCTCTGTGTCTTCAGCGTCTGGCTCTGCAAGCGGCGGAGGAGAAACAAGAAGAAGAAGCTGGCACAGGGGGAGATGTACAGCGGTAAGGGATGTCAACCTGGAAGGGTTCCTGTCGTGTTGGGGGAGAAGTCAGATGTCTCCACATTGAACAAGTGTGCATGTGTGTGAGCTTATGTGTGGGCGTGTATGTGTGTGCGTATGTTTGTATGAAGAAATGAAACCACAATGAACATCTGGCTAACCTCCCCGCTACTGAATAGAAATGTCCTGGGTTCAGATCCCAGGATTTAGTGAACACGGCTCGAGATTTACCCGCTCACAATCTACAAATGGTACAATATTTTATCTGTAACATTAAGGGCGGCCTGACGTGAGACTGTCCATACCATACTTACATTGTGAAGACGGTCACTGAACAATATCCCTCACAAGTCATTAGGCAACGAGTGGGTCACTAGTCATTCGGAAGTAAGGAGAGAGTGATAGACAGAGTGAACATTTCTCCCCCCCCCCCTCCCCCCCCCCCCCCTCCATAGACCCCTCTTTCTTCCGGTGATAGGCAACATAAATGTATTAATATCACCGTGTGACGTCATTTCCAGCAGGGAATCCCCCAAACATGTCTGTCCCCACAAACAAATGGGTGCTTTAGTAGCGATGTGTTTCCAATTGATGACATCAAGGTTGTCTGACAGCATGCAGGACAGCGGCTTGTTTGCCAGCAGCCTGATTGACAGCATGTAGGACAGTAGTCTGTATGACAGGAGTCTGCATGGCAGCAAGTATGACACCCTAAATGACAGCATGTAAGACAGCATGTAGGACAGCTTGTAGGACCACCTGTGCGACACATGTAAAACTACCTGTATAACAGCATGTAAGACCGCCTGTATAACAGCATGTAAGACCGCCTGTATGACAACATGTAGGACCACCTGTATGACAACATGTAGGACCACCTGTATGACAACATGTAGGACCACCTGTATGACAACATGTAGGACCACCTGTATGACAACATGTAGGACCACCTGTATGACAACATGTAGGACCACCTGCATGACAACATGTAAGACCACCTGTATGACAACATGTAAGACCACCTATATGACAACATGTAAGACCACCTGTATGACAACATGTAGGACCACCTGTATGACAACATGTAGGACCATCTGTATGACAACATATAGGACCACCTTTATGACAACATGTAGGACCACCTGTATGACAACATGTAGGACCACCTGTAAGACAACATGTAAGACCACCTGTATGACAACATGTAAGACCACTTGTATGACAGCATGTAAGACCACCTGTATGACATGTAGGACCACCTGTATGACTACATGTAAGACCACCTGTATGACAACATATAAGACCACCTGTACGACAACATGTAAGACCACTTGTATGACAGCATGTAAGACCAACTGTATGCCGGGATGTAAGACCATCTGTATGACAGCTTGTAAAATCACCTACCTGTATGACAACAAGTAAGATCACCCGTATGACAACATGTAAGACCACCTGTATGACAACATGTAAGACCACCTGTATGACAACATGTAAGACCACTTGTATGACAACATGTCAGACCACTTGTATGACAGCATGTCAGACCACACCTGTATGACATGATGTAAGATCACCTGTATGACAACATGTAAGACCACCTGTATGACAACATGTAAGACCACTTGTATGACAGCATGTCAGACCACACCTGTATGACATGATGTAAGATCACCTGTATGACAACATGTAAGACCACCTGTATGACAACATGTAGGACCACCTGTATGACAACATATAAGACCACCTGTATGACATCATGTAAGACCACCTGTATGACAGCATGTAAGACCACCTGTAAGACAACATGTAAGACCACCTGCATGACAACATGTAAGACCACCTGTATGACAGCATGTCAGACCACACCTGTATGACATGATGTAAGATCACCTGTATGACAACATGTAAGACCACCTGTATGACAACATGTAGGACCACCTGTATGACAACATATAAGACCACCTGTATGACAGCATGTAAGACCACCTGTATGACAACATGTAAGACCACCTGTATGACAACATGTAGGACCACCTGTATGACAACATGTAAGACCACCTGTATGACAGCATGTAAGACACATGTATGACAGCATGAAAGACAACCTGCAAGACAACATGTAAGACCACCTGTATGACAGCATGTAGGACCACCTGTATGACAGCATGTAAGACCACCTGTATGACAACATGTAAGACCGCCTGTATGACAGCATGTAGGACCACCTGTATGACAACATGTAAGACCACCTGTAAGACAACATGTAGGACCACCTGTATGACAGCATGTAAAACAACCTGTAAGACAACATGTAAGACAACCTGTATGACAACATATAAGACCACCTGTATGACAGCATGAAGGACCACCTGTATGACAGCAAGTAGGACCACCTGTATGACAGCATGTAGGACCACCTGTATGACAGCAAGTAGGACCACCTGTATGACAGCATGTAGGACCACCTGTATGACAGCAAGTAGGACCACCTGTATGACAACATGTAAGACCACCTGTATGACAACAAGTAAGACCACCTGTATGATAACAAGTAAGACCACCTGTATGACAGCATGTAAGACCACATGTAAGACAACATGTAAGACCACCTGTATGACAAAATGTAAGACCGCCTGTAAGACAACATGTAAGACCACCTGTATGACAACAAGTAAGACCACCTGTATGATAACAAGTAAGACCACCTGTATGACAGCACGTAAGACCACCTGTAAGACAACATGTAAGACCACCTGTATGACAACATGTAAGACCGCCTGTAAGACAACATGTAAGACCACCTGTATGACAACATGTAAGACCACACCTGTATGACATCATGTAAGACCACCTGTAAGACACCATGTAAGACCACCTGTATGACAACATGTTAGACCACACCTGTATGACATCATGTAAGACCACCTGTATGACAGCATGTAAGACAACCTGTATGACAACATATAAGACCACCTGTATGACAGCATGTAAGACCGCCTGTATGACAGCATGTAAGACAACCTGTATGACAGCATGTAAGACAACCTGTATGACAACATATAAGACCACCTGTATGACAGCATGTAAGACCACCTGTATGACAGCATGTAAGACCGCCTGTATGACAGCATGTAAGACCACCTGTATGACAGCATATAAGACCACCTGTATGACAGCATGTAGGACCACCTGTATGACAGCATGTAGGACCACCTGTATGACAGCATATAAGACCACCTGTAAGACAACATGTAAGACCGCCTGTATGACAGCATGCAAGACCACCTGTAAGACAACATGTAAGACCACCTGTAAGACAACATGTAGGACCACCTGTATGACAGCATGTAAGACCACCTGTATGACAGCATTCACTGTTACCCCTCAGCGACTGTCCCAGTCCACAAATCAGAGGAGTCAGCGAGAGCCGGAAGTGTCATGACTCGTCAGGACGCCGTCTACTCCCAGAAAGAGGGCAACGGTCAAGGTCAGTAACCTCTTGTATATTTTCTCTTCTTTTATTTTCCTACTTGTTTTATCATATTGAAATAATCTTATTTGAAGTTAAGAAATAATCTTATTTGAAGTTAAGAAATAATCTTATTTGAAGTTAAGAAATAATTTTATTTGAAGTTAAGAAATAATCTTATTTGAAGTTAAGAAATAATCTTATTTGAAGTTAAGAAATAATCTTATTTGAAGTTAAGAAATAATCTTATTTGAAGTTAAGAAATAATCTTATTTGAAGTTAAGAAATAATCTTATTTGAAGTTAAGAAATAATCTTATTTGAAGTTAAGAAATAATCTTATTTGAAGTTAAGAAATAATCTTATTTGAAGTTAAGAATAAAAAGTCTCACCCACAAAGCAGTGGGGTTGTTTTACTTCGGGGTACCCTCCCTTAGCCATTTACTCTCCCAAGCTTACTTGCAAGGCAGCAGGGCAGCTACAGGTTGTACTGTTTACTGCATACAGTAGCTGGTAAAATTACCTGACCGATGGACAGTTAATTTTAAGGGTATAATATATACCACTGTAATAAACACACATACCATTGTATGTGTACTGTATATGTTTTCTGCAGCGGCCCCGCATACATTATCATATCATGTACATTTGATATTTGTGTTTATCTTATTTTTTACCACTTGATGTCCAATCTGCTCCACTTATTAATCCAATTATCCTACATCCCATCGTAAATTACCATATTAAACCCACTCCACTCCTCTACATATTAAACCCACCCCGCTCCACCTCATATTAAACCCACCCCGCTCCTCCTCATATTAAACCCACTCCGCTCCTCCTCATATTAAACCCACCCCGCTCCTCCTCATATTAAACCCACCCCGCTCCTCCTCATATTAAACCCACCCGCTCCTCCTCATATTAAACCCACCCCGCTCCTCCTCATATTAAACCCACCCCGCTCCTCCTCATATTAAACCCACTCTCTACTCATCCTCTTACGCGCCCCTGCCTCTGTCTTTCCCCTCAGTTCCCTACGGAGGGCTCCAGTCGGACCTGGCCAGCTTGTTGGATTGCGCCACAGGGACGGCGTAGACAGTTGTCAAGTCTACAGCGCAGCCCTGTCCGTGCCGCCCATGAAGACATTCTACCAGATGCCCGGGACGACATCGACGGTCGCCCCCTATGCGACGACAAACCTGGTCAACAAGGGAGGTAACACCATCCCCAGACCAGGTCAGAGCAACGTGAGTAGCAATCTAGGGTTATTTCCCTTGCTTTAACTATTATTTTTCTCATACATTGTCACTTCCCATTGGTGTCAAATAGCTAGGTAGTTTAGTGACAAACGATAATTCACAAACAGCAGAGATAGAATCAAGATGCATCAAAGCTTGTCAAATCATCGGACAGTTATCACCACTATTGTCCAACAAGGAAATAACTCTGGTGGCAAAACGAGCACTATACAATACAATCTTCATCCCAACGTTGTGCTACCAATGCCAGACCTGTACCCTAGATGCAAGAACAATAAGAAAATAACCTCTACAGAGATGAAATGTGTTAGACGAATGACAGGAAACAGTCTGAGAGATAAGATCAGAAATGAAGAACTGAGAAAAAAGCTAGGAATAGCCACCGCCATAGAATATATAAGGAAACAACAGATACAATGGTTTGCAACGTGACAAGGCAGAAAGATCAAAACACAACACAACGAGCCTTCAACAAACGTTGTGAGAACACCAGACCAAGGGTCGACCACGAAAAAAGATGGATCGATTGAATATTAGAAGCACTAGGAAACATAACAGCAGCAGAGGCGAACAGAAGAGCAAAGGACCGCAATTTATATCTCCCCTCGAAGATGAAAGGCAAATGAGGAAGAAAAGAAGCAGAGGAAGATTCGGTGTCTGTCCTGATTACACAGATCAGAACAGAGCACGATCTACATACCAATCTGAAGATCAGTGAGGTCGTTTCTGATAACTGGTTCATATCTTGTAGACAACTTGTAATTGGTTTTAAGATACAGTGGTGGAAGGCATGGTTCCTGGGCGACGCATCAGGGGCAGACCAAGAAGAAAACGGAGGTTTGAAGACATCAAGGTGACTTGAACATGACAACAGAAGAGGTGGGAGATCTGGCTAGAGACAGAGATTCTTTCAGATGGTCTATGATGAATGTAACGTTCTGTGGGAGATCTGGTTAGAGAGAGATTCTTTCAGATGGTCTATGATGAATGTAACGTTCTGTGGGAGATCTGGCTAGAGACAGAGATTCTTTCAGATGGTCTATGATGAATGTAACGTTCTGTGGGAGATCTGGTTAGAGACAGAGATTCTTTCAGACGGACTGTGGTGAATGTAACGTTCTGTGGGAGATCTGGCTAGAGACAGAGATTCTTTCAGACGGGCTGTGGTGAATGTAACGTTCTGTGGGAGATCTGGCTAGAGACAGAGATTCTTTCAGACGGGCTGTGGTGAATGTAACGTTCTGTGGGAGATCTGGCTAGAGACAGAGATTCTTTCAGACGGGCTGTGGTGAATGTAACGTTCTGTGGGAGATCTGGCTAGAGACAGAGATTCTTTCAGACGGGCTGTGGTGAATGTAACGTTCTGTGGGAGATCTGGCTAGAGACAGAGATTCTTTCAGACGGGCTGTGGTGAATGTAACGTTCTGTGGGAGATCTGGCTAGAGACAGAGATTCTTTCAGACGGGCTGTGGTGAATGTAACGTTCTGTGGGAGATCTGGCTAGAGACAGAGATTCTTTCAGACGGGCTGTGGTGAATGTAACGTTCTGTGGGAGATCTGGCTAGAGACAGAGATTCTTTCAGATGGTCTATGATGAATGTAACGTTCTGTGGGAGATCTGGTTAGAGACAGAGATTCTTTCAGACGGACTGTGGTGAATGTAACGTTCTGTGGGAGATCTGGCTAGAGACAGAGATTCTTTCAGACGGGCTGTGGTGAATGTAACGTTCTGTGGGAGATCTGGCTAGAGACAGAGATTCTTTCAGACGGGCTGTGGTGAATGTAACGTTCTGTGGGAGATCTGGCTAGAGACAGAGATTCTTTCAGACGGGCTGTGGTGAATGTAACGTTCTGTGGGAGATCTGGCTAGAGACAGAGATTCTTTCAGACGGGCTGTGGTGAATGTAACGTTCTGTGGGAGATCTGGCTAGAGACAGAGATTCTTTCAGACGGGCTGTGGTGAATGTAACGTTCTGTGGGAGATCTGGCTAGAGACAGAGATTCTTTCAGACGGGCTGTGGTGAATGTAACGTTCTGTGGGAGATCTGGCTAGAGACAGAGATTCTTTCAGACGGGCTGTGGTGAATGTAACGTTCTGTGGGAGATCTGGCTAGAGACAGAGATTCTTTCAGATGGTCTATGATGAATGTAACGTTCTGTGGGAGATCTGGTTAGAGACAGAGATTCTTTCAGACGGACTGTGGTGAATGTAACGTTCTGTGGGAGATCTGGCTAGAGACAGAGATTCTTTCAGACGGACTGTGGTGAATGTAACGTTCTGTGGGAGATCTGGCTAGAGACAGAGATTCTTTCAGACAAGCTGTGGTGAATGTAACGTTCTGTGGGAGATCTGGTTAGAGACAGAGATTCTTTCAGACAAGCTGTGGTGAATGTAACGTTCTGTGGGAGATCTGGCTAGAGACAGAGATTCTTTCAGACAAGCTGTGGTGGATGTAACGTTCTGTGGGAGATCTGGCTAGAGACAGAGATTCTTTCAGACAAGCTGTGGTGAATGTAACGTTCTGTGGGAGATCTGGTTAGAGACAGAGATTCTTTCAGACGGACTGTGGTGAATGTAACGTTCTGTGGGAGATCTGGCTAGAGACAGAGATTCTTTCAGACAAGCTGTGGTGAATGTAACGTTCTGTGGGAGATCTGGTTAGAGACAGAGATTCTTTCAGACAAGCTGTGGTGAATGTAACGTTCTGTGGGAGATCTGGTTAGAGACAGAGATTCTTTCAGATGGTCTATGATGAATGTAACGTTCTGTGGGAGATCTGACTAGAGACAGAGATTCTTTCAGACGGACTGTGGTGAATGTAACTTTCTGTGGGAGATCTGGCTAGAGACATTTCAACTAATCTATCTATCTATTGGCCTTCGAGCCGTAGCCGGCCCATATTGCGTAGACCAAGATACTCCTTCACCTGAATTTTTGTTCTAGCAGTTTTCAAATCTTTTAAAAATATTGTATTAAATCTCGCCATTTGTCTCTGTTCTGTGCAAGCAGCTCTATCTCATTGAGGTAGCCGATTCCTGCTGCTCTTGCCTCTCTCATCAATGTTCTTCTCAGTGTCTCTCTGGGTCTTCCTCTTTTTCTCTTACCTGTTGTTTCCCACATGAGGGCTTGCTTTGCTATTCAGTTATTATCTCTTCTCATCACATGTCCAACATATGCCCATCGTCTTTCTTTATTACTGAAGATATTAGTGGTTGATTGGAGATTTCTCTAATTTCCTCGTTTGTTTTAAATTCGTTCCATTCTATACCAAGTATTTTCCTTAGACATTTATTTTCGAATGCGTTCAACTTTGTTTCTATATCTCTTGTTGTTTTCCAGCTTTCACACGCATACGTAAGGGTTGATAGTACATTTGATTTGAATAGTCTAAGTTTTGTGTTTGTGCTGATGAGTTTTGATTTCCACAACTTTTCAAGGCTTCTGAAAGACATTGCTGCTTTAGCTATTATGATTCTAATTTCTTTGCTTGTATCCCTTCTTGATCAATGTGACTTCCAAGATAGATAAAGTGATCGGTCTCTTCCACTGGTTTGTTTTCCATGTATATTTTGTCGTCTGTTGGAATTAAGCTTTTCATGACTTTAATCTTTTCATGATTGATCTCAAGCTCAATTTTGCTGGCTGATGATGATAGTACAAATGTACACATTCTGTATCAGGTCAACATTTCATTAACAAAATCGTTTTTACAATAGCGGCTTGTTAAACCTCTGATCAATGGTTCTATACCCAGCTTGAGAAAAAATAATTCCTCCATCTTGGTTACAACCGGAAACTTCATGATGATTTCACCTAATGATGATTTCACCTAATGATGATTTCACCTAATGATGATTTCACCTAATGATGATTTCACCTAAGGATGATTTCATCTAATGATGATTTCACCTAATGATGATTTCACCTAATGATGATTTCATCTAATGATGATTTCACCTAATGATGATTTCACCTAATGATGATTTCACCTAATGATGATTTCACTTAATGATAATTTCACCTAATGATGATTTCACCTAAGGATGATTTCACTTAATGATGATTTCACCTAATGATGATTTCACCTAATGACGATTTCACCTAATGATGATTTCACCTAATGATGATTTCACCTAATGATAATTTCACCTAATGATGATTTCACCTAATGATAATTCACCTAATGATGATTTCACCTAAGGATGATTTCACTTAATGATGATTTCACCTAATGATGATTTCACCTAATGATGATTTCACCTAATGATTATTTCACCTAATGATGATTCATAATTCTCCAGCCTGCCGAAGATAAAATGTATCAGCCACAGCGCAGAATTAGGAAGAAATCAGGACACACACATACAGTTACTGTCCATATGACCAGCTCATTTTATGTCATGATGTTGTCCCTACCCCTCCATGATGAAACAGGACAAACTGTCAAGTGGGCGTGATCACAAGATTTCATCGCTGCAGATGAAGAAAGATCACATTGCAAAAATGGCAGAAATAAATTGGATGCAAGTGAAAACAAACGTCTCCAAATAATACTTCGTACACCATGACATGAGTTCAAGACAAGTGCAGAAATAAGAGAAATGACAAATCATCCAAAAATATAATCAAGAGAAGAAGGTGGTCATATGTTGGTCATGTGATGAGAAGAGACAACAAGAGAAGAAGGTGGTCATATGTTGGTCATGTGATGAGAAGAGACAACAAGAGAAGAAGGTGGTCATATGTTGGCCATGTGATAGGAAGAGACAACAAGAGAAGAAGGTGGTCATATGTTGGTCATGTGATGAGAAGAGACAACAAGAGAAGAAGGTGGACATATATTGGTCATGTGATGAGAAGAAACAACAAGAGAAGAAGGTGGTCATATGTTGGTCATGTGATGAGAAGAGACAACAAGAGAAGAAGGTGGTCATATGTTGGTCATGTGATGAGAAGAGACAACAAGAGAAGAAGGTGGTCATGTGTTGGTCATTTGATGAGAAGAGACAACAAGAGTAGAAGGTGGTCATATGTTGGCCATGTGATGAGAAGAGACAACAAGAGTAGAAGGTGGTCATATGTTGGTCATGTGATGAGAAGAGACAACAAGAGAAGAAGGTGGTCATATGTTGGCCATGTGATGAGAAGAGACAACAAGAGAATCTCAAAGCAGGCCTGAAATGGGAACCACAGGGTAAAGGAAAAAGAGGCCACCCTGCAGAAATACTTAGGAAAACACTGAAGCATAAGGCAATGACAATAGGCATCAACTCCCTTGCTAAACTGAGACGCCAGCCCAGAACAGGGATGTGTGGTTAGGCACTGTAGGTCTTGTGACATCTGCACTTAATGACAAGGTCATCGGACATTGAGAGAGTTAAATGTCAGCCCTAAATGTCAGCCCTAAATGTCAGCCCTAAATGTCAGCCCTAAATGTCAGCCCTAAATATCAGCCCTAATTATCAGCCCTAATGTCAACCCTTAATGTCAGCCCTAAATGTCAACACTACATGTCAGTCCTAAATGTCAGCCATAAATGTCTGCCCTAAATGTCAGTCCTAAATGTCAGCCCTAAATGTCAGCGCTAAATGTCAATCCTAAATGTCAGCCCTAAATGTCAGCCATAAATGTCAATCCTAAATGTCAGCGCTAAATGTCAATCCTAAATGTTAGTTCTAAATGTCAGCCCTAAATGTCAGCTCTTAATGTCAGCCCTAAATGTCAATCCTAGATGTCAGTTCTAAATATCAGTCCTAAATGTCAGCCCTAAATGTCAATCCTAAATGTCAGCTCTTAATGTCAGCCCTAAATGTCAATCCTAGATGTCATTTCTAAATGCCAGCCCTAAATGTCAGCCCTAAATGTCAGCCCTAAATGTCAGTCCTAAATGTCAGCCCTAAATGTCAATCCTAGATGTCAGTTCTAAATGCCAGCCCTAAATGTCAGCCCTAAATGTCAATCCTAAATGTCAGCTCTTAATGTCAGCCCTAATGGTCAATCCTAAATGTCAGTTGTAAATGTCAGCCCTAAATGTCAGCCCTAAATGTCAGCCCTAAATGTCAGCCCTATATGTCAGTCCTAAATGTCAGCCCTAGATGTCAATCCTAAATGTCAATCCTAAATGTCAGTCCTAAATGTCAGCTCTAAATGCCAGCCCTAAATCTCAATCCTAAATGTCAGTTCTAAATGTCAGCCCTAAATGTCAGCTCTAAATATCAGCCCTAAATGGCAGTCCTAAATGTCAGCCCTAAATGTCAATCCTAAATGTCAGTTGTAAATGTCAGCCCTAAATGTCATCGCTAAATGTCAGTCCTAAATGTCAGCCCTAAATGTCAATCCTAGATGTCAGTTCTAAATGCCAGCCCTAAATGTCAGCCCTAAATGTCAATCCTAAATGTCAGCTCTTAATGTCAGCCCTAATTGTCAATCCTAAATGTCAGTTCTAAATGTCAGCCCTAAGTGTCAGCCCTAAATGTCAGCCCTAAATATCAGCCCTAAATGTCAGCCCTAAATGTCAGTCCTAAATGTCAGCCCTAAATGTCAGCCCTAAATGTCAATCCTAAATGTCAATCCTAAATGTCAGTCCTAAATGTCAGCTCTAAATGCCAGCCCTAAATGTCAATCCTAAATGTCAGCTCTAAATGTCAGCCCTAAATGTCAGTCCTAAATGTAGTCTACCGCTCAGAAGGACAATCAATACACATTGTACGTTAGCCTTGATTTAGCCCAAAAGTCACCATTTAGCGTGTACTTTGTCAACTTGATAAAACATTCTCTTGTATTGTCACACTCGACGGGAAATGTAGGGAACAGAACTCAATCGTGGTCAAAGCGGAGGTCAACGGTCTCATCTGGGATAACATCGATGAGAAAGATGCAGTCATCTATACAGACGGATCTGTAAGACGACACCAAAGAAGTGCATGGGCATTTACAGCACGCTCGGCAGGCAGAATAGTCAAGGAAGACAGTGGTGCATACGTCATGACCACGAGTAGCATGACAATGGAGGTGATGGCAGTGACCAAGGCATTCAAATGGTTAGAGTCACAAGACTACATCCACGCATGTATACTGAGTGATTCGATGAGCATGATAAAAAAAGTGGAGGCGGGCTCTGTACTAATGCAATGGGTAGAGTCGTTGCAGAAATCCAAAATACGTAAGGTCACCTTAGTCTATGTCCCTGGACATGCGGGAGTACGGGGAAATGAAAGAGCTGACAGGTTGGCTAGCTGCGCTGTCGTTGAAGACGGTCAACCAATGGATCGGGCGGACATCATCAATGCCCTCTGAGATGTGGTAAGGGCACAGGACTTCGACAAACACAGATCCACGTCACTTCTTCGGATGAAAGAGATGGGAGTTAAGATGGGCACAGCCAGAAATGAGAAACTTAGTGGCCGTGTAAGAAGACTTATCAACCAACACAGAACTGGAGTCGTCAGTCGCTGGGCGGGACTTGCTGAGGAGGGGATCTGAGCACCTAAGGACATGTTCGGAGTGCAATCTATCTATCTATCTTTCGTTCTCCTGAAGTATTGTCTATATCAGCAATGTCGTTTCCTGTATGAATTTTACTGTCTTTTGTAATTCTTGCAGTGGCCCATATAGTTTTGTCTGTAGTGTTGTATCTATGGGCCAATGGATTTTCCTCAGTCTACTATATTCAGTGCAGTCTTGAAGTATGTGTTCAGCAGTCTGGGGTGCCTGTCCACATGTACAAGTAGTTGAGGTGCCGATCTTGAATTTTGTATACATGTGACTATGGAGTCGATTGTGTCCTGTTCTTAGGTTCGGAGTGCAATGATGATGACCCGCAAATAATTCAATAAAATAGGTGCCTCAAGAAATTATCCAAATATGACTCTATTGTAATGTAGCAAGACTTGGTCCAAATATGACTCTATTGTAATGTAGCAAGACTTGGTCCAAATATGACTCTATTGTAATGTAGCAAGACATGATCCAAATATGACTCTATTGTAATGTAGCAAGACTTGGTCCAAATATGACTCTATTGTAATGTAGCAAGACTTGGTCCAAATATGACTCTATTGTAATGTAGCAAGACATGATCCAAATATGACTCTATTGTAATGTAGCAAGACTTGATCCAAATATGACTCTATTGTAATGTAGCAAGACTTGGTCCAAATATGACTCTATTGTAATGTAGCAAGACTTGGTCCAAATATGACTCTATTGTAATGTAGCAAGACTTGGTCCAAATATGACTCTATTGTAATGTAGCAAGAAAACAACAGAAAAAATTCACAACAGAAATCTGATAATGTAGATAAGACAATAAATTGATCAAAATGAACATAATGAAATGTTTCAACAAGAAAATGACAAGTTACAGTCAGTACCTGATGTTACATCAACCCGTAATGAGACTTGACTTAAGTCATCTCTTTATCCACAGATCAATGACTCCAACTTCCGGCCAATCAATCATGCATACATTCAGTCCAGCACTAGTGGGTCTGGGGACAGCTGCGACAAGCCGGACATCAGATACAGTGACTCAAACACAGACAGCTCTAGACCTAACACAGGTCATTACTCTTATGGTAGGTCACTCATATCATAGGTCACACAGACAGTTCTAGACCTAACATAGGCCATTATTCTTATGGTAGGTCACTCATATCATAGATCACACAGACAGCTCTAGACCTAACACAGGTCATTAATTTTATGGTAGGTCACCCACGTCATGTATCACACAGACAGCTCTAGACCTAACACAGGTCATTACTCTTATGGTAGGTCACTCATATCATAGGTCACACAGACAGTTCTAGACCTAACATAGGCCATTATTCTTATGGTAGATCACTCATATCATAGGTCACACAGACAGCTCTAGACCTAACACAGGTCATTACTCTTAAGGTAGGTCACCCACATCATGTATCACACAGACAGCTCTAGACCTAACACAGGTCATTACTCTTAAGGTAGGTCACCCACATCATGTATCACACAGAGAGCTCTAGACCTAACACAGGTCATTACGCCTATGATAGGTCCAACTCTCTCCTACATTATGTATCACACAGACAGCTCTAGACCTAACACAGGTCATTACGCCTATGATAGGTCCAACTCTCTCCTACATTATGTATCACACAGACAGCTCTAGACCTAGCAGACACCACACACACTCACCCACTCATTTACACACACCCACCTCCACACACACTCACCCAATCATTTAGATTTCTTCTCACTGACATAGCTCTCCCTCCCTCACGCTTTCTCTCACACACTTTCTCCCACACACTTTCTCCCACACAATTTCTCTCACACACTTTATCTCACATAATTTCTCTCACACACTTTCTCCCACACACTTTATCTCACACAATTTCTCCCACCCACTTTCTTACACACACTTTCTCCCACACACTTTCTACCACACACTTTCTCTCACACACTTTCTCCCACACACTTTGCTATAAGCTCACACACTCTCCTATTCCCTAGAAAACTCCACACATCAACACCCCCACACTTTCACTCACACATTCTCCCACACCTTTCCCCTCTCCCCAGCAGGAGGATGCCCTCACGACGCGTGTGACGAAGTGACCAGCCCTGACAGTGACAGCGAGAGCCTAGTCACAGGTTTGTCTACTTCTTTCACCCCCTCCCCTCTTTCTTCCCATATTCTGCCTCATCATCTTCTATCATTCAGACCATCATTTAATCTTGGAAACAAGAACACCCAAAGCATAACGAGAGTGACGGATACCACCAACTATCAAGGAGGGATCAAGTCATCATACTTCGCCTACGCACTGGCCACAATAGAATGAGAAATCACATGTTCACCAAATTCAAAATAGGTACAACCAGCCTATGCTACTATACACTGGACAATATGACTACAAAACATGTTCTACAGGATTGCCCCCAGTACACAGACCTGAGAAGGACAATGTGGTCCACGCCCACCTCCCTGGAAGAGAAACTATATGGGGCAGTCGACTCACTTAAACAGACAGCTGACTTCATGAGAGAGTCTGGAATTCTACTCTGATTGAGTCTTGATATAGCAGAGAGAGAGAGAGAGAGAGAGATATTTATTCTTCCTTCTAATGGTTCCATCTTTGCTTCCCTTGCACTGTGAGGTCTAGAATCCAGCCATTTTGTATTTCAAGTTTAGTTTGTTTTTTTTTGGTGGGGGGGGGGGGGCATGTTAAAAGACACAACAGCCAACTAAAAGTGATCTTGGAAGGGAAAATACAAGGTTAAAGAGGTAGAGGCAGACCAAGACTAACATGGACGAGTAACATCAAAAGATGGACAAGTCAGCCTATGACAACCTGTACTATCAAATCAAGAGACAGAGCGGAATGGCCCTCCATGGTAGCCAACCATCGATACGGAAACGGCACTTGATGATGATGATGATGATGATGATGATGATGATGATGATGATGAAGATGAAGTTTAAAACTGTGCTGTCTAGTTTTATTTAAGTTATAGTTTAGTTTTAGGTATATAATTTTAGTTATAGTTTAGTTATAGTTTAGTTATATTTTAGTTATAGTTTAGTTTTAGTTTAGTTATAGTTTAATTATAGTTTAGTTTTAGTTTAGTTATAGTTTTGTTATAGTTTTGTTATAGTTTAGTTTTAGTTTAATTATAGTTTAGTTTTAGTTTAGTTATAGTTTAGTTATAGTTTTGTTATAGTTTAGTTATAGTTTAATTATAGTTTAGTTATAGTTTAGTTTTAGTTTAGTTATAGTTTAGTTATAGTTTTGTTATAGTTTAATTATAGTTTAGTTTTAGTTTAGTTATAGTTTTGTTATAGTTTAATTATAGTTTAGTTATAGTTTAGTTATAGTTTAGTTATAGTTTAGTTATAGTTTTGTTATAGTTTAGTTTTTGTGAAAGATGTGAAGTGTGAATGTGGGGTGTGATGTGAAATCTCACAAGGAAACAGTTGGAAGCACGTCCATCCAAGCTTGATCAATGAGACTGCTCTCAGTGCATCTTTTACTGTATATCTTCTGAATGTTGCTCCCATATAATCCATGCAGTAAGCCTTTAAGTCTTATATTATAACTAAATCAACTGTAGATTATTATCATACAAATATATTTTTGATTATTATATCATCTTTCATTGGATGATGTCTCCACATAAAGGGTGGCTACCATGGAGCGTCATTCTTTCATTGGGTGATGTCTCCACATCAAAGGTTGGCTACCATGGAGCGTCATTCTTTCATTGGGTGATGTCTCCACATCAAAGGTTGGCTACCATGGAGCGTCATTCTTTCATTGGGTGATGTCTCCACATCAAAGGTTGGCTACCATGGAGCGTCATTCTTTCATTGGGTGATGTCTCCACATCAAAGGTTGGCTACCATGGAGCGTCATTCTTTCATTGGGTGATGTCGCCACATCAAAGGTTGGCTACCAATGAGCGTCATTCTTTCATTGGGTGATGTCTCCACATCAAAGGTTGGCTACCAATGAGCGTCATTCTTTCATTGGGTGATATCTTCACGTCGAAAGTTGGCTACCATGGAGCGTCATTCTTTCATTGGGTGATATCTTCACGTCGAAAGTTGGCTACCATGGAGCGTCATTCTTTCATTGGGTGATATCTTCACGTCGAAAGTTGGCTACCATGGAGCGTCATTCTTTCATTGGGTGATATCTTCACGTCGAAAGTTGGCTACCATGGAGCGTCATTCTTTCATTGGGTGATATCTTCACGTCGAAAGTTGGCTACCATGGAGCGTCATTCTTTCATTGGGTGATATCTCCACGTCGAAAGTTGGCTACCATGGAGCACCATTTTACTCTGTCTCTTGTCTTGATGGTGTATGTTGTCATAGTTCCACCTGATCTTTGATGTTATTAGTCCACTTTACTCTTGGTCTGCCTCTGCCTCGTCTACCTTGTACTTTCCCTGCCAAGAAGACCTTCAGTCGGGTATCACATCATCACATCATCACATCATCACATCATCAAATCTACATCCGCAACCATATATTCGGATCATGTATCATTATCATCATCATCATCAAGTACCGGGACTGCTGGCGTAGGTGATCATGTCTCTCCACAATTTTCGATCTTATTATTTATCATTTCTATTGTTGACCTTCTGCCAAGCCATTCTCTTAAGGTGTCTGGTATTTTTTTCTCTTTGCTTCCCTCTATCTCTTCGTCCCTCAAATTTCCCAGTTGTCACAATATATTCCAGCTGTTCCCTTCTCATTACATGGCCAAACAATGATGATTGTTTCTTCCTAATATTGGAAATTAGCTCTCTTTTTGCTTTGTCCTCTTTCAGAACGTTTTCATTACTCGTCTTAGCTGTCCATGGTATTCTCAACATTCTTCTGTAAAACCACATTTCTACGGACTCCAGTGATTTTATTGTTTATTGTTCTATTGTCCTTGATTCACATCCATATGTTATGACTGACTCTACATAACATTTAAGAACTCTTTTTCTTGTTTCGCGGATCATGTATAGTACTGCTTAAACCATGAATGTCATTGTTGATATTTGACTGCCCACAGATGAATGTGGACTGCCTATACGGCACAAATATTCCAAAATTGGAGCTTGCAGTAGTTGTGTCAAGGGAAAGCAGCCAGTAGTTAACTGGTCTGAGTTACTTCCTCCTCCGCCGGAACATTCCCCACCCAGCGAACTTGGGTCACCAGACCCATCAAGCGAATACTCCCACCATCACCATGGCAACAACAGCACTATCACTGACAGCCGCTTCAACGACAGTCGGAGTTTAGCGTCTTCTGTTTCCAGGATCTCTAGCTGCTCCTGTCCTGCTCAACGTGACCACAATTTACTACATCCTCGAGGGAATATCCCGTACTCAGATTTTGAGTACCCGTCTTTGTCAAAGCGTTGTCATGGAGATAAAACAACAACGTACAAAGATGGCGTTTGTAACAGTAAGAACTACAGTTCAGAGAGACCCTACTCCCCAAATGCACAAACCTCTGCCCGCCCACAAACCTCAGACTCGCTACTTCATCACTACAACTCTCTGAGGTCATGCCACAACTGTGGAAGTGCCATCCATCAGCAAAAATCGTCAGCATCATCCTCATCGTGCAATCCATACAGCCATCATCCGCACAACTCAGAGACATGTGTGGCTGTCAATCATCGAGTACCTAATGGAGACTTAAATGACTCAAGGGGTGGGGCTTATTCATTAGTGGGAGGAGCGTATTCTCAAACAGGTGGAGCTTATTTACAAGGGGGTGTGTCCACAGCTTTCACTCAAACTATTAATGGACAGTGTCAGTACAACACTGCCAGCCCATATGCACCCCCGGCTCTTCATGGATACAGGATGCCATCCATGGATCCAGGCCACCAGTGGGCCCCAAACAACTTTGATCAGTTCCAGGGACAAGCTTACTCAGGTCTGAAAAGTCATGAAGAACTGAACCTTGATTGGATGTTTCAACCATCGCTCCACGGCTTGACTAGTGATGCAGTCCCTGCAGATGGTCGACAACGGTGAGTGGTGGTCTCATGTTTCTTAATATGTCAATATCAAACGTTTTTACATGTCATGTAACCTGGCATCTTGATGACACATTTCTTAAATTGTTGCATGACAACTTTTGTGAAGATGGGATGCTACCGATTTGCAGAGAGTAGATTGTCACACCCCACCTGTGTTGTCTGTACAGACTTTGTTGCAACACAACCACTTGTGTTGTCTGTACAGAACTTTGTTGCAACACAACCACCTGTGTTGTCTGCACAGACTTTGTTACAACACAACCACCTGTGTTGTCTGTACAGACTTTGTTGCAACACAACCACCTGTGTTGTCTGTACAGACTTTGTTACAACACAACCACCTGTATTGTCTGTACAGACTTTGTTACAACACAACCACCTGTGTTGTCTGTACAGACTTTGTTACAACACAACCACCTGTGGTGTCTGTGCAGACTTTGTTACAACACAACCACCTGTGGTTTCTGTGCAGACTTTGTTACAACACAACCACCTGCGTGCTGAGCTACTTCGACAAGAGATGTCGTCTCCTCTTTCTCTCTGCTTGCTCTGACACCCCCCTCCTCCCCCCACATGGAATGTTTATTAGCGATGCTATGTCGTTTGTTGTTGTGCCAGTAACTATTTCATTTGCTGCTTGTCACATTGGACTGGTGTAACCGACCTTTTGTTATGTCTTCATTCGTAACGTTTGTCTTTTCTTGTCACATTCAGTATCCTCTGAGACAGTAGTTCTTAAATTCCATGAGACATCACTTGTCACATTCAGTATTCTCTGAGACAGTAGTTATAAAATTCTATGAGACATCACTTGTCACATTTAGTATTCTCTGAGACAGTAGTTCTCAAATTCCATGAGACATCACTTGTCACATTCAGTATTCTCTGAGACAGTAGTTCTCAAATTCTATGAGACATCACTTGTCACATTTAACATTCTCTCTGAGACATCACTTATCACATTCAAATTTCTCTCTGAGACATCACTTGTCACATTTAACATTCTCTCTGAAACATCACTTGTCACATTTAACATTCTCTCTGAAACATCGCTTGTCACATTTAACATTCTCTCTGAGACATCACTTGTCACATTCAAATTTCTCTCTGATACATCACTTGTCACATTAAAGTTTCTCTGAGAGTTCACTGTCACATTTAACATTCTCTCTGATACATCACTTATCACATTTAACATTCTCTCTGAGACACCACTTGTCAAATTTAACATTCTCTTTGATTCATCACTTGTCACATTTAACATTCTCTCTGATACATTACTTGTCACATTTAACATTCTCTCTGATACATCACTTGTCACATTTAACATTCTCTCTGAGACACCACTTGTCAAATTTAACATTCTCTTTGCTTCATCACTTGTCACATTTAACATTCTCTTTGATACATTACTTGTCACATTTAACATTCTCTCTGATATATCACTTGTCACATTTAACATTCTCTTTGATTCATCACTTGTCACATTTAACATTCTCTCTGATACATCACTTGTCGTATTTAACATTCTATGAGACATCACTTGTCACATTTAAAATTCTCTCTGAGACATTAGTTGTCACATTTAACATTCTCTCTGAGACATAATTTATCACATTCAACATTTTCTGAGACATCACTTGTCACATTCAACATTCTCTCTGAGACATAATTTGTCACATTCAACATTTTCTGAGACATCACTTGTCACATTCAATATTCTCTCTGAGACATCACTTGTCACATTTAACATTCTCTCTGAGACATCACTTGTCACATTCAACATTTTCTGAGACATCACTTGTCATATTCAACATTCTCTCTGAGACATCACTTGTCACATTCAACATTCTCTCTGAGACATCACTTGTCATATTCAACATTCTCTCTGAGACATCACTTGTCACATTCAACATTCTCTCTGAGACATCACTTGTCACATTTAACATTCTCTCTGACACATCACTTGTCATAATTCAACATTCTCGGACACATCACTTGTCGTAATTCAACATTCTCTCTGACACATGACTTGTTATAATTCAACATTGTCGGACACATCACTTGTCATAATTCAACATTCTCTCTGACACATGACTTGTTATAATTCAACATTGTCGGACACATCACTTGTCATAATTCAACATTCTCTCTGACACATCACTTGTTATAATTGAACATTGTCGGACACATCACTTGTTATAATTCAACATTCTCTCTGACACATGACTTGTCATAATTTCAACATTCTCTGACATCACTTGTCATAATTCAACATTGTCGGACACATCACTTGTCATAATTCAACATTCTCAGACACATCACGCGTCATAATTCAACATTCTCTGACACATCACTTGTCATAATTCAACATTCTCTGACATCACTTGTCATAATTCAACATTCTCTGACACATCACTTGTCATAATTCAACATTCTCAGACACATCACGTGTCATAATTCAACATTCTCTGACACATCACTTGTCATAATTCAACATTCTCGGACACATGACTTGTCATAATTCAACATTCTCTGACACATCACTTGTCATAATTCAACATTCACTGACACATCACTTGTCATAATTCAACATTCTCTGACACATCACTTGTCATAATTCAACATTCTCAGACACATCACTTGTCATAATTCAACATTCTCTGACACATCACTTGTCATAATTCAACATTCTCTGACATCACGTGTCATAATTCAACATTCTCTGACACATCACGTGTCATAATTCAACATTCTCAGACACATCACGTGTCATAATTCAACATTCTCTCTGACACATCACGTGTCATAATTCAACATTCTCAGACACATCACTTGTCATAATTCAACATTCTCTCTGACACATGACTTGTTATAATTCAACATTGTCGGACACATCACTTGTCATAATTCAACATTCTCTCTGACACATGACTTGTTATAATTCAACATTGTCGGACACATCACTTGTCATAATTCAACATTCTCTCTGACACATGACTTGTTATAATTCAACATTGTCGGACACATCACTTGTCATAATTCAACATTCTCTCTGACACATGACTTGTTATAATTCAACATTCTCTGACACATCACTTGTCATAATTCAACATTCTCTCTGACACATGACTTGTTATAATTCAACATTGTCGGACACATCACTTGTCATAATTCAACATTCTCTCTGACACATGACTTGTTATAATTCAACATTGTCGGACACATCACTTGTCATAATTCAACATTCTCTCTGACACATGACTTGTTATAATTCAACATTCTCTGACACATCACGTGTCATAATTCAACATTCTCTCTGACACATGACTTGTTATAATTCAACATTGTCGGACACATCACTTGTCATAATTCAACATTCTCTGACACATCACGTGTCATAATTCAACATTCTCAGACACATCACGTGTCATAATTCAACATTCTCTGACACATCACTTGTCATAATTCAACATTCTCTGACATCACTTGTCATAATTCAACATTCTCTGACACATCACGTGTCATAATTCAACATTCTCAGACACATCACGTGTCATAATTCAACATTCTCTGACACATCACTTGTCATAATTCAACATTCTCGGACACATGACTTGTCATAATTCAACATTTTCTGACACATCACTTGTCATAATTCAACATTCACTGACACATCACTTGTCATAATTCAACATTCTCTGACACATCACTTGTCATAATTCAACATTCTCAGACACATCACGTGTCATAATTCAACATTCTCTGACACATCACTTGTCATAGTTCAACATTCTCTGACATCACTTGTCATAATTCAACATTCTCTGACACATCACGTGTCATAATTCAACATTCTCAGACACATCACGTGTCATAATTCAACATTCTCTGACACATCACTTGTCATAATTCAACATTCTCGGACACATGGCTTGTCATAATTCAACATTCTCTGACACATCACTTGTCATAATTCAACATTCTCTGACACATCACTTGTCATAATTCAACATTCTCTGACACATCACTTGTCATAATTCAACATTCTCTGACACATCACTTGTCATAATTCAACATTCTCTGACACATCACGTGTCATAATTCAACATTCTCTGACACATCACTTGTCATAATTCAACATAACCTGGCACATCACTTGTCATATTTCAACATTCTCTGACACATCACTTGTCATAATTCAACATTCTCGGACACATCACTTGTCATAATTCAACATTCTATGAGAATGTTAGTGGCTACAATCTTTTGTCTTTTCTGTTACCGTTAATGTCCATGCTTGACATTGATAGCAGAACACTGTGGTGTCTATTACATGAGATATTTCTCTATTGTTGATCATCATTCCCCTTTGTGTTTCTACAGTGCCGCTTTTATCCCTGTCATTCCCATTTAGCCTGTTTACTTTACCATAACATTATATAACTGTGAAACATGGACATAAATGGTGACAAAATACTTCTATGCTTTTGAGTTACAGGAGAATGTTGAGAATACCATGGATAGAGAGAAGGATAAAAAAAAGTATGTTTATTGATAAGAGAGATACAGATAAGGATAAATAAATGTTGTGGTGGTGTTGAAAGTGGTTGGCTATGGGGAGGTTAAGGTCGAGGCATGGTAGGCAAGAGAGAAGGGGAGAGAAGGTGGATGGAAGGTCTGGTACGTGATCTGGGATTGACTGCTGCAGACGCTGGGTATCTCAGGTAGGACGGAGAAAAGTTCAAAGTCTAGCTGAGCCGAGTTCTACGAGGGAAAAGTTAGGTGATGATGATGGTGATGTTGGTGGCGATGATGATGATGGTGATGTTGGTGGCGATGATGGTGGCGATGATGGTGGCGATGATGATGATGGTGATGTTGGTGGCGATGATGGTGACGGCGATAATGATGGCGATAGTGATAATGATGGTGATGGTAATAATGATGGTGATGATGATGGTGGTGATGATGGTGGTGGTGATGATGATGGTGATGATGATAATGGTAATAATGATAATGGTAATAATGATGGTGATGATGATGGTGGTGATGATGGTGGTGATGATGATAATGGTAATAATGATAATGGTAATAATGATGGTGATGATGATGGTGATAATGATGATGGTGATGGTGATGATGGTGATGATGATAATGGTGATGATGATAATGGTGATAATGATGGTGATGATGATGGTGATGATAATGATGGTGATGATGATGGTGATGATGGTGGTGATAATGATGATGGTGATGATGATGGTGATGATGATAATGGTGATGATAATAATGGTACTAATGATGGTGTTGATGATGGTGATGATGATGATGGTGATGATGATAATGGTGATAATGATGGTGATGATGATGATGGTGATGATGATAATGGTAATAATGATGGCGATGATGATGGTGATTATGATAATGGTAATAATGATGGCGATGATGATAATGGTAATAATGATGGTGATGATGTTGGTGGTGATGATGATAGTCATAATGATGGTGATGATGATAACGGTAATAAGGATGGCGATGATGATAATGGTAATAATGATGGTGATGATGTTGGTGGTGATGATGATGGTGATAATGATGGTGATGATAATAATGGTGATGATGGTGATGATGATAATGGTAATAATTATGGCGATGATGATAATGGTAGTAATGATGGCAATGATGATAATGGTAATAATGATGGCGATGATGATAATGGTAATAATGATGGCGATTATGATAATTGTAATAATGATGGTGATGATGATTGTGATGATGATGGTGATGATAGTGGTGATGATGATAATGGTAATAATGATGGTGGTGATGGTGGTGATGATGATAATGGTGATGATGATAATGGCAATAATGATGGCGATGATGATAATGGTAATAATGATGTTGATGATGACGGTGATGATGGTGGTGATGATGATAATGGTAATAATGAATGCGATGATGATAATGGTAATAATGATGGTGATGATGGTGGTGGTAATGATAATGGTAATAATGATGGTGATGATGATAATGGTAATAATGATGGTGATAATGGTAATAATGATGGGGATGGTGATAATGGTAATAATGATGGTGATAATGGTAATAATGATGGTGATCCTGGTAATAATGATGGTGATGGTGATAATGGTAATAATGATGGTGATAATTGTAATAATGATGGTGATGGTCTTGTTGATAATGATGATAATTGTAATAATTATGGTGATAATGGTAATAATGATGGTGATGATGGTAATGGTAATAATGATGGTGATAATGGTAATAATGATGGTGATGGGGATAATGGTAATATGATGGTGATGGTGGTGGTGATAATGATGATAATAATGGTAATAATGATGGTGATAATGGTAATAATGATGGTGATGATGATAATGGTAATAATGATGGTGATAATGGTAATAATAATGGTGATGATGATAATGGTAATAATGATGGTGATGGGATAATGGTAATAATGATGGTGATAATGGTAATAATGATGGTGATGATGATGATGTTAGTAATGATGGTGATGGTGATAATGGTAATAATGATTGTGATGATGATAATTCTAATAATGATGGTGATAATGGTAAAAATGATGGTGCTGATGATAATGGTAATAATGATGGTGATGGGATAATCGTAATAATGATGGTGATAATGATAATAATGATGGTGATGATGATGCTGGTAGTAATGATTGTGATGATGATAATGGTAATAATTATGGTGATGATGATAATGGTAATAATGATGGCGATGATGGTAATAATGATGGTGATAATGGTAATAATGATGGTGATGATGATAATGGTAATAATGATGGTGATAGTGACGATGACGATAGTTAACAGCTGTAAGATGCCTCTTCCTCCTCAATTTGAATTTCTTTACTGTGACCATCACCCGTTGATATAAATGACAGCACTCACCTATTTTACTGTGATCGTCACCCGTTGATATAAATGACAGCACTCACCTATTTTACTGTGATCGTCACCCGTTGATATAAATGACATCACTCACCTATTTTACTGTGATCGTCACCCGTTGATATAAATGACATCACTCACCTATTTTACTGTGATCGTCACCCGTTGATATAAATGACAGCACTCACCTATTTTACTGTGATCGTCACCCGTTGATATAAATGACATCACTCACCTATTTTACTGTGATCGTCACCCGTTGATATAAATGACAGCACTCACCTATTTTACTGTGATCGTCACCCGTTGATATAAATGACATCACTCACCTATTTTACTGTGATCGTCACCCGTTGATATAAATGACATCACTCACCTATTTTACTGTGACCATCACCCTTTGATATAAATGACAGCACTCGCCTATTTTACAGTGACCATCACCCTTTGATATAAATGACAGCACTCGCCTATTTTACAGTGACCATCACCCTTTGATATAAATGACAGCACTCGCCTATTTTACTGTGACTATCACTTTGATATAAATGACAGCACTCACCTATTTTACTGTGACCATCACACTCTGATGTAAATGACAGCACTCACCTATTTTACTGTGACCATCACACTCTGATGTAAATGACAGCACTCACCTATTTTACTGTGACTATCACTTTGATATAAATGACATCACTTACCTATTTTACTGTGACCATCACCCTTTGATATAAATGACAGCACTCATCTATTTTACTGTGACCATCACCCTTTGATATAAATGACAGCATTCATCTATTTTACTGTAACCATCACCCTTTGATATAAATGACAGCACTCATCTATTTTACTGTGACCATCACCCTTTGATATAAATGACAGCACTCATCTATTTTACTGTGACCATCACCCTTTGATATAAATGACAGCACTCATCTATTTTACTGTGACCATCACCCTTTGATATAAATGACAGCACTCATCTATTTTACTGTGACCATCACCCTTTGATATAAATGACAGCACTCGCCTATTTTACTGTGACCATCACCCTTTTATATAAATGACAGCACTCGCCTATTTTACTGTGACTATCACTTTGATATAAATGACAGCACTCATCTATTTTACTGTGACCATCACCCTTTTATATAAATGACAGCACTCATCTATTTTACTGTGACCATCACCCTTTGATATAAATGACAGCACTCACCTATTTTACTGTGACTATCACTTTGATATAAATGACAGCACTCACCTATTTTACTGTGACCATCACCCTTTTATATAAATGACAGCACTCATCTATTTTACTGTGACCATCACCCTTTTATATAAATGACAGCACTCACCTATTTTACTGTGACCATCACCCTTTTATATAAATGACAGCACTCACCTATTTTACTGTGACCATCACCCTTTTATATAAATGACAGCACTCATCTATTTTACTGTGACCATCACCCTTTTATATAAATGACAGCACTCACCTATTTTACTGTGACCATCACCCTTTTATATAAATAACAGCACTCATCTATTTTACTGTGACCATCACCCTTTTATATAAATGACAGCACTCACCTATTTTACTGTGACCATCACCCTTTTATATAAATGACAGCACTCATCTATTTTACTGTCACCATCACCCTTTTATATAAATGACAGCACTCACCTATTTTACTGTGACCATCACCCTTTTATATAAATAACAGCACTCATCTATTTTACTGTGACCATCACCCTTTTATATAAATGACAGCACTCATCTATTTTACTGTGACCATCACCCTTTTATATAAATGACAGCACTCATCTATTTTACTGTGACCATCACCCTTTGATATAAATGACAGCACTCACCTATTTTACTGTGACTATCACTTTGATATAAATGACAGCACTCATCTATTTTACTGTGACCATCACCCTTTTATATAAATGACAGCACTCATCTATTTTACTGTGACCATCACCCTTTGATATAAATGACAGCACTCGCCTATTTTACTATGACTATCACTCTGATATAAATGACAGCACTCACCTATTTTACTGTGATCATCACTCTTTGATATACATGACATCACTCACCTATTTTACTGTGGCCATCATACTTTGATATAAATGACAGCACTCATCTATTTTACTGTGACTATCACTTTGATATAAATGACAGCACTCACCTATTTTACTGTGACTATCACTTTGATATAAATGACAGCACTCACCTATTTTACTGTGACTATCACTTTGATATAAATGACAGCACTCACCTTATTTACTGTGACTATCACTCTAATATAAATGACAGCACTCACCTATTTTACTGTGACTATCACTTTGATATAAATGACAGCACTCACCTATTTTACTGTGACTATCACTCTAATATAAATGACAGCACTCACCTATTTTACTGTGACTATCACTTTGATATAAATGATATCACTTACCTATTTTACTGTGACTATCATACGTTGATATAATTGACAGCAATCACCTATTTTACTGTTACCATCACTATTTGATATAAATGACGTCACTCACCTATTTTACTGTGATAATCACTCTTTGATATAAATGACATCACTCACCTATTTTACTGTGACCATCACACTTTGATATATAAGAAACATCGTTGTTGTCTCCGTTGATCTTCTCCTTTTATCTCCATGACAGCCATCTCTAAACTGTGTTCCCTATGTTTTAAAGTCTTTCATGTGTGTTCCTGGTGTTTTAAAGTATTCCATGTGTGTTCCTGGTGTTTTAAAGTCTTTCATGTGTGTTTCTGATGTTTTAAAGTATGCCATGTGTGTTCCTGGTGTTTTAAAGTCTTTCGTGTGTGTTCCTGGTGTTTTAAAGTCTTTAATGTGTGTTCCTGGTGTTTTAAAGTCTTTCGTGTGTGTTTCTGATGTTTTAAAGTATGCCATGTGTGTTCCTGGTGTTTTAAAGTCTTTCGTGTGTGTTCCTGGTGTTTTAAAGTCTTTCGTGTGTGTTCCTGGTGTTTTAAAGTCTTTCATGTGTGTTCCTGGTGTTTTAAAGTCTTTCGTGTGTGTTTCTGATGTTTTAAAGTATGCCATGTGTGTTCCTGGTGTTTTAAAGTTTTTCGTGTGTGTTCCTGGTGTTTTAAAGTCTTTCGTGTGTGTTCCTGGTGTTTTAAAGTCTTTCATGCGTGTTCCTGGTGTTTTAAAGTCTTTCGTGTGTGTTCCTGGTGTTTTAAAGTCTTTCATGTGTGTTCGTGGTGTTTTAAAGTCTTTCATGTGTGTTCCTGGTGTTTTAAAGTCTTTCGTGTGTGTTTCTGATGTTTTAAAGTATGCCATGTGTGTTCCTGGTGTTTTAAAGTATTCCATGTGTGTTTCTGGTGTTTTAAAGTTTTCCATGTGTGTTCCTGGTGTTTTAAAGTCTTTCATGTGTGTTCCTGTTGTTTTAAAGTCTTTCATGTGTGTTCCCGATGTTTTAAAGTATTCCATGTGTGTTTTTTGGTGTTTTAAAGTATTCCATGTGTGTTCCTGGTGTTTTAAAGTCTTTCGTGTGTGTTCCCGATGTTTTAAAGTATTCCATGTGTGTTCCTTGTGTTTTAAAGTCTTTCGTGTGTGTTCCTGGTGTTTTAAAGTCTTTCATGTATGTTTCTGATGTTTTAAAGTATTCCATGTGTGTTCCTGGTGTTTTAAAGTATGCCATGTGTGTTTTGTTGTGTTTTAAAGTCTTTCATGTGTGTTCCCGATGTTTTAAAGTTGTGCGTGTGTGTTCGTGGTGTTTTAAAGTCTTTCATGTGTATCCCCGATGCTTTAAAGTTTTTCATATGTGTCCCCGAAGTTTTAAAGTCTTTCATGTGTGTTCCTGTTGTTTTAAAGTCTCTCACGTGTTTCCCTGATGTTTTAAAGTCTTTCATGAGTTTTTCAAGATGTTTCAAAGTCATTCCTGTGTGTCCCAGGTTTTCAAAAAGTCTTTCCTATGAGTTTCATGTCCTTCAAAATATTTCCTATGTCTCCAGATGAGGGCTTGTCTGTTACTGCTGATAAGAGCTTTTTGACTGTTCCTCTTCTACCAGTTTTAGAAATATTTATTCAATAAAACAACAAAGACAAACTGTGCTGTTGTAGCCAAGAAGTACCTCCAGCCTTTGAAATGTGTCTCTGCCTACTGCTTGTCCAACCAATCTCTTTTTTCTTTCTTCTTTCTTTCTTCTTTCTTTCTTCTTTCTTTCTTCTTTCTTTCTTTTCTCTTTCTCACTGATACCTAAAAGGTGTCGTGGTTATATTATTTGTCGTTCTTGAGCTGCTCGAACTGTCTGAATTAGTGATTTTCCTTTGTTGTTACATGTCTCTATCACTGCATCTATCCATCTTCTTCTTTTCTCTTTGGTCATTTGGTTATGGAAGGCCCCGGTATCACTGCAAACAAATTAAAATCCATAATTGCTCAACCGCCCGTGCCAGCGTAATCATCCGAATTAATATCTCATCTCCCAAACAAAGAAAGGTAACTGTAGTCCCCATAGTAGCAGTCTCAGCACACGCCAGAAGACATAAGGCGAAACCGCGCAGAAAGTGAACACAGCCAACTGTTCCCTGTCATACGATATCATCATTCATCGAAAGCAATTGGAATATCGAAACATGATCAAATCGGATGAGACACACAGCTCACGGTGTGCACAGAGCACTTAACTCAGTAGCTCCTGCAACAAGCCGGACTTGAAATATGAGGAAACTGCAACAAGGAACATTTTTCATGCATAGCCTTCAATTGTTCCCGCCGTCTATCCACCATATGCCGGAAGTTCACCAATTAGTGATTCTCCTTTGTTGTTACATGTCTCTGTCACTGCATCTATCCATCTTCTTCTTTTCTCTTTCTCACTGATACCGAAAAGGTGTCGTGGTTTATATCATTTGTCGTTCTTGAGCTGCTGGAACTGTCTGAATTAGTGATTTTCCTTTGTTGTTACATGTCTCTATCACTGCATCTATCCATCTTCTTCTAGGTCTTCCTCTTGATCTTTTTCCATGCATTCTCGAGAAGAACGCCCTTGATGGTGATTGGTGAGGATTCATTCTGACCAGGTGACCAAACCATTTAAGTTGTTGTTGTTCTATATATTCTTGACAGGGTTTTGTTCCTACCATTTTTCTTATGGTTTCATTTGGTATTCTATCTCTTCTTGTGTTGTTTGTTACTTTTCTCAAGCATCGCATACCCACTTTTTGTTCTTCTATGTTTGTTGACGCATTGTTCTATTTGTATCTTTAACTCTTTGTTGTTGCTTGTTCTTCTAGTTGTATCTTTATCTCTTTTTTCAACTTTACAAAATCCAGTCTTTGTGTATAAGAAATTACCATGAGATTATGTACCTAACCTATTTATTGATTGAAAAACAGGCCAGAATGCTCTACGCCTACGGGTGTTCTGGATTATGCAAATGAGTCAGACATGGAGGCTTTCAGAGCAAAGGATAGCCACACCCCAGAGTCCAGCATTCAGGAGGATGGAAGTGTTTCAGGTCAGCTTTCTCATGTGTTTCTTGATGTTTGTCATCGGTGTTTTTCTGTTTATTCTAAAAGTAAACACTGTTGATGTTTTTTTTTGTTTTTTTGTTGTTTGCAATTGTTGTGTTGTTTTGTTTTATTCCTCTCAAGCTTTAGTGCTTGCTCTATATGTGTTGTTCTCTTTTTGTGTTGTTGCTTGTTCTTCTAGTTGTATCTTTAACTCTGTGTTGTTGCTTGTTCTTCTAGTTTTATCTTTAACTCTGTGTTGTTGCTTGTTCTTCTAGCATCTTTAACTCTGTGTTGTTGCTTGTTCTTCTAGTATCTTTAACTCTGTGTTGTTGCTTGTTCTTCTAGTTTTATCTTTAACTCTGTGTTGTTGCTTGTTCTTCTAGTATCTTTAACTCTGTGTTGTTGCTTGTTCTTCTAGTTTTATCTTTAACTCTGTGTTGTTGCTTGTTCTTCTAGTATCTTTAACTCTGTGTTGTTGCTTGTTCTTCTAGCTGTATCTTTAACTCTGTGTTGTTGCTTATTCTTCTAGTATCTTTAACTCTGTGTTGTTGCTTGTTCTTCTAGTTGTATCTTTAACTCTGTGTTGTTGCTTGTTCTTCTAGTTGTATCTTTAACTCTGTGTTGTTGCTTGTTCTTCTAGTATCTTTAACTCTGTGTTGTTGCTTGTTCTTCTAGCTGTATCTTTAACTCTGTGTTGTTGCTTGTTCTTCTAGTATCTTTAACTCTGTGTTGTTGCTTGTTCTTCTAGTTGTATCTTTAACTCTGTGTTGTTGCTTGTTCTTCTAGTTGTATCTTTAACTCTTTGTTGTTCCTTGTTCTTCTAGCATCTTTAACTCTGTGTTGTTGCTTGTTCTTCTAGTTCTATCTTTAACTCTGTGTTGTTCCTTGTTCTTCTAGCATCTTTAACTCTGTGTTGTTGCTTGTTCTTCTAGCATCTTTAACTCTGTGTTGTTGCTTATTCTTCTAGTTGTATCTTTAACTCTGTGTTGTTGCTTATTCTTCTAGTTGTATCTTTAACTCTATGTTGTTGCTTGTTCTTCTAGCATCTTTAACTCTGTGTTGTTGCTTATTCTTCTAGTTGTATCTTTAACTATGTGTTGTTGCTTGTTCTTCTAGTATCTTTAACTCTGTGTTGTTGCTTGTTCTTCTAGTTGTATCTTTAACTCTGTGTTGTTGCTTGTTCTTCTAGTTGTATCTTTAACTCTGTGTTGTTGCTTGTTCTTCTAGTTTTATCTTTATCCCCGTTGTTGTTACTTGTTCTTCTAGTTGTATCTTTATCTCTGTGTTGTTGCTTGTTCTTCTAGTTTTATCTTCATCTCTGTGTTGTTACTTGTTCTTCTAGTTGTATCTTTAACTCTGTGTTGTTACTTGTTCTTCTAGTTGTATCTTTAACTCTGTGTTGTTGCTTGTTCTTCTAGTTTTATCTTTAACTCTGTGTTGTTACTTGTTCTTCTAGTTGTATCTTTAACTCTGTGTTGTTACTTGTTCTTCTAGTTGTATCTTTATCTCTGTGTTGTTGCTTGTTCTTCTAGTTTTATCTTTATCTCTGTGTTGTTACTTGTTCTTCTAGTTTTATCTTTAACTCTGTTTGTGTTGTTGCTTGTTCTTCTAGTTTTATCTTTATCTCTGTGTTGTTACTTGTTCTTCTAGTTTTATCTTTAACTCTGTGTTGTTACTTGTTCTTCTAGTTGTATCTTTAACTCTGTGTTGTTACTTGTTCTTCTAGTTGTATCTTTAACTCTGTGTTGTTACTTGTTCTTCTAGTTGTATCTTTAACTCTGTTTGTGTTGTTGCTTGTTCTTCTAGTATCTTTAAATCTGTTTATTTTGTTGCTTTTTCTAGTTGTATCTTTAACTCTGTGTTCTTACTTGTTCTTCTAGTTGTATCTTTAGCTCTATTTGTGTTGTTTCTTGCTCTTCAAGTTGTGCTGCTTTCTCTTTTAGTGCTCCTACTTATTCAAGTGTAAAGCTTGTCTTTCTAATTGTGTTCCTTGTTGGTCATCCCATGTTTGATTTTCTCTAGGTACTGTTTTTACTATTGTTTGAAAGTGTATCTTTGTATTTTATTTGTTTACTGTTGAAATGTTGTTTTTGTTTCAATTTAATGTTTAAGAAGTGAGTGTTGCTATCTTGTATATGTTAACTATTGCGGCAATGAAAAAGTTCAAATATGTCCTTCCTACGTCACAGATGCAGACTTTGTCTCGGCAGTTGCTACAGCCACAGAACTGTCTGGGGTAACAGCATCAGGGTCCACTTTTGCTGGCTCAATCAACAGTGAGTGACAGGGGTTGATGTCAATAAAGAACTATACTCGATATGTGTATGTGTGCGTGCGTGTGTGTTTGCGTGTGTGCATGAGTGTGTATGTGTGTGCGTGCGTGTGTGTGTGTGCATGTGTGTTTGCATGTGTGTATACGTGTGAAACCTTGCAATAGCGTAGTTACGAGAAAAGTGAAACTTTGAAAGACTGGTCCAGACAGCTAAAAGATAAAAATACCATCATTACTCCAGACAGCTAAAAGATAAAAAATACCATCATTACTCCAGACAGCTAAAAGATAAAAATACCATCATTACTCCAGACAGCTAAAAGATAAAAATACCATCATTACTCCAGACAGCTAAAAGATAAAAAATACCATCATTACTCCAGACAGCTAAAAGATAAAAATACCATCATTACTCCAGACAGTTAAAAGATAAAAATACCATCATTATTCCAGACAGCTAAAATATAAAAATACCATCATTACTCCAGACAGCTAAAAGATAAAAATACCATCCTTACTCCAGACAGCTAAAAGATAAAAATACCTGCATTAGAGTCCGGGCAGCTAAAAGATAAAAAATACCTGCATTACTCCAGACAGCTAAAAGATAAAAAAATACCTGCATTACTCCAGACAGCTAAAAGATAAAAAAATACCTGCATTACTCCAGACAGCTAAAAGAAAAAAAAATACCTGCATTACTCCAGTCAGCTAAAAGATAAAAATACCTGCAATAATCTAGAGAATAAAGAGACTGACAGGCGTAGAGAAGAGGGTACACAACTAGATGACATCGTTCCAAGTTGAAACAACCTCACACAGGGCTTGCATTGTATCCCACCATCACTCCCTATTTTATTGACAAGCGTGACAGTCTCAACATGGGGGTCAATGACTGATATCTTTACCTATCTTGTCTCTGTTTCTCAGAATTTTTCAGTGTCTGCCATTTTGTATTGTTCTTATTGTTTGCCGTTTGAGGATTTCTTTGTGGTTCACAGACTATGCTTACAGGGTGACCTTGACATGGTTTAATCTGACATATCAAAATGTGGAAACGAAAGCTCAGGCCACATCAACAATGATGTCTGTCACACAATGATGTCTGTCACACAATGATGTCTGTCACACAATGATGTCTGTCACACAATGATGTCTGTCACACAATGATGTCTGTCACACAATGATGCCTGTCACACAATGATGTCTGTCACACAGTGGTGTCAGTCAAACAATGATGTCTGTCACACATCAAAACACATTTGATGTCTATCACACAATGATGTCTGTCACATATTTGATGTCAGTCACACAATGATGTCTGTCACATAATTATGTCTGTCACACATCAAAACACATTTGATGTCTGTCACACAATGATGTCTGTCACACAATGATGTCCGTCACACATTTGATGTCAGTCACACAATGATGTCAGTCACACAATAATGTCTGTCACACAATGATGTCTGTCACACGATGATGTCGGTCACATGATGATGTCTGTCACACAATCTATGATGATGTTAAGTCACCAACTGTCCAAGTTAAAACATCATCTGACTGCCCTACAACTTTTTCCCCATTTCTGGCGTGTGCTGGGGTGTCAATGGGGTTGGAGAATAAAGGCTGCATGCCTAACCCAGCAGCCATTCCATGCCAGACTCACAGTATTAAGTTCAACCCAACGGAAAGATTGTTTGGGAGCAAGGGAAACAATGAAGCCATGACCAACTGGTGACCGCCATAACGCCAGGTTTGACTCGTCGACCAGTGGGCACTTGTTGTAGACTTGTTGGCATAGGAGTGGTCTGTTGTAGGGCTCTGGCACAGTCCAGGGAGTATGGGTTTGTTTCCTGACAAGCACGTTCATGTTGACGCAGTTGTATGAAAGGACACCGAGTTGGTAGAAACTAAATCAGTCGAGAAATAGAAGTGAGAAAGAGCATTGGCTTCCTCACATGTAAGTTTTGATAATTAGAGCGTGTGACATTTGTACAATAATAGGGTTGTCTTTAACTTATGATCATACGATCTGTGACACAACATACCATCTGTGACACAACATACCATCTGTGACACAACATACCATCTGACACAACATACGATCTGTGACACAACATACCATCTGTGACACAACATACCATCTGACACAACATACGATCTGTGACACAACATACCATCTGTGACACAACATACCATCTGACACAATATACCATCTTACATATGACACAACATACCTTCTAACATCGGACACAACATACCATCTGACACAACATACCATCTGACACAACATACCATCTGACACAACATACCATCTGACACAACATACCATCTGTGACACAACATGCCATCTGTGACACAACATACCATCTGTGACACAACATACCATCTGTGACACAACATACCATCTGTGACACAACATACCATCTGACACAACATACCATCTGACACAACATACCATCTGACACAACATACGATCTGTGACACAACATACCATCTGTGACACAACATACCATCTGTGACACAACATACCATCTGACACAACATACCATCTGACACAACATACCATCTGACACAACATACCATCTGTGACACAACATGCCATCTGTGAAACAACATACCATCTGACACAACATACCATCTGACACAACATACCATCTGTGACACAACATGCCATCTGACAAAACATACCATCTGACACAACATAGCATTTTACACAACATACCATCTGACACAACATAACATCTGTGACACAACATAACATCTGTGACACAACATACCATCTGTGACACAACATAACATCTGTGATACAACATACCATCTGTGACACAACATACCATCTGACACAACATACCTTCTGTGACACAACATACCATCTGAAACAACATACCATCTTTGACACAACATATCATCTGACACAACATGCCATATGTGACACAACATACCATCTGACATCCGTAACATCGTATCATCTGACACAACATAACATCTGTAAAACAACATACCATCTGACACAACATACCATCTGACACAACATAACATTTGACACAACATACCATCTGTGAAACAACATACCATCTGACACAACATACCATCTGACACAACATACCATCTGACACAACATACCATCTGACACAACATACCATCTGACACAACATACCATCTGACACAACATACCATCTGACACAACATACCATCTGACACAACATACCATCTGACACAACATACCATCTGTGAAACAACATACCATCTGACACAACATACCATCTGACACAACATAACATCTGACACAACATACCATCTGACACAACTTACCATCTAACACAACATAACATCTGTGAAACAACATACCATCTGACACAACATACCATCTGTGAAACAACATACCATCTGTGAAACAACATACCATCTGTGAAACAACATACCATCTGACATCCGTAACATCGTATCATCTGACACAACATAACATCTGTGAAACAACATACCATCTGACACAACATACCATCTGACACAACATACCATCTGACACAACATAACATTTGACACAACATACCATCTGTGAAACAACATACCATCTGACACAACATACCATCTGACACAACATACCATCTGACACAACATACCATCTGACACAACATACCATCTGACACAACATACCATCTGACACAACATACCATCTGACACAACATACCATCTGACACAACATACCATCTGACACAACATACCATCTGTGAAACAACATACCATCTGACACAACATACCATCTGACACAACATAACATCTGACACAACATACCATCTGACACAACTTACCATCTAACACAACATAACATCTGTGAAACAACATACCATCTGACACAACATACCATCTGTGAAACAACATACCATCTGTGAAACAACATACCATCTGTGAAACAACATACCATCTGACACAACATACCATCTGTGAAACAACATACCATCTGACACAACATACCATCTGTGAAACAACATACCATCTGACACAACATACCATCTGTGAAACAACATACCATCTGTGACACAACATACCATCTGACATCCGTAACATCGTATCATATGACACAACATACCATCTGTGACACAACATACCATCTGACATCCGTAACATCGTATCATATGACACAACGCTCATCTCTCCAGACACCAGTAGAAGAATAAAGGGCCCCAAACCAACAACAGTATCCAAGAGCCCCTTCAGTGGAGACAAGAACAACACAAATTACGTAGCTCGTAGACCCTACCCCAAATCCGAGAGAAAGAAACAACTCATGGAACAAGGTTTGTCTCGTTGCTCATGGCTAGAACTGTTCAGTTGTACGTGTCTCGTGTTGGGTGTAGTGACAACATGTTGATATCGTTGATTGTATCATCATTAACTTTAACATTGTTGTCATTGCTATTTTTAGAACAAGTATTATCGATGTATCATCTAGTGCCATACCTACTGGCGTAGGTGACCACCACCCCACTCCATTAATATATGCCTGTTCCCACTGTCCTCACATCAGTTCTCAAGCTAATCTATCTCAAAGTCAGACTGTTAAGGTGTCTTGTGTTTTCTTCCCCTGACTCTCTTTCCTTCTATGTTTTCATGTTGATACAGGTTTTTCTCATTTCACGGCGTCACCAAAGACTGCACTGTTTTTCTAATTTGCCTAAAGAGTTCAACTTTGTGAACTGGCTCCATTGGATGACTCTTCCATGCCCATCTTGAAGAGTTCAACTTTGTGAACTGGTTCCATTGGATGACTCTTCCATGCCCATCTTGAAGAGTTCAACTTTGTGAACTGGCTTCATTGATTGACTCTTCCATACCCATCTTGAAGAGTTCAACTTTGTGAACTGGTTCCATTGATTGACTCTTCCATGCCCGTCTTGAAGAGCTCAACTTTGTGAACTGGTTCCATTGATTGACTCTTCCATGCCCATCTTGAAGAGTTCAACTTTGTGAACTGGTTCCATTGATTGACTCTTCCATACCCATCTTGAAGAGTTCAACTTTGTGAACTGGCTCCATTGATTGACTCTTCCATGCCCATCTTAAAAAGTTCAACTTTGTGAACTGGCTCCATTGGTTGACTCTTCCATGCCCATCTTGAAGAGTTCAACTTTGTGAACTGGTTCCATTGATTGACTCTTCCATGCCCATCTTGAAGAGTTCAACTTTGTGAACTGGTTCCATTGGATGACTCTTCCATACCCATCTTGAAGAGTTCAACTTTGTGAACTGGCTCCATTGGTTGACTCTTCCATGCCCATCTTGAAGAGTTCAACTTTGTGAACTGGTTCCATTGATTGACTCTTCCATACCCATCTTGAAGAGTTCAACTTTGTGAACTGGTTCCATTGATTGACTCTTCCATACCCATCTTAAAGAGTTCAACTTTGTGAACTGGCTCCATTGATTGACTCTCCAATACCCAATTTGTATGTCGATGCTCATTAATATTAATTTATTTATTCTATCAAAATATACTGTGCAATCTATTTTTGACATTGCAAGAAGAACTCTTAAATGTTATGTAGAACAACTCTTAACATATGGATGTGAATCATGGACAATAGGACAATAGACCAGAAAATCACTGGATGCTGTAGAAATGTGGTTTTACAGAAGAATGTTGAGAATACCATGGACAGCTAAGAAGAGTAATGAAAACGTTCTGAAAGAGACCAAAAGAGAGCTAATTTCCAATATTAGGAAGAAACAATCATCATTTTTTGGCCATGTAATGAGAAGAGAACAACTGGAATATATTGTAACAACTGGGAAAATTGAGGGACGAAGAGATAGAGGGAAGCAAAACGAAAAGATACCAGACAGCATAAGAGAATGGCTTGGCAGAAGGTCAACAACAGAAATGATAAATAACTGTCAAGATCGAAAGTTGTGGAGAGACATGATCACCTAGGCCAACAGTCATGGCACTTGATGATGATGAATAAATATTCTGAGAACGAACCAGGCATTCGCACAAAGCCTTAACATGAACACCACCAAGCAAACAGTGAAGAAGCAGACCATTGGGGGCATGGTGACGAACCAGGCATTCGCACAAAGCCTTAACATGAACACCACCAAGCAGACAGTGAAGAAGCAGACCATTGGGGACATGGTGACGAACCAGGCATTCGCACAAAGCCTTAACATGAACACCACCAAGCAGACAGTGAAGAAGCAGACAATTGGGCACATGGTGACGAACCAGACATGATGAAATGTTAGATGCTGGCAGATCCTCGCGAGAGATGTCCATGCTTGCTCCATGCCTGATGGGGAGATCTCTTGTGAGTGCCCTATGATGGGTGGAGATCTCTTGTGAGTGTCCTATGATGGGTGGAGATCTCTTGTGAGTGTCCTATGACGGCTGGAGATCTCTTGTGAGTGTCCTATGTTGGGTGGAGATCTCTTGTGAGTGCCCTATGATGGGTGTAGATCTCTTGTGATTGTCCTATGATGGGTGGAGATCTCTTGTGAGTGTCCTATGATGGCTGGAGATCTCTTGTGATTGTCCTATGATGGGTGGAGATCTCTTGTGAGTGTCCTATGTTGGGTGGAGATCTCTTGTGAGTGCCCTATGATGGGTGGAGATCTCTTGTGAGTGCCCTATGATGGGTGTAGATCTCGTGTGAGTGTCCTATGATGGGTGGAGATCTCTTGTGAGTGCCCTATGATGGGTGGAGATCTCTTGTGATTGTCCTATGATGGGTGGAGATCTCTTGTGAGTGTCCTATGATGGCTGGAGATCTCTTGTGATTGTCCTATGATGGGTGGAGATCTCTTGTGATTGTCCTATGATGGGTGGAGATCTCTTGTGAGTGCCCTATGATGGGTGGAGATCTCTTGTGATTGCCCTATGATGGGTGGAGATCTCTTGTGAGTGCCCTATGATAGGTGGAGATCTCTTGTGATTGTCCTATGATGTGTGGAGATCTATTGTGAGTGTCCTATGATGGGTGGAGCTCTCTTGTGAGTGCCCTATGATGGGTGGAGATCTCTTGTGAGTGCCCTATGATGGGTGGAGCTCTCTTGTGAGTGTCCTATGATGGGTGGAGCTCTCTTGTGAGTGCCCTATGATGGGTGGAGATCTCTTGTGAGTGTCCTATGTTGGGTGGAGCTCTCTTGTGAGTGCCCTATGATGGGTGGAGATCTATTGTGAGTGTCCTATGATGGGTGGAGCTCTCTTGTGAGTGCCCTATGATGGGTGGAGATCTCTTGTGAGTGTCCTATGATGGGTGGAGATCTCTTGTGAGTGTCCTATGATGGGTGGAGATCTCTTGTGAGTGTCCTATGTTGGGTGAAGAGCTTCTAAAACTTTCAATAACTAAAGAAACATATAACAATTATTGAAAGTTTTTTAGTTATTTATTTTTTTTTTTGTTGCAGGTAGAAAATGTACACAACGAAAAGACCTCGGTATAAGCAGCGATGCAGGTTTGTAATGGAAGTTACCTCCCTTGTTGTTTTCTCTCAAACTAGTGTAGCCAATATGGTGTTGTTGGGGTGTGGCAGGTTGGGGTGTTGTTGAGGTTTGGCAGGTTGGGGTGTTGTTGAGGTGTGACAGGTTGAGCATTGGCAGGTTGGGGTGTTGTTGAGGTTTGGCAGGTTGAGCATTGGCAGGTTGGGGTGTTGTTGAGGTGTGGCATTTGAGGTGTTGTTGAGGTTTGGCAGGTTGGGGTGTTGTTGAGGTTTGGCAGGTTGGGGTGTTGTTGAGGTGTGACAGTTGGGGTGTTGTTGAGGTGTGACAGGTTGGGGTGTTGTTGAGGTTTGGCAGGTTGGGGTGTTGTTGAGGTGTGACAGGTTGAGCATTGGCAGGTTGGGGTGTTGTTGAGGTGTGGCAGTTGAGGTGTTGTTGAGGTTTGGCAGGTTGGGGTGTTGTTGAGATTTGGCAGGTTGGGGTGTTGTTGAGGTGTGACAGTTGGGGTGTTGTTGAGGTGTGGCAGGTTTGGGTGTTGTTGAGGTGTGGCAGGTTTGGGTTTTGTTGAGGTGTGACAGGTTGAGGTTTGGCAGGTTGGAGTATTGTAGGTGTGTGGCAGGTGGGAGTGTTGTTGGGATGTGGCAATTGGGGTGTGACAGGTGGGGGGTGTTATTGGGATGTGGCAGGTTGAGGTTTGACAGGTGAGGGTGTTGTTGAGGTGTGACAGGTGGGGGTGTTATTCAGGTGTAACAGATTGGGGTGTTGTTGAGGTATGACAGGTGGGGGTGTTGTTGAGGTGTGACAGGTGGGGGTGTTGTTGGGGTGTTACAGATTGTGGTGTTGTTGAGGTGTGACAGGTTGCGGTGTTGTTGAGGTGTGACAGGAGGGGGTGTTGTTGAGGTGTGACAGGTTGGGGTGTTGTTGAGGTGTGACAGGTGGGGGTGTTGTTGGGGTGTTACAGATTGTGGTGTTGTTGAGGTGTGACAGGTTGCGGTGTTGTTGAGGTGTGACAGGAGGGGGTGTTGTTGAGGTATGACAGGTGGGGGTGTTGTTGAGGTGTGACAGGTGGGGGTGTTGTTGGGGTGTTACAGATTGTGGTGTTGTTGAGGTGTGACAGGTTGCGGTGTTGTTGAGGTGTGACAGGAGGGGGTGTTGTTGAGGTGTGACAGGTTGGGGTGTTGTTGAGGTGTGACAGGTTGGGGTGTTGTTGAGGTGTGACAGGAGGGGGTGTTGTTGAGGTGTGACAGATTGAGGTGAGGCAAGTTGGGGTGTTGTTGAGGTTTGACAGATTGGGGTGTTGTTGAGCTTTTGACAGGTTTGGGTATTGTTAAGGTTTGTCAGATTGGGGTGTTGTTGAGGTGTGGCAGGTTCAGATGTTGTTGAAGTTTGGCAGGTTGGGGTGTTGTTGAGGTGAGGCAGGTTGGGGTGTTGTTGAGGTGAGGCAGGTTGGGATGTTAATGGGGTGTGGCAAATTGGGGTATGGTAGATGGAGGCTGTTTTGGGATGTGGCAGGTTGGGGTGTAGCAGGTGGAAGTGTTGTGAGAGTGTGCAGGTTTAGGTATTGCTGGGGAGTGGGAAGTTAAGGTTGTGGCTGGTTGAGGTGTTTTTTGGGTATTGCAGGTTAAGGTGTGGCAGTTTAGGGTGTGGCAGATTGGGGTGTGGCAGTTTAGCGTGTGGCAGTTTAGGTTGTGGCAGGTTGCGGTGTAGAGCTTTTATCTTTCCTGGAATACAGATTTACTTTTATTATTTTCTTTGACTTGTCCATGTTTGTGAAGTTTTTTTGGCTTATTATTTTACAGTATGGGATAGCCAGTCCCATGCCCAACCCTCCTTAGTCACCTCTTACCTACATGCATAGTAGGGAACAGTGCCACTATTCTTTACTCCACTTTCAGGCCCCAGCTGGGCATGAGTGTAGTTAAATATGATGGCCGTGTAAATTGAAAATTCTTTAATAATCTTAAATAAAGTAAATTCTTTCTGAATCGTTCATTTTTAAACAAATGTTGTTTATCTAACAGGCATGACTAATGTGAAAACATAACTGAACAGAGGCCAACATTGTGTCAGTTGTACAGACTTAATAGAACTGGACGACATCTTCCCTGGAGGGTCCGGCCACCAGTTGATGCCGGAGAGCAAAGTGTGATTGTGCAGATGTCTCGTAAAATAACTCAAATTTTAAAATAATTTATTTCTGGACTTGAAGCACCTTGGATCGTATGTCAGATTTGTCTGCAATTTTTTTAATCAAAATGTGACAGATCAAAGAAGTCTTTCCGTCCATCAAGGGCAACTTTCCTTTTGTTTTCTGTAAGAAGCTTCCATCAAGGGCAACTTTCATTTTGTTTTCTGTAAGAACCTTCCATCAAGGACAACTTTCATTTTGTTTTCTGTAAGAAGCTTCCATCTAATAATGACAACTTTCCTTTGTTTTCTGTAAGAAGCTTCCATCAAGGGCAACTTTCCTTTTGTTTTCTGTAAGAAGCTTCCATCTAATAATGACAACTTTCCTTTGTTTTCTGTAAGAAGCTTCCATCAAGGGCAACTTTCCTTTGTTTTCTGTAAGAAGCTTCCATCAAGGGCAACTTTCCTTTTGTTTTCTGTAAGAAGCTTCCATCAAGGGCAACTTTCATTTTGTTTTCTGTAAGAACCTTCCATCAAGGACAACTTTCATTTTGTTTTCTGTAAGAAGCTTCCATCAAGGACAACTTTCCTTTGTTTTCTGTAAGAAGCTTCCATCAAGGGCAACTTTCCTTTGTTTTCTGTAAGAAGCTTCCATCTAATAACGACAACTATCCTTTGTTTTCTGTAAGAACCATCCATCTATTAAGGGCAACTTTCCTTTGTTTTCGGTTAGAACCATCCATCTATTAAGGGCAACTTTCCTTTGTTTTCTGTAAGAACCATCCATCTATTAAGGGCAACTTTCCTTTGTTTTCTGTAAGAACCATCCATCTATTAAGGGCAACTTTCCTTTGTTTTCTGTAAGAACCATCCATCTATTAAGGGCAACTTTCCTTTGTTTTCTGTAAGAACCATCCATCTATTAGGGACAACTTTCCTTTGTTTTGTGTAAGAACCATCCATCTATTAGGGACAACTTTCCTTTGTTTTCTGTAAGAACCATCCATATATTAAGGACAACTTTCCTTTGTTTTCTGTAAGAACCATCCATATATTAAGGACAACTTTCCTTTGTTTTCTGTAAGAACCATCCATATATTAAGGACAACTTTCCTTTGTTTTCTGTAAGAACCATCCATATATTAAGGACAACTTTCCTTTGTTTTCTGTAAGAACCATCCATATATTAAGGACAACTTTCCTTTGTTTTCTGTAAGAACCATCCATATATTAAGGACAACTTTCCTTTGTTTTCTGTAAGAACCATCCATATATTAAGGACAACTTTCCTTTGTTTTCTGTAAGAACCATCCATATATTAAGGACAACTTTCCTTTGTTTTCTGTAAGAACCATCCATATATTAAGGACAACTTTCCTTTGTTTTCTGTAAGAACCATCCATATATTAAGGACAACTTTCCTTTGTTTTCTGTAAGAACCATCCATATATTAAGGGCAACCTTCCTTTGTTTTCTGTAAGAACCATCCATATATTAAGGGCAACCTTCCTTTGTTTTCTAGAAACCAATTTTCCAAAATAATTGCTAGATGGTTGGGGGTGTGCTAGCCTTATACAACACTTTGTAGCATGCATGGACAGGGCAAGACAGGACTAAACCATTGGGGCTGACTCAAGTGCAGTGATATGAATTCTACCTAACATTAGCCATGGAATGATGGGACATATAGAAACATTTCTATGTTGAGACATAAGTGAACATACAGAAATCTTTCTATGTTGTGACATAATGGGACATACATAAATCTGTCTATGTTGTGACATAATGGGACATACAGAAATCTGTCTATGTTGTGACATAATGGGACATACAGAAATCTGTCTATGTTGTGACATAATGGGACATACAGAAATCTGCCTATGTTGTGACATAATGGGACATACAGAAATCTGCCTATGTTGTGACATAATGGGACACACAGAAATCGTCGATGTTGTGACATACAGAAATCTTTCTATGTTGTGACATACAGAAATCTTTCTATGTTGTGACATAATGGGACATACAGAAATCTTTCTATGTTGTGACATAAATGGACATACAGAAATCTTTCTATGTTGTGACATGATAGGACATACAGAAATTGTTCTATGTTGTGACATAATGGGACATACAGAAATCTTTCTATGTTGAGACATAATGGGACATACAGAAATCTTTCTATGTTGTGACATGATAGGACATACAGAAATCGTTCTATGTTGTGACATAATGGGACATTCAGAAATCTTTCTATGTTGAGACATAATGGGACATACAGAAATCTTTCTATGTTGTGACATGATAGGACATACAGAAATCATTCTATGTTGTGACATAATGGGACATTCAGAAATCTTTCTATGTTGAGACATAATGGGACATACAGAAATCTTTCTATGTTGAAACATGATGGGCCATACAGAAATCTTTCTATGTTGAGACATAATGGGACATACAGAAATCTTTCTATGTTGTGACATAATGGGACATACAGAAATCTTTCTATGTTGTGACATAATGGGACATACAGAAATCTTTCTATGTTGTGACATAATGGGACATGCAGAAATCTTTCTATGTTGAAACATAAGTAGACATACAGAAATCTTTCTATGTTGAGACATAATGGGACATACAGAAATCTTTCTATGTTGAAACATAAGTGGACGTACAGAAATCTTTCTATGTTGTGACATAATGGGACCTACAGAAATATTTCTATGTTGAGACATGATGGGACTTACATAAATCTTTCTATGCTGAGACATGTTTAGACATGTTGAGACACAAGGTGATGTATTTTGAATTGATGTTAATCTGATGGAGCTTTCTATCAATGGGTTGCAAATGTTTGACCTGTACACTGCTAAGCTAAAGGACCTTGAGACTAGTACTCTACTTGTTGCTACCTCCTGGATCACTGCTAGGATGGTACAAATTTTCACCTACTGGTTGAATTAGAACATACCCACAATGGGATGGGTCATCTATTGCTTGCTTGTAACGCCAAGACACTAACTACTTATCATCCATTGTAGGCTGGGATGATAACAACCTAAGATAACAACCGAAGAGAGGGACTTGATGGTCAACTTCTGTCTTGCTCTATTTAAAACATTGACAAAAAGATTGAAGGAACAATGTCAAGATATTGACAAAATATTGATGAGACAATGTCAAAACATTGACAAAACATTGAAGAGACAATGTTAAGACATTGACAAAACATTGAAGAGACAATGTTAAGACATTGACAAAACATTGAAGAGACAATGTCAAAACATTGACAAAATATTGAAGAGACAATGTCAAGACAACTGGAGTGAATGTGTCAACTACATGTTTCTCATTTATGATTGACAAAAGCAATCAACTGATGTGTGTATCTTAGAATGTCAAACAGACTGAGGTGTGTATTTTAGAATCTCAAACAGACTGAGCTATAACTTAGAGTGTCAAATAGATTGAGCTGTATCTTAGACTGTCAAACAGACTGAGCTATGTCTTAGAGTGTCAAACAGACTGAGCTATGTCTTAGACTGTCAAACAGACTGTGCTATGTCTTAGACTGTCAAACAGACTGAGCTATGTCTTAGAATGTCAAACAGAGCTATGTCTTAGACTTTCAAACAGACTGAGCTATGTCTTAGACTGTCAAACAGACTGAGTTATGTCTTAGAGTGTCAAACAGACTGAACTATGTCTTAGAGTGTCAAACAGACTGAGCTATGTCTTAGAGTGTCAAACAGACTGAGCTATGTCTTAGACTGTCAAACAGACTGAGCTATGTCTTAGAGTGTCAAACAGACTGAGCTATGTCTTAGACTATCAAACAGACTGTGCTATGTCTTAGACTGTCAAACAGACTGAGCTATGTCTTAGAGTGTCAAACAAACTGAGCTATGTCTTAGAGTGTCAAACAGACTGTGCTATGTCTTAGAGTGTCAAACAGACTGAGTTATGTCTTAGACTGTCAAACAGACTGTGCTATGTCTTAGACTGTCAAACAGACTGAGCTATGTCTTAGAATGTCAAACAGAGCTATGTCTTAGACTTTCAAACAGACTGAGCTATGTCTTAGACTGTCAAACAGACTGAGTTATGTCTTAGAGTGTCAAACAGACTGAACTATGTCTTAGAGTGTCAAACAGACTGAGCTATGTCTTAGAGTGTCAAACAGACTGAGCTATGTCTTAGAGTGTCAAACAGAGTGTCTTAGACTGTCAAACAGACTGAACTATGTCTTAGAGTGTCAAACAGACTGTGCTATGTCTTAGACTATCAAACTGACTGAACTATGTCTTAGAGTGTCAAACAGACTGTGCTATGTCTTAGAGTGTCAAACAGACTGAGCTATGTCTTAGACTGTCAAACAGACTGAACTATGTCTTAGAATGTCAAACAGACTGAGCTATGTCTTAGAATGTCAAACAGACTGAGCTATGTCTTAGAGTGTCAAACAGACTGTGCTATGTCTTAGAGTGTCAAACAGACTGAACAATGTATTAGAGTGTCAAACAGAGTGTCTTAGACTGTCAAACAGACTGTGCTATGTCTTAGAGTGTCAAAAAGACTGAGCTATGTCTTAGACTGTCAAACAGACTAAGCTATGTCTTAGACTGTCAAACAGACTGAGCTCTGTCTTAGACTGTCAAACAGACTGAGCTGTGTCTTAGACTGTCAAACAGATTGAGCTGTGTCTTAGACTGTCAAACAGACTGAGCTATTTCTTAGACTGTCAAACAGACTGAGCTGTGTCTTAGACTGTCAAACAGACTGAGCTCTGTCTTAGACTGTCAAACAGACTGAGCTCTGTCTTAGACTGTCAAACAGACTGAGCTCTGTCTTAGACTGTCAAACAGACTGAGCTCTGTCTTAGACTGTCAAACAGACTGAGCTATTTCTTAGACTGTCAAACAGACTGAGCTGTGTCTTAGACTGTCAAACAGACTGAGCTATGTCTTAGACTGTCAAACAGACTGAGCTATGTCTTAGAGTGTCAAACAGACTGAGCTATGTCTTAGAATGTCAAACAGACTGAGCTATGTCTTAGAGTGTCAAACAGACTGTGCTATGTCTTAGAGTGTCAAACAGACTGTGCTATGTCTTAGACTGTCAAACAGACTGTGCTATGTCTTAGACTGTCAAACAGACTGAGCTATGTCTTAGACTGTCAAACAGACTGTGCTATGTCTTAGACTGTCAAATAGACTGTGCTATGTCTTAGACTGTCAAACAGACTGAACTATGTCTTAGACTGTCAAACAGAGTGTCTTAGACTGTCAAACAGACTGTGCTATGTCTTAGAGTGTCAAACAGACTGAACTATGTATTAGAGTGTCAAACAGAGTGTCTTAGACTGTCAAACAGACTGTGCTATGTCTTAGAGTGTCAAAAAGACTGAGCTATGTCTTAGACTGTCAAACAGACTAAGCTATGTCTTAGACTGTCAAACAGACTGAGCTATGTCTTAGAGTGTCAAACAGACTGAGCTGTGTCTTAGACTGTCAAACAGATTGAGCTGTGTCTTAGACTGTCAAACAGACTGAGCTGTGTCTTAGACTGTCAAACAGACTGAGCTCTGTCTTAGACTGTCAAACAGACTGAGCTCTGTCTTAGACTGTCAAACAGACTGAGCTCTGTCTTAGACTGTCAAACAGACTGAGCTATTTCTTAGACTGTCAAACAGACTGAGCTATTTCTTAGACTGTCAAACAGACTGAGCTGTGTCTTAGACTGTCAAACAGACTGAGCTGTGTCTTAGACTGTCAAACAGACTGAGCTATGTCTTAGACTGTCAAACAGACTGAGCTATGTCTTAGACTGTCAAACAGACTGAGCTCTGTCTTAGACTGTCAAACAGACTGAGCTCTGTCTTAGACTGTCAAACAGACTGAGCTATGTCTTAGACTGTCAAACAGACTGAGCTCTGTCTTAGACTGTCAAACAGACTGAGCTCTGTCTTAGACTGTCAAACAGACTGAGCTATGTCTTAGACTGTCAAACAGGCTGAGCTCTGTCTTAGACTGTCAAACAGACTGAGCTCTGTCTTAGACTGTCAAACAGACTGAGCTATGTCTTAGACTGTCAAACAGACTGAGCTCTGTCTTAGACTGTCAAACAGACTGAGCTCTGTCTTAGACTGTCAAACAGGCTGAGCTCTGTCTTAGACTGTCAAACAGACTGAGCTCTGTCTTAGACTGTCAAACAGACTGAGCTCTGTCTTAGACTGTCAAACAGACTGAGCTCTGTCTTAGACTGTCAAACAGACTGAGCTATGTCTTAGACTGTCAAACAGACTGAGCTATGTCTTAGACTGTCAAACAGACTGAGCTATGTCTTAGACTGTCAAACAGACTGAGCTCTGTCTTAGACTGTCAAACAGACTGAGCTCTGCCTTAGACTGTCAAACAGACTGAGCTCTGTCTTAGACTGTCAAACAGACTGAGCTCTGCCTTAGACTGTCAAACAGACTGAGCTCTGTCTTAGACTGTCAAACAGACTGAGCTATGTCTTAGACTGTCAAACAGACTGAGTTGGAAAGCTGAGAAAAAAGGAGGAGATGGATAAAGTGTGACAAGTGAGGAATGTGGTGAGAGACACTGCAACAAGAGATGACATGTAGACAAACAAGAATAGTTTACAAACAACAGCAGTGGAAGGAAGTTATGGAGAGACATGATCACCTGTGCCAGAAAAGTAGGAAGATAACAAAGATATGAAAATAATTATGAGATATGACTTATAGAAGATAACAAAGATATGAAAATAATTATGAGATATGACTTATAGAAGATAACAAAAATATAAAAAGAATTCTGAGAGATGACTTATAGAAGATAACAAAAATATAAAAAGAATTCTGAGATATGACTTATAGAAGATAACAAAAATATAAAAAGAATTCTGAGAGATGACTTATAGAAGATAACAAAAATATAAAAAGAATTCTGAGAGATGACTTATAGAAGATAACAAAAATATAAAAAGAATTCTGAGATATGACTTAGAGAAGATAACTAAAATATGAAAAGAATTCTGAGATATAACTTAGAGAAGATAACAAAAATTTAGAAATAATTCTAAGATATTAATTATAGAAAATAACAAAAATATAGAAAGAATTCTGAGATATTAACTATAGAAAATAACAAAAATATAGAATAATTCTGAGATATAACTTAGAGAAGATAACAAAAATATAGAAAGAATTCTAAGATATTAATTATAGAAAATAACAAAAATATAGAAAGAATTCTGAGATATAACTTACAGAAGATAACAAAAATATAGAAAGATTTGTGAGATCTGACTTACAGAAGACCATAAAGATGCTAAAAGATTAGTGAAATCTCCTTTATGATTTCCTGAATTCCGGATTCATGAAAAACCTTGAGCTGTTTTTTTTTTCAATCAAAAAGTTCATTTGATGAGAATGCCACCCTTTTTTTTTTTTTTACTTCTTTTTTTTTTTTAAGGAGGGTCGAATGTTTGAAGAAAATCTCTGGCCAGGTACTATAGGTTTGTGTTTGCTGTTCATTGTAGGCAAATCAAACATCCTAACTGGCAAATGCTGCAGCAGTTGGTTTACCCATCCCATCATGAGTAGCCAGGACATGATCATAACTATCTGTCTATCTATCTATTGACCTTTTGAGCTGTAGCCGGCCCACAGGGCGTAGACCAAGATACTCCCTCTCTTATCTGAATTTTTATTCTAGCAGTTTTCAATTCTTTTAAAGATATTTTATCAAATCTCACCATTTTTCTCTGTTCTATGCAAGCAGCTCTATCTCATTGAGGTAGCCGATTCCTGCTGCGTTGGCCTCTCTCATCAATGTTCTTCTCAGTGTCTCTCTTAGGCTTCCACTTTTCCTCTTACCTGTTCTTTCCCACATGAGGGCTTGCTTTGCTATTCGGTTATTATCTCTTCTCATCACATGTCCAACATACGACCATCGTCTTTTCTTTATTACTGAAGATATTAGTGGTTGATTGGCGATTTCTCTAATTTCCTCGTTTGTTTTGAATTCGTTCCACGCTATACCAAGTATTTTCCTTAGACATTTATTTTTGAATGCGTTCAACTTTGTTTCTATATCTCTTGTTGTTTTCCAGCTTTCACACGCATACGTAAGGGTTGATAGTACATTTGATTGACCCTAACTAGCAGGCAGGAATTAGTTGACGGCGTCGTTACTTGTGCCCACAACAGGGACAAATATTCCCACGTAACTGTATTCATACAATGTCTAGTCATGTATTTGTACATTTAGTATCCAAATAGTTTGTAAATTATTCATATATTTATCAAATTAGTCATAATTAGTTGCAATAAAAATAGTAAATATACCCAGCCATAAAAATGCATTATATTTTGTGCGAACATATTCAGTTGTCTATTAATTGGTTACATTGATTACATGATTTTAATTACATCTTCAGCTTCTGATGTTGTCCATGATTTCAGACATGATTTGTTCTGTTTAATCTTCTCTGTAAATGGCTCTCTCTCTCTCTCACTTTCTCTATCCGCATTTTAATTTGTAAATGACTGACACATGATGCTGTTGAATTTTGATGTATAGCTGCAGAGAGGGTACCTATTTATGCACAAGTTGAACTCAATTGATGATCAAATATGTTGATATTGACACATCTCACAATTTGTTTTGATGTGCCCGTTTGGATTTCTAAGCCAATATAAAATTTAGTCTTGTTCTTTGTTAACCTTTGAACTATTGCAATACACTTTGATTATGCCAGATTTTTAAACTTGTCATTTTAATTTATACAAGCTTTTATAGTTTTTGATTCATTGTTAAGATAATGTCTGCAATTTTGGCTTTTCATGTTTACAAACTTGCCATTCTTTGTTATGATGTCCTAGATAATAATGTTGCTATTTATGCATTTGGGGGACACTGAGAGAAGCATGTAGCCATTGGGAGTTAACTGTATGTCAGCACCACTTGATATTAAATTGATCATCATACACGTATTACTTGATGTATGATGTGATGTTTTCTTCCATTCATGAGCGTACGAGACAGTGAGTGAACGTGACTGCCTGTGTAAAGTACAATGTTTGTATCTATGTGTGTATCATGGTGTGTATCTATGTGTGTATCTGGTGTGTATCATGGTGTGTATCTAGGTGTGTATCTAGGTGTGTATACTGATTTGTATCTAGGTGTGTATCCTGGTGTGTATCTAGGTGTGTATACTGGTTTGTATCTAGGTGTGTATCCTGGTGTGTATCTAGGTGTGTATACTGGTTTGTATCTAGGTGTGTATCCTGGTGAGTATCTAGGTGTGTATCCTGGTGTGTATCTAGGTGTGTATCATGGTGTGTATCTAGGTGTGTATCCTGGTTTGTATCTAGGTGTGTATCCTGGTGAGTATCTAGGTGTGTGTACTGGTGTGTATCTAGGTGTGTATCCTTGTGAGTATCTAGATGTGTATCCTGGTTTGTATATAGGTGTGTATCCTGGTTTGTATCTAGCTGTGTATCCTGGTGTGTATCTAGGTGTGTATCCTTGTGAGTATCTAGATGTGTATCCTGGTTTGTATCTAGGTGTGTATCCTGGTGAGTATCTAGATGTGTATCCTGGTGTGCATCTAGGTGTGTATCCTGGTGAGTATCTAGATGTGTATCCTGGTTTGTATCTAGGTGTGTATCCTGGTGAGTATCTAGGTGAGTATCCTGGTTTGTATCTAGGTGTGTATCCTGGTGAGTACCTAGGTGTGTATACTGGTGTGTATCTAGGTGTGTATCCTGGTGTGTATCTAGGTGTGTATCCTGGTATGTATCTAGGTGTGTATCCTTGTGTGTATCTAGGTGTGTATCCTTGTGTGTATCTAGGTGTGTATCCTGGTGAGTATCTAGGTGTGTATCCTGGTGAGTATCTAGGTGTGTATCCTGGTGAGTATCTAGGTGTGTATCCTGGTGAGTATCTAGGTGTGTATACTGGTGTGTATCTAGGTGTGTATCTAGGTGTGTGTCCTGGTGTGTATCTAGGTGTGTATCCTGGTGTGTATCTAGGTGTGTATCCTGGTGGGTATCTAGGTGTGTATCCTGGTGTGTATCTAGGTGTGTATCTAGGTGTGTATCCTGGTGTGTATCTAGGTGTGTATCTATGTGTGTATCTAGGTGTGTGTCCTGGTGTGTATCTATGTGTGTATCTTGGTGTGTGGCCTGGTATGTATCTATGTGTGTATCTAGGTGTGTATCTAGGTGTGTATCCTGGTATGTATCCTGGTGTGTATTCTGGTGTGTATCCTGGTGTGTATCCTGGTGTGTATCCTGATGTGTATCCTGGTGTGTATCCTGGTGTGTATCTATGTGTGTATCCTGGTGTATATCCTGGTGTGTACCCTGATGTGTATCTATGTGTGTATCCTGGTGTGTATTCTTGTGTATCTATGTGTGAATCCTGGTGTGTATCCTGGTGTGTATCTATGTGTATATCCTGGTGTGTATCCTGGTGTGTATCCTGGTGTATATCCTGGTGTGTATCCTTGTGTGCATCCTGGTGTGTATCCTTGTGTGTATCCTGGTGTGTATCCTTGTGTGTATCCTTGTGTGTATCCTGGTGTGTATCCCTGTGTGTATCCTGGTGTGTATCCTTGTGTGTATCCTGGTGTGCTTGATTTCTGTCCGTCTAAAGAAGATTGTCTATCAAAATGGGCTGATCTGATGCTAGAATGTACAAAGTGAGCCGGTTAGAAAATGGTTATCAACAGTCTAACCACTTGAGATCAACTCTTCTTATTATAGACCAGCCAAGCAGTCAGTAACCAACATATGACTGATGGGGCAACAACAAATTCTCTCCCATTTGATTGGATGATTGGTTTGCTAGTGATTGGTTGGCTGTCTGGTTGATTGGCTTGTTGGTTTGCTAGCTGGTTGGTTATCTGATTAGTTGGTTGGCTGGTTGGATAACTGATTAGTTGGTTGATTGGCTGGTTTACTGGCTGGTTGGTTATCTGATTAGTTGGTTGGCTGGTTTACTGGCTGGTTGGTTATCTGATTAGTTGGTTGGCTGGTTGGATAACTGATTAGTTGGTTGATTGGCTGGTTTACTGGCTGGTTGGTTATCTGATTAGTTGGTTGGCTGGTTTACTGGCTGGTTGGTTATCTGATTAGTTGGTTGGCTGGTTTACTGGCTGGTTGGTTATCTGATTAGTTGGTTGGCTGGTTTACTGGCTGGTTGGTTTTCTGATTAGTTGGTTGGTTGATTGGCTTGTTGGTTTGCTTGCTGGTTGATTGATTGATTAGTTAGTTGGCTGGTTGGTTGATTGCTTTGTTGGCTGGCTGGTTGATTGGCTTGTTGGTTTGCTGGCTGGTTGATTGATTGATTGATTGGTTGGTTAACTGGTTTATTGATTGGCTTTTGGCTGGCTGGTTGATTGGCTTGTTGGTTAATTGATTAGTTGGTTGGCTGGTTGGTTGATTAATTGATTATTTAGTTGGCTGGTTGGTTGGTTGATTGCTTTGTTGGATGGCTGGTTGATTGGCTTTGTTGGTTTGCAGACTGGTTGGTTGATTAATTGCTTGGTTGGCTGGCTGGTTGATTGGTTTATTGGCTGGTTGGTAGATTATTTAGTTGGTTAGATTGCTGGTTGAATGGTTTTATGGCTGGTTGATTGCCTGGTTGGTCTCTTACTTGATGTGCTGTCTGCCTGATTGACTATTTGGTTGCCTGGCTGTCTGCCTGATTGACTTTTTGGTTGCCTGGTTGTCTGCCTGATTGACTATTTGGTTGCCTGGTTGTCTGCCTGATTGACTTTTTGGTTGCCTGGTTATCTGGCTGATTGACTTTTTGGTTGCCTGGTTATCTGGCTGATTGACTTTTTGGTTGCCTGGTTGTCTGCCTGATTGACTATTTGGTTGCCTGGTTGTCTGCCTGATTGACTTTTTGGTTGCCTGGTTGTCTGCCTGATTGACTTTTTGGTTGCCTGGTTGTCTGCCTGATTGACTTTTTGGTTACCTGGTTATCTGGCTGATTGACCTTTTGGTTGCCTGGTTATCTGGCTGATTGATTGAATTATTTTTTGCTAGTTGGTTGGTTGGTTATTGCTGCAGCAAGTGTGCTCTCACTCTTTGACCCAGTGCCATGCATGAGTATCTTCATAAGTTTGTGGGATCCTCTTGTTGTGTTCCAGGAGCAGAGCACAATATCGTACACAAGCACAAAGATCGTAGCTAAAATTTGGAGCAGGGGAGGTGGGGTACACGTCAATGAAGCCTATCTCTGGAGCTCTACTGGTCTTGGCTTCTGCAGGATGAGCGCCACTCATGGCACTCAAAGGATCATAATTCACATGTTGAAAGTGTCACACATGTGTGAGTTCATGTGAATGTATTACATGCTGTATAAATGTATTCATGACAAAAATAAACAAATTGTTACACCATAATGGACTTTGAGTGCATTTGTATTATTTTGAGACTGCTGCATTATTAATTCTGTCAAATTAATGGAGGGTATAAGTAATGTCTGCATAAAGTACTGGAGAATATATGTAATGCCTGCATAAAGTACTGGAGAATATATGTAATGGCTTCATAAAGTACTGGAGAATATATGTAATGGCTTCATAAAGTACTGGAGAATATAAGTAATGTCTGCATAAAGTACTGGAGAATATATGTAATGGCTTCATAAAGTACTGGAGAATATATGTAATGCCTGCATAAAGTACTGGAGAATATATGTAATGGCTTCATAAAGTACTGGAGAATATATGTAATGGCTTCATAAAGTACTGGAGAATATAAGTAATGTCTGCATAAAGTACTGGAGAATATATGTAATGGCTTCATAAAGTACTGGAGAATATAAGTAATGTCTGCATAAAGTACTGGAAAATATAAGTAATGTCTGCATAAAGTACTGGAGAATATTAGTAATGTTTGCATAAAGTACTGGAGAATATAAGTAATGTATGCATAAAGTACTGGAGAATATAAGTAATGCCTACATAAAGTACTGGAGAATATAAGTAATGTCTGCGTAAAGTACTGGAGAACATAAGTAATGACTGCATAAAGTACTGGAGAATATAAGTAATTGCTTCATAAAGTACTGGAGAATATAAGTAATGGCTTCATAAAGTACTGGAGAATATAAGTAATGTCTGCATAAAGTACTGGAGAATATGAGTCATGGTTTCATACGGTACATAAGTTGGGGCCATGAGTACTGATCCTTTAAATGAGAGCCCCGGGTACTCCACCTTCAATATTTGAGCAACAAACTTTTCAGTCGACTGAAATAAAGCATTGAGTTTGTCCCTGAACATCTCGATGACCTGGCGTGTGCAACTCTTATATCGGCCTGCAGTGTCTCGGCTTTCTGTGGCCCTTCACGACAGTACTTGGTACTGGGTTTGGTACTGGGCACTAGGTTTGGTACTGGACACTGGGTTTGGTACTTGGTACTGTGTTTGAAACTTGGCACTGGGTTTGGTACTTGGCACTGGGTTTGATACTTGACACTGGGTTTGGAACTTGGCACTGGGTTTGGTACTTGGCACTGGGTTTGGCACTTGGCACTGGGTTTGGTACTTGGCACTGGGTTTGGAACTTGGGCCTGGGTTGGGAACTTGCACCATGTTTGGTACTTGGCACTAGGTTTGGTACTTGGCACTAGGTTTGGTACTTGGCACTAGGTTTGGTACTTGACACTAGGTTTCCATCATCTCTTCAATCTGTGCCCAAGTGATGAATGTTCTTATTTGTGACTCCCACCTCCACATGGCTACATAAACAGGCTACCTGATTGTTTCCCACCTCCACATGGCTACATAAACAGGCTACCTGATTGTTTCCCACCTCCACATGGCTACATAAACAGGCTACCTGATTGTTTCCCACCTCCACATGGCTACATAAACAGGCTACCTGATTGTTTCCCACATCCACATGGCTACATAAACAGGCTACCTGATTGTTTCCCACCTCCACATGGCTACATTAACAAGCTACCTGATTGTTTCCCACCTCCACATGGCTACTTTAACAAGCTACCTGACTAAATGTCCCCACCTCTACATGGCTACATAAACAGGCTACCTGACTAAATGTCCCCTACCTCCACATGGCTACATAAACAGGCTACCTGATTGTTTCCCACATCCACATGACTACATAAACAGGCTACCTGATTGTTTCCCACATCCACATGGCTACATAAACAGGCTACCTGAATGTTTCCCACCTCCACATGGCTACATTAACAAGCTACCTGACTAAATGTCCCCACCTCTACATGGCTACATAAACAGGCTACCTGACTAAATGTCCCCTACCTCCACATGGCTACATAAACAGGCTACCTGATTGTTTCCCACATTCACATGGCTACATAAACAGGCTACCTGACTAAATGTCCCCCACCTGCACATGGCTACATAAACAGGCAACCTGACTAAATGTCCCCCACCTCCACATGACTATATAAACAGGCTACCTGATTGTTTCCCACATTCACATGGCTACATAAACAGGCTACCTGACTAAATGTCCCCACCTCTACATGGCTACATAAACAGGCTACCTGACTAAATGTCCCCTACCTCCACATGGCTACATAAACAGGCTACCTGATTGTTTCCCACATTCACATGGCTACATAAACAGGCTACCTGACTAAATGTCCCCCACCTGCACATGGCTACATAAACAGGCAACCTGACTAAATGTCCCCCACCTCCACATGACAATATAAACAGGCTACCTGATTGTTTCCCACATTCACATGGCTACATAAACAGGCTACCTGACTAAATGTCCCCCACCTGCACATGGCTACATAAACAGGCTACCTGATTGTTTCCCACATTCACATGGCTACATAAACAGGCTACCTGACTAAATGTCCCCACCTGCACATGGCTACATAAACAGGCTACCTGACTAAATGTCCCCCACCTCCACATGGCTACATAAACAGGCTACCTGATTATTTCCCACATCCACATGGCTACATAAACAGGCTACCTGACTAAGTGTCTCCCACCTCCACATGGCTACATAAACAGGCTACCTGGCTAAGTGTTTCTCACCTCCACATGGCTACATAAACAGGCCACATGACTAAATGTTTCCCACCAAGATGTGGCTACTTAAACAGGTTACCTGACTATGTGTATCCCATCCCGATATGGCTACATAAACAGGCTACCTGACTAAGTGTTTCCCACCCCGATATGGCTACATAAACAGGCTACCTGACTAAGTGTCCACCCACCACGACATGGCTACATAAACAGGCTACCTGGCCAATTGTCTCCCACCTCCACATGGCTACATAAACATGCTGCCTGATTAAGTGTTTCCCACCCCGATGTGGCTACTTAAACAGGCTACCTGACTAAGTGTTTCTCACATCCACATGGCTACATAAACAGGCTACATGACTAAGTGTCTCCCACCTCCACAAGGCTACATAAACAGGCTACCTGACTAAGTGTTTCTCACCTCCACATGGCTACATAAACAGACTACCTGACTAAGTGTTTCCCACCCCGATGTGGCTACTTAAACAGGCTACCTGACTGTGTGTATACCATCCCGATATGGCTACATGAACAGGCTACCTGACTAAGTGTTTTCCACCTCCACATGGCTACATAAACAGTATACATGACTGTTTCCCATCCCGATGTGGCTACTTAAACAGGCTACCTGACTAAGTGTGTCGATCTCCACATGGCTACATAAACAGGCTACCCAAGCTTGGCTCACGAGTGAGCTAGGATCCAAGAATGATTAGAGTCAGAGAACCAGAAATGACCAAGACCATATTTCAGCTTCACCTGGATGGTACCCACAGTCAACTTTAGACGCAACCCTACTAGAGTGACGTCACTAGTCAATGTTCACCTTTGCGAGCTATAGATGCCTGACAGATTAACACCCACAACCTAGGGCGACCATTCGTCCCCGATTTCCGGGGACAGTCCCCGGAATGTAGAAGTTGTCCCCGAAAGAAATTTGTCCCCGATTTCAGTGAATAAATAAATGTTCATACACGGAATCGGCCCTCTTTTAAAGTAATCACTAGGACTCAGGTCGTTACTGAGTTGTGTTTCTTTATCCCAGACTGAGCGGCATTAGCAAGAAGATACAAGAGAAGACTTGGACGCGTTGTGTCGGAGATAGCTCTTTGAACTCTTGAAGCGCGGTGCTACGTCACTTCTATTCCCACCACTCACTTCTATTGGGATGGGTTTAATTTTTTTTTAAAGCAGACACTCTCTCCCCCCACCCCTGCCTTTCCGGACATCTCCCGCTAAAGTATCTCGCCAAAGTCGCCAACAGTAAAAACTAACAATAATTTATCGTGTGAAAGCTTCAGTGAAAAACTTGCTTCAAATCATGAGATCTTGAGAAAGATACACTCAAAAAAATAAGTACCACGCCGAGGCAACAACCTCTTCAGTATAAATAAGGTACTGTAAACATTACTTTAATACTGCAATTGATATCTATATGTTGTTTAAATTTTTTTTTATTTTAAATATTTTTTTTTTTTATTGAGAAACACAACTAGCTATTGTAATGTCATTAAGTGCGTGTATCGCATAAGTACCATGAATATTAACACAAATAAAATCAAACAGCAAATGAACAGTTATTATGAAATTTAAAGTTATCTTTTTTTTGCATCTAAAAAATTTCTTGCGTACACACAGTCACACACGCACCCACACATATTATAAATATATAGAAATAAATATATATATATATATGTATACACACACACACACACATATATATATATATATATATATATATCGTTCGTCCCCGATTTTGTGGGACAGTCTCAGAAATAAGCAAAAAAAATCCTCTGAAATGTAAAAAATATGACAAATGTCCCCGGAAACCATGGGGAAAAAAATGGTCGCCCTACCACAACCACCCCGCTCGAATGTTGAACACGTCACTCGAGTGGACTTGCACGCAGGCCTTCTCTTCTCTAACATTGGTTGTGTGTGGGACATGTTACTCTCTCAGACCAAGTGGACATCACAGGCAGCCACAACCGGATTACCCCATTTGCGGTCGCCGACACAGAAAAGTCCTGTCTACTCTCTAATGTTGTCTTCCCATCTCTTCTTCTCACTTTTAATTCTCGGTCCTTGTAAGATGCTTGAAGTCGTGCTGACCAGCAAGTCGCAAACAGAAATAGACACCGCTGACGTGTCCAGCCATGACCGAGTCTTACCCCTTCCCCAGTAAAAATCATCATCATCATCGAGTGCCTTCTCCGCATCGAAGGTTGGCTACCACGGAGCGCCATTCTGCTCTGTCTCTTGCTTTGATGGTGCAGATTGTCATAGGCTGACTTGTCCATCTTTTGATGTTACTCGTCCATGTTAGTCTTGGTCTGCCTCTGCCACTTTTACCTTGTATTTTCCCTTCTAATATTACTTTTATTAGACTGTTATGTCTTTTAACATGCCCAACAAATCTCATTTGTCTTGCTCTAATTGTGTTTAGAAGTTCTTTCTTCATTTTTAGTTGTTTTAAAACTTCCTCGTTTGTTTTCTTTCTTTTCATCCAATTCTACCTATTCTTCTATAAATCCACAGTTCAATGGCTTCAATTTTCTGTTATGTTTTCTGGTCTAATGTCCATGTTTCTGCACCATACAGGAATATTAGTAAAAAGCCAGTAAAAATGTGAAACTCAAATAAACAAAAGAATAGGTACTGCAAAAAGTAATTTTAATGCCACGAAAAACATACTAACAACAAAACAAATATCAACAGGGCTGAAGCTAAGAATAGCAAAATGTTACATCTCAATATTCCTGTATGGCGCAGAAACATGGACATTAGACCAGAAAACAGAACAGAAAATTGAAGCCTTTGAAATGTGGATTTATAGAAGAATAGGTAGAATTGGATGGAAAGAAAAGAAAACAAACGATGAAGTTTTAAAACAACTGAAAATAAAAAGAGAACTACTAAATACAATTAAGACAAGACAAATGCAATTTTTGGGGCACGTTAAAAGACACAACATCATACTAAAAGTAGCATATTATCGCCATGTAGTTAGATTTGTTAATATATCGTTATATATAATTTGTGTGTTTGTTGTTCGTCCAGATGAAGGCCTACTTAGCCGAAACGTCGACTTTTGTTTCGTCCATTACCACGTAAAGCTGTCACCATACCACTTTTTTCTTCCCTTTTTTTAGTATCGCCATTATCATCAGCTTTACAGCAGCTTCGCATCTTGATGCCTTTCTATCTATCTATCTATTGACCTTTCGAGCCGTAACCGGCCCATAGGGCGTAGACCAAGATACACCTTCTCCTATATGAATTTTTGTTCTAGCAGTTTTCTTTTAAAGATATTTTATCAAATCTCGCCATCTGTCTCTGTTCTGTGCAAGCAGTTCTATCTCATTGAGGGAGCCGATTCCTGCTGCTCTTGCCTCTCTCATCAATGTTCTTCTCAGTGTCTCCCTGGGTCTTCCTCTTTTTCTTTTTCCTGTTGTTTCCCATATGAGGGCTTGCTTTGCTATTCGATTATTATCTCTTCTCATCACATGTCCAACGTATGACCATCGTCTTTTCTTTATTACTGAAGATATTAGTGGTTGATTGGCGATTTCTCTAATTTCCTCGTTTGTTTTGAATTCGTTCCATTCTATACCAAGTATTTTCCTTAGACATTTATTTTCGAATGCGTTCAACTTTGTTTCTATATCTCTTGTTGTTTTCCAGCTTTCACACGCATACGTAAGGGTTGATAGTACATTTGATTTGAATAGCCTAAGTTTTGTGTTTGTGCTAATGAGTTTTGATTTCCACAACTTTTCAAGGCTTCTGAAAGACATTGCATTGATGCCTTTACCTCTACTAAAAGTAAAATTGGAAGGAAAATACAAGGTAAAAGAGGCAAAGGTAGACGAAGACTAACATGGACGAGTAACATCAAAAGATGGACAAGTCATTCTATGACAGCCTGCACCATCAAAGCAAGAAACAGTAGAATGGCGCTCCATGGTAGCCAACCATCGTTGCGGAGACGGCACTCGATGATGATGATATGATAGCTGACGTCATCAAACAAAAGAGTTCCTCCTCCAGTCCGGCTTGGGTTGTCTTCCCCTGCTTGCCCCATCCAACATGGCTAAGGTCATCACTTACGTTACCTCGAGGGCGACCGGTAAGTATTTTGGTGATAACTGCCCATGAAGTATGCTTCTTGTTACTCACTGATAGATTGTTGTAGCTGAGTGCTTTCTTTGTGTAATGGCTGCACGTATTCTGCAACATGGGTGTGCTTTTATTTTATTGATATTTATTATTTATTAGAGAAGACGAGTAGTCAGTGGACATGGACAGTGACACTCGCGTGTGTGTTGAGTTTTGACCCTCACATTTAGGTACTTTGGCATTTAAAAAATAATAATTTCTAGTAATTGAAACCAGGATAGCTAAATAGCCATTGAATTGAGTAAAACAATGATACCTGAATCATATTTCTACGACAATAAGGAAAAAAGTTATGATTTTTAAAGTGAATTATTACTACTCAACTGTGTTACAAAATAAAATGATGCAAAGAAGAAAGTCGTCATCAGACAAAGACTTCAACAACGAGTGTCTAGTGAGGTCTGTGTGAGGAGCTTGCTGTCGAGTTTCTTGAGCTGTTTGCTTGTGAGTGTCTCATGATTAGATGGAAAGAAAAGTGAAAAGAAAACAAATATTGACATTTTGAAAAAACTAAAAATAAAAAGAGAGAACAGTATTATACTATACTCATAGCAGCACACAATTCAAACATCAAACAAGACAAATACAATTTTTGGGCCATGTTAAAAGACACAACAGCCTACTAAAAGTAATATTGGAAGGGAAAACACAAGCTAAAAGAGGCAGGGGCAGGTCAAGACTAACATGGATTTACTACTCCATTTACTTAGTCTAAAAATAATATATTTACTACTTCATTTACTTAGTTTAAAAGTAATATATTTACTACTTCATTTACTTAGTTTAAAAGTAATATATTTACTTATTTACTACTCCATTTACTTAGTTTAAAAGTAATATATTTACTACTTCATTTACTTAGTCTAAAAGTAATATATTTACTACTTCATTTACTTAGTCTAAAAGTAATATATTTACTACTTCATTTACTTAGTCTAAAAGTAATATATTTACTACTTCATTTACTTAGTCTACACTTTGTTCAGTTGTACTTTACGAGTTTAGTGTCCCAAAATGATTTCTCCTCAATGAGTGATCTCTCCGCACTGACCAGACATACTTGATCAACTCTACATTTAATATTATTTATTCAACTCTTTATGTTTACTTGTTGGATATTCCAAAGCCTAGCCCAGGGTTCTCCTCATCATCAGACTAATGACAGACTCAAGAGCAACCAAATAGAACGCAAAGGAATGTTACTCCGAACAAAAATAATTTTTAAAAATGGATTGCATAATTACATAGTAACATAGTATATTCCTCATTTTTTGGAAAGCTGCTTTTGCCTGAGCCATTCTGCATCTCACCTCTTTTGTACATCTTCCGTCTGAGGTTAACAAAGTTCCCAAATATTTAAATTCATTTACCTGTTTTAATATTGTTCCACTTGTCTTTATTTTGCACTGAGGTGATGTCTTTTTCTTTGTTGTTACCATTACTTCTGTCTTTTTGCTATTAAGGCTGGGTCCTTTATTTTTGCTTTCTTTCACTATAATGTCTAACATTTCTTGTAACACATTTTCACTCTTAGCGATTAAGACTGTATCATCAGCATACCTTAGATTATTTATATTATGACCTCCAATTGTTATTCCAGGCATGCCCTTTATGGATCCTAAAATAATCCAGATTTTTGACAATAGAACCAAGAAAAATTGTTCTTAAATGTTATGTTGTGCCAGTCTTCACTTATGGATATGAATCATGGACAATAGGACAACAGACAAGAAAATCACTGGAGTCTGTAGAAATGTGGTTTTACAGAAGAATGTTGAGAATACCACAGCTAAGAAGTGTAATGAAAGCGTTCTGAAAGAGGTCAATGCAAAGAGAGAGCTAATTTCCAATATTAGGAAGAAACAATCATCATTTTTTGGCCATATAATGAGAAGGGAACAACTGGAATATATTGTAACAACTGGAACAATTGAGGGACGAAGAGATAGAGGAAAGCAAAGAGAAAAGATACCAGACAGCTTAAGAGAATGGCTTGGCAGAAGGTCAACAACAGAAATGATAAATAGCTGCCGAGATCGAGAGTTGTGGAGAGACATGATCACCTACGACAGCAGGCTTGGTACATGATGATGATGAACAATAAATTATACTTTAACAAAAACGTGACATTTATCTAGGTCCTAGTTGATTGGTTTCATTTATCTAGGCCCTAGTTGATTGGTTTCATTTATCTAGGTCCTAGTTGATTGGTTTCATTTATCTAGGCCCTAGTTGATTGGTTTCATTTATCTAGGTCCTAGTTGATTGATTTCATTTATCTAGGCCCTAGTTGATTGGTTTCATTTATCTAGGTCCTAGTTGATTGGTTTCATTTATCTAGGCCCTAGTTGATTGGTTTCATTTATCTAGGTCCTAGTTGATTGGTTTCATTTATCTAGGCCCTAGTTGATTGGTTTTCATTTATCTAGGTCCTAGTTGATTGGTTTCATTTATCTAGGTCCTAGTTGATTGGTTTCATTTATCTAGGCCCTAGTTGATTGGTTTCATTTATCTAGGTCCTAGTTGATTGGTTTCATTTATCTAGGCCCTAGTTGATTGGTTTCATTTATCTAGGTCCTAGTTGATTGGTTTCATTTATCTAGGCCCTAGTTGATTGGTTTCATTTATCTAGGTCCTAGTTGATTGATTTCATTTATCTAGGTCCTAGTTGATTGATTTCATTTATCTAGGTCCTAGTTGATTGATTTCATTTATCTAGGCCCTAGTTGATTGGTTTCATTTATCTAGGTCCTAGTTGATTGATTTCATTTATCTAGGTCCTAGTTGATTGGTTTCATTTATCTAGGTCCTAGTTGATTGGTTTCATTTATCTAGGTCCTAGTTGATTGGTTTCATTTATCTAGGCCCTAGTTGATTGGTTTCATTTATCTAGGCCCTAGTTGATTGGTTTCATTTATCTAGGCCCTAGTTGATTGGTTTCATTTATCTAGGCCCTAGTTGATTGGTTTCATTTATCTAGGTCCTAGTTGATTGGTTTCATTTATCTAGGTCCTAGTTGATTGGTTTCATTTATCTAGGTCCTAGTTGATTGGTTTCATTTATCTAGGTCCTAGTTGATTGGTTTCATTTATCTAGGTCCTAGTTGATTGGTTTCATTTATCTAGGTCCTAGTTGATTGGTTTCATTTATCTAGGTCCTAGTTGATTGATTTCATTTATCTAGGCCCTAGTTGATTGGTTTCATTTATCTAGGTCCTAGTTGATTGATTTCATTTATCTAGGTCCTAGTTGATTGATTTCATTTATCTAGGTCCTAGTTGATTGATTTAATTTATCTAGGCCCTAGTTGATTGCTTTCATTTATCTAGGTCCTAGTTGATTGGTTTCATTTATCTAGGTCCTAGTTGATTGATTTCATTTATCTAGGTCCTAGTTGATTGGTTTCATTTATCTAGGTCCTAGTTGATTGGTTTCATTTATCTAGGCCCTAGTTGATTGGTTTCATTTATCTAGGTCCTAGTTGATTGATTTCATTTATCTAGGCCCTAGTTGATTGGTTTCATTTATCTAGGTCCTAGTTGATTGGTTTCATTTATCTAGGTCCTAGTTGATTGATTTCATTTATCTAGGTCCTAGTTGATTGATTTCATTTATCTAGGCCCTAGTTTATTGGTTTCATTTATCTAGGTCCTAGTTGATTGATTTCATTTATCTAGGCCCTAGTTGATTGATTTCATTTATCTAGGCCCTAGTTGATTGGTTTCATTTATCTAGGTCCTAGTTGATTGGTTTCATTTATCTAGGTCCTAGTTGATTGATTTCATTTATCTAGGCCCTAGTTGATTGATTTCATTTATCTAGGTCCTAGTTGATTGATTTCATTTATCTAGGTCCTAGTTGATTGATTTCATTTATCTAGGTCCTAGTTGATTGGTTTCATTTATCTAGGTCCTAGTTGATTGGTTTCATTTATCTAGGTCCTAGTTGATTGATTTCATTTATCTAGGTCCTAGTTGATTGATTACATTTATCTAGGCCCTAGTTGATTGATTTCATTTATCTAGGTCCTAGTTGATTGGTTTCATTTATCTAGGTCCTAGTTGATTGGTTTCATTTATCTAGGTCCTAGTTGATTGATTTCATTTATCTAGGTCCTAGTTGATTGGTTTCATTTATCTAGGTCCTAATTGATTGGTTTCATTTATCTAGGCCCAAATTGATTGGTTACATTTATTATCTAGGTCTGATTGATTGGTTTCATTTATCTAGGCCCTAGTTGATTGGTTTCATTTATCTAGGTCTGATTGATTGGTTTCATTTATCTAGGTCTGATTGATTGGTTTCATTTATCTAGGCCCAAATTGATTGATTACATTTATTATCTAGGTCTGATTGATTGGTTTCATTTATCTAGGTCTGATTGATTGGTTTCATTTATCTAGGTCTGATTGATTGGTTACATTTATTATCTAGACCCTAATTGATTGGTTACATTTATCTAGACCCTAATTGATTAATTTCATTTATCTAGGCCCTAATTGATTGGTTACATTTATCTAGGCCTAATTGATTAATTTCATTTATCTAGGCATTGTCAGATCTGCTGGGCCTAGGTTGACATCAGCCTGGAAGTACACCAGGGCTGAACTCCGACCTCCGACTTTTAGCGAGTTCCCTGAAGTTGCAATTGGCTTCAGGAGGTTAATTCATGCAGCCAAGACGGAAGGCTACAGGAATCTCACAGTTAAAGTAAGGTCTTCTGTCACATCAACTTGCTGTCTGATACAAAACATAGCTTTAGTTCCTTCTGTGTACACCATTTAATGGTGCTACTTCTGCGTACACCAGTTACTGATACTACTTCTGTGTACTCCATGTACTGATACTACTACTGCGTACACCGTTGACTGAAACTACTTCTGTGTATTCCATGTACTGATACTACTACTGCGTACATCGTTGACTGAAACTACTTCTGTGTACTCCATGTACTGATACTACTACTGCGTACACCATTTACCGACACTACTTCTAAACAATGATAGTCATCAGATGCTATATTTATTGAGTCTACCCCACATCTGATACAGCTTTTTCAGATTTCCTAGTTTCTCCTACCCACAGCTCTGCTCTTGCTGCTAACATATCTGTTGTGTCTGCCACACAAAATGTATCTTCTTCTACAGAAGCTATTGTTTTACGTTCTGCAGTGTTTCACCATTTTATTTGTGAGTTACCTTCTCTGCCGTGGTTGTGTAGCTCCCAACATTATTCAGCACAGGCCATGAGGTCACTGTTTACATTTGTGTACCTATCTATAGTTTGTTCACAAATTCGTGCCCACAGAGTTGATTAATTATCTCGGAAACCAATGAATTTCTGTAATTCTTTTTCATGGAATCTTATTTTTTTTTTTCACCGACATTCAGATTTTAGGACCAAGCTGCCCGTATCATCACTGGTGCTATGAAATCTACATCTATCAAGACTCTAGAAACAGTAACAGGTTTACAACCCTTAGATAACAGACGGGTCACTAAAGTATTGCAACAAGCGGAGAAATATAGAAGGCTCCTTAGATGACAGACGGGTCACTAAAGTATTACAACAAGCGGGGAAATATAGAAGGCTCCTTAGCCACTCCATGCATCAAAGTATAACTGGTTCTGGAATTGTACGACTAAAGAGGAGCAACTTCACTGCAATCGCCAATGAACTAACTACTGGAGATCCAGTACTTTCCCAAACAATACCGAAACCCTTGGGCCCATCTGATATGTCTCCTCATGGAAAACATAAAATACCAGAACTTAAGGAAAATATAACAGGAATCGTGAAAAAAGGCACCCAATCAGACACAGAAAGAAAATACGTAGCAGAAAAACACATACACGATACCTACCCACAGGACTCTTGGTCCCACATATACACAGATGGCTCTGCTACAAATGCCACCAGAAATGAAGGGGGGGGGATGTTCTTGACGCTGAATAATCAGGACGAGATCACCAAGTCAATAGCTACTGGGAAATTCTCAAACAACTTTAAAGCAGAAACTGAGGCCATCAGAGATGATGCAACACTGGCCACTCAACACAAAAATAACATGCACAATAAATTGGTGATTCTGACTGATGTTCTGTCAGTATTATCAGCTCTAAAAAGCCCCAAGAACAATGAACTAGATGACTTGAGAACAACCCTGGACCAGCTATGCAATAACTTCCAGAGAGTAGTCATTCAGTGGATACCATCACACTGTAATATACACGGGAACGAACGCGCAGACAAATTAGCTAAAGAGGGAGGAAGATTACCGCAAGAGAACCATCCGCTCAGTTATGATGAAGCCAAATCCACCCTCAAAGGGCAGTTCCATGAAAAATGGAAACAAGAACACCCAATGCATAACGAGAGTGACGGATACCACTATCAAGGAGGGATCAAGTCATCATACTTCGCCTACGCACTGGCCACAATAGAATGAGAAATCACATGTTCACCAAATTCAAAATAGAAACAACCAGCCTATGCCACTGTACACTGGACAATATGACTACAAAACATGTTCTACAGGATTGCTCCCAGTACACAGACCTGAGAAGAGCAATGTGGTCCACGCCCACCTCCCTGGAAGAGAAACTATATGGGGCAATCGATTCGCTTAAACAGACAGCTGACTTCATGAGAGAGTCTGGAATTCTACTCTGATTGAGTCTTGATAGCAGAGAGAGAGAGATTTTATACCATAAGGGAAAATACAAGGTAAAAGAGGCAGACCAAGACTAACATGGACGAGTAATATCAAAAGATGGACAAGTTAGCCTATGACAATCTGCACCATCAAAGCAAGAGACAGAGTGGAGTGGCGCTCCATGGTAGCCAACCTTCGATGCGGAGACGGCACTCAATGCTGTTTTGACCTGAGCTATTCTGCTTTTTATTTCTGTGGTACATCTTCCATCTGTTATTATTGTGCCCAAGTATTTGAAGTGATGCATTTGTTTCAGATTTGTCCTGTTTATTTTGATGCTGCATGATAATTGTTTCTTCGATATGGCCATGACATTATATCCTGTATATAGAATGATAGATATTGTACCTGGACAGACAGTCTTGACAGGAAAGCCTATAGATACAACACTACAGACTGTATGGGTGGACAGACATTCTTGACAGGAAAGCCTATAGATACAACACTACAGACTGTATGGGTGGACAGACATTCTTGACAGGAAAGCCTATAGATACAACACTACAGACTGTATGGGTGGACAGACAGCCTTGACAGAAAAGCCTATAGATACAACACTACAGACTGTATGGGTGGACAGACAGTCTTGACAGGAAAGCCTATAGATACAACACTACAGACTGTATGGGTGGACAGTCTTGACAGGAAAGCCTATAGATACAACACTACAGACTGTAAGGGCGGACAGTCTTGACAGGAAAGCCTATAGATACAACACTACAGACTGTAAGGGCGGACAGTCTTGACAGGAAAGCCTATAGATACAACACTACAGACTGTATGGGTGGACAGAACGTCTTGACAGGAAAGCTTATAGATACAACACTACAGACTGTATGGGTGGACAGAAAGTCTTGACAGGAAAGCCTATAGATACAACACTACAGACTGTATGGGTGGACAGAACGTCTTGACAGGAAAGCCTATAGATACAACACTACAGACTGTATGGGTGGACAGAACGTCTTGACAGGAAAGCCTATAGATACAACACTACAGACTGTATGGGTGGACAGAACGTCTTGACAGGAAAGCCTATAGATACAACACTACAGACTGTATGGGTGGACAGAAAGTCTTGACATGAAAGCTTATAGATACAACACTACAGACTGTATGGGTGGACAGAAAGTCTTGACAGGAAAGCTTATAGATACAACACTACAGACTGTATGGGTGGACAGAACGTCTTGACAGGAAAGCCTATAGATACAACACTACAGACTGTATGGGTGGACAGTCTTAACAGGAAAGCCTATAGATACACCACTACAGACTGTAAGGGCGGACAGTCTTGACAGGAAAGCCTATAGATACAACACTACAGACTGTAAGGGTGGACAGTCTTGACAGGAAAGCCTATAGATACAACACTACAGACTGTATGGGTGGACAGAACGTCTTGACAGGAAAGCCTATAGATACAACACTACAGACTGTATGGGTGGACAGAAAGTCTTGATAGGAAAGCTTATAGATACAACACTACAGACTGTATGGGTGGACAGACATTCTTGACAGGAAAGCCTATAGATACAACACTACAGACTGTATGGGTGGACAGACAGTCTTGACAGAAAAGCCTATAGATACAACACTACAGACTGTATGGGTGGACAGACAGTCTTGACTGGAAAGCCTATAGATACAACACTACAGACTGTATGGGTGGACAGACAGTCTTGACAGGAAAGCCTATAGATACAACACTACAGACTGTATGGGTGGACAGACAGCCTTGACAGGAAAGCCTATAGATACAACACTACAGACTGTATGGGTGGACAGAAAGTCTTGACAGGAAAGCTTATAGATACAACACTACAGACTGTATGGGTGGACAGAACGTCTTGACAGGAAAGCCTATAGATACAACACTACAGACTGTATGGGTGGACAGTCTTAACAGGAAAGCCTATAGATACACCACTACAGACTGTAAGGGCGGACAGTCTTGACAGGAAAGCCTATAGATACAACACTACAGACTGTAAGGGTGGACAGTCTTGACAGGAAAGCCTATAGATACAACACTACAGACTGTATGGGTGGACAGAACGTCTTGACAGGAAAGCCTATAGATACAACACTACAGACTGTATGGGTGGACAGAAAGTCTTGATAGGAAAGCTTATAGATACAACACTACAGACTGTATGGGTGGACAGACATTCTTGACAGGAAAGCCTATAGATACAACACTACAGACTGTATGGGTGGACAGACAGTCTTGACAGAAAAGCCTATAGATACAACACTACAGACTGTATGGGTGGACAGACAGTCTTGACTGGAAAGCCTATAGATACAACACTACAGACTGTATGGGTGGACAGACAGTCTTGACAGGAAAGCCTATAGATACAACACTACAGACTGTATGGGTGGACAGACAGCCTTGACAGGAAAGCCTATAGATACAACACTACAGACTGTATGGGTGGACAGACAGTCTTGACTGGAAAGCCTACAGATACAACACTACAGACTGTATGGGTGGACAGACATTCTTGACAGGAAAGCCTATAGATACAACACTACAGACTGTATGGGTGGACAGAAAGTCATGACAGGAAAGCCTATAGATACAACACTACAGACTGTATGGGTGGACAGAAAGTCATGACAGGAAAGCCTATAGGTACAACACTACTAGAAGTTTAATGTCAGAAAGTTTCAATATTTGAAATGATGATAGAAGTTTAATGTCCGGAAGTTTCAATATTTGAAATGATGATAGAAGTTTAATGTCAGAAAGTTTCAATATTTGAAATGATGATAGAAGTTTAATGTCAGAAAGTTTCAATATTTGAAATGATGATAGAAGTTTAATGTCAGAAAGTTTCAATATTTGAAATGATGATAGAAGTTTAATGTCAGGAAGTTTCAATATTTGAAATGATGATAGAAGTTTAATGTCAGGAAGTTTCAATATTTGAAATGATGATAGAAGTTTAATGTCAGGAAGTTTCAATATTTGAAATGATGATGGAAGTTTAATGTCAGGAAGTTTCAATATTTGAAATGATGATAGAAGTTTAATGTCAGGAAGTTTCAATATTTGAAATGATGATAGAAGTTTAATGTCAGGAAGTTTCAATATTTGAAATGATGATAGAAGTTTAATGTCAGGAAGTTTCAATATTTGAAATGATGATGGAAGTTTAATGTCAGGAAGCTTCAATATTTGAAATGATGATAGAAGTTTAATGTCAGAAAGTCTGTGAATGGGATCAGATTTGGACTTTCTGTTACTAAGACTAAACATTTATGTTCACCTTAACCTGTGTTACAATATCTGACAGTAACATTTTGTTTGTGATTCCATCCTGTGTTACAACATCTGACAGTAACATTTTGTTTGTGATTCCATCCTGTGTTACAACATCTGACAGTAACATTTTGTTTGTGATTCCATCCTGTGTTACATCTGACAGTAATATTTTGTTTGTGATTCCATTCTGTGTTACAACATCTGACAGTAATATTATGTTTGTGATTCCATTCTGTGTTACATCTGACAGTAATATTTTGTTTGTGATTCCATCCTATGTTACATCTGACAGTAACATTTTGTTTGTGATTCCATCCTGTGTTACAACATCTGACAGTAATATTATGTTTGTGATTCCATTCTGTGTTACAACATCTGACAGTAATATTATGTTTGTGATTCCATCCTGTGTTACAACATCTGACAGTAATATTATGTTTGTGATTCCATTCTGTGTTACAACATCTGACAGTAATATTATGTTTGTGATTCCATCCTGTGTTACAACATCTGACAGTAAGATTATGTTTGTGATTCCATTCTGTGTTACAACATCTGACAGTAATATTATGTTTGTGATTCCATTCTGTGTTACAACATCTGACAGTAATATTATGTTTGTGATTCCATTCTGTGTTACAACATCTGACAGTAATATTATGTGTTACAACATCTGACAGTAATATTATGTTTGTGATTCCATTCTGTGTTACATCTGACAGTAATATTATGTTTGTGATTCCATCCTGTGTTACAACATCTGACAGTAATATTATGTTTGTGATTCCATCCTGTGTTACAACATCTGACAGTAATATTATGTTTGTGATTCCATTCTGTGTTACAACATCTGACAGTAATATTATGTTTGTGATTCCATCCTGTGTTACAACATCTGACAGTAATATTATGTTTGTGATTCCATCCTGTGTTACAACATCTGACAGTAATATTATGTTTGTGATTCCATCCTGTGTTACAACATCTGACAGTAATATTATGTTTGTGATTCCATTCTGTGTTACAACATCTGACAGTAATATTATGTTTGTGATTCCATTCTGTGTTACAACATCTGACAGTAATATTTTGTTTGTGATTCCATCCTGTGTTAGAACATCTGACAGTAATATTATGTTTGTGATTCCATCCTGTGTTACATCTGACAGTAATATTATGTTTGTGATTCCATCCTGTGTTACAACATCTGACAGTAATATTATGTTTGTGATTCCATCCTGTGTTACATCTGACAGTAATATTATGTTTGTGATTCCATCCTGTGTTACAACATCTGACAGTAATATTTTGTTTGTGATTCCATCCTGTGTTACAACATCTGACAGTAATATTTTGTTTGTGATTCCATCCTGTGTTACAACATCTGACAGTAATATTTTGTTTGTGATTCCATCCTGTGTTACAACATCTGACAGTAATATTATGTTTGTGATTCCATCCTGTGTTACAACATCTGACAGTAATATTATGTTTGTGATTCCATCCTGTGTTACAACATCTGACAGTAATATTATGTTTGTGATTCCATCCTGTGTTACAACATCTGACAGTAATATTTTGTTTGTGATTCCATGTACAGGAAGCATGGCTAAACACCTTGGTTGGAGCAGAGATTGCTTTCTGGTTTTTCGCTGGCGAGTGCATCGGGAAAGGCAGCGTCGTGGGATATAACATCCCAGGCGCTGTCAACTGGGACATACACTTTTAGATTTTGTGACTGTTTTCATGTTTGTATGTGATTCAATGCTGTGAGCTGATCCATGTGTGTGGGGTTACAGAGTAAAAGCTGATTTATTTATGTATTACTTGATGAGTTAGACAAGAATCTTAGATCTGTGAGAGATTAGACCCATCACTGGTGTGTGTCAGCACAATTGTGGGATGAAGATAGCCAGTTGTTGGTGATGAGCTTCTTGATGTCAGCTAGAGTTTCTAGTTTTGATTGAGATTTCGCAGAAAATAAAGGTCATAGTCACCATTAACGCTGTTGGTTTCTTATTGTGTGTGTCTGAAGAGAACATTCAGTGTTACAAGACAGTTTTTTTGTGTGCTGACTTGTCACAGCTTCTCTGTTCTCTGTGTGATGACTTGTCACAGCTTCTCTGTTCTCTGTGTGATGACTTGTCACAGCTTCTCTGTTCTCTGTGTGATGACTTGTCACAGCTTCTCTGTTCTCTGTGTGATGACTTGTGACAGCTTCTCTGTTCTCTGTGTGATGACTTGTGACAGCTTTTCTTCTCTGTGTGATGACTTGTGACAGCTTCTGCGTGTGACACTATTGTGGTTCTAATGAAGGCTGACAACGGGACCACTTTAATTATTACATTTCATCTGAGCTTTCCAAATATTTCATGTCCTCCATGCATTGCTATAGGACTACCATTACGTCAAACATTCAGTTTAGGCATTAATTCAGACCACACAAGGTTCTGTCGCTGCACAGACACATTACCAACAGCTTCATCTCACCACTGTCATAACAAAATTCACATCCCAAATAGAGTAATGCAGCAACATGTCTATCTCAGGTGGTAGTGCAAAACTCTTGTGCTGACATGCGACCCTTACATGCATGTGGTGTAGTAATACCAGTCTGTGGACGTGACCATTACATCCATGTGGTGTAGTAATACCAGTCTGTGGACGTGACCATTACATGCATGTGGTGTAGCAATACCAGTCTGTGGAACATGACCATTACATGCATGTGGTGTAGCAATACCAGTCTGTGGACATGACCATTACATGCATGTGGTGTAGCAATACCAGTCTGTGGACGTGACCATTACATGCATGTGGTGTAGCAATACCAGTCTGTGGAACATGACCATTACATGCATGTGGTGTAGCAATACCAGTCTGTGGAACATGACCATTACATGCATGTGGTGTAGCAATACCAGTTTGTGGAACATGACCATTACATGCATGTGGTGTAGCAATACCAGTCTGTGGACGTGACCATTACATGCATGTGGTGTAGCAATACCAGTCTGTGGAACATGACCATTACATGCATGTGGTGTAGCAATACCAGTCTGTGGAACATGACCATTACATGCATGTGGTGTAGCAATACCAGTTTGTGGAACATGACCATTACATCCATGTGGTGTAGCAATACCAGTTTGTGGAACATGACCATTACATGCATGTGGTGTAGCAATACCAGTCTGTGGACGTGACCATTACATGCATGTGGTGTAGCAATACCAGTCTGTGGACGTGACCATTACATGCATGTGGTGTAGTAATACCAGTCTGTGGACGTGACCAATACATGCATGTGGTGTAGCAATACCAGTCTGTGGAACATGACCATTACATGCATGTGGTGTAGCAATACCAGTCTGTGGAACATAGGTCACACCCGATAGCCCCGAAAACCTACAAGGATCACAGCCATTGTGGGGGGGGGGTGTAGAGTTGGTAGTCACCAGCAAATGACAGAATGACATCACAGCCATTGTGGGTGGAAAGGGGGGGGGGTGTAGAGTTGGTAGTCACTAGCAAATGACAGAATGACATCACAGCCATTGTGGGTGGAGGGGGGGTGTAGAGTTGGTAGTCACTAGCAAATGACAGAACGACATCACAGCCATTGTGGGCGGAGGGGGGGTGTGTTGAGTTGGTAGTCACTAGCAAATGACAGAATGAGATCGCTGCCATTGTGGGGGGGTGTAGAGTTGGTAGTCACCAGCAAATGACAGAATGACATCGCAGCCATTGTGGGAGGGTGTAGAGTTGGTAGTCACCAGCAAATGGCAGAATGACATCGCAGCCATTGTAGATGGAAGGGGGGGGGTGTAGAGTTGGTAGTCACCAGCAAATGGCAGAATGACATCGCAGCCATTGTGGGGGGGTGTAGAGTTGGTAGTCACCAGCAAATGGCAGAATGACATCGCAGCCATTGTAGATGGAAGGGGGGGGGGGGTGTAGAGTTGGTAGCCACCAGCAAATGGCAGAATGACATCGCAGCCATTGTGGGGGGGTGTAGAGTTGGTAGTCACCAGCAAATGGCAGAATGACATCGCAGCCATTGTAGATGGAAGGGGGTGGGGGTGTAGAGTTGGTAGTCACCAGCAAATGACAGAATGACATCACAGCCATTGTGGGTGGAAGGGGGGGGGGTGTAGAGTTGGTAGTCACTAGCAAATGACATCACAGCCATTGTGGGTGGAAGGGGGGGGGTGTAGAGTTGGTAGTCACTAGCAAATGACAGAACGACATCACAGCCATTGTGGGTGAGGGGGTGGTGTAGAGTTGGTAGTCACTAGCAAATGACTGAATGACATCACAGCCATTGTGGGTGGAGGGGGGGGGGGTGTAGAGTTGGTAGTCACTAGCAAATGACATCACAGCCATTGTGGGTGGAAGGGGGGGGGTGTAGAGTTGGTAGTCACTAGCAAATGACAGAACGACATCACAGCCATTGTGGGTGAGGGGGTGGTGTAGAGTTGGTAGTCACTAGCAAATGACTGAATGACATCACAGCCATTGTGGGTGGAGGGGGGGGGGGTGTAGAGTTGGTAGTCACTAGCAAATGACATCACAGCCATTGTGGGTGGAAGGGGGGGGGGGGGGGGGTTGAAAATTTGGTAGTCACCAGCAAATGACAGAATTACATCACAGCCATTGTGGGGGGTGTAGAGTTGGTAGTCACCAGCAAATGACAGAATGACATTGCTAATAACAAGAACATCTGGAATTGCGAATGACATGATTCTATTTCTGACACACACACACCTCACTAACATTAGCCATTCACGCAGATATCCTTAACATGTCCTTACATTAGGTGTGTACACTATTTTTTATACACAAAATGTACATATAATTTGCTACTTTGGGTGTACTTGTAAATGTTACAAACACATGCCATTATGTTAGCAGTGTGTACAGTCATGTACATAACCTTCACACAGAGGAGGAGGCAAAGTACCTGATGGTTTGTGCCAGGATCTGTGAACCAAAACTATCTTGACCCTGCTCCACCTATATGCGGTGCCACTAGATACAAACTAACCAGTCTAGTGTGATCAAGTGAGTAGGATCAAAGAGGGAAGGCAATCCAATAGTCAAAAATGCAGTGCTGAAGTTGGATGTGTTGGGCCAAAAGATGTAAATAAAGACAACACATCCATGCCTACCAAACTTTGGATGATGAAGAGGCGAACGACGACAGAAAGGAAGGGAGAGTGCTCTTAAACACAAGATCATGAAGAGATCCATTTCTTTAGTCATGAGGTGAACGACGACAGAAATGAAGGGAGAGTACTCTTAAACACAAGATGATGAAGAGATCCATTTCTTTAGTCATGAGGTGAATGATGACAGAAATGAAGGGAGGAGTGCCCTTAAACACAAGATACAGTTTGGGTGTTAGAGAAGGGTCTGACCAAGATGTGCTGATATCAGGTCTTGCCAAAAGCTAGTTGTGCATCCATGCCCCTGTAACATCCTAAGGGCCCAAGATGAGTCACTGATGAAGGAATGCAAGTCTGGTTTAAAAATAATGAAATTGGATGATTCTGGCTGAAAGCTTAAACAGTAGCAACATTTCCAAGAAGAAAATCTGATATGTCAAGTTAGGTGAGATGCATCTCTGCTGAGACTATTCAAATACAAACGAGTGCAGAGAAGAATGGAAATGGTAGGACAAAATCACTAACATAGAATTATGGAAATGTACCAGTCAAATACCAGTGGATAAAGAGATACAGCGAAGATGATGGCGCTGGATAGGACACACACTGCGAAGCCAACTGAGAGTATTACACAACAGGCCCTTTTTTGGAATCCCCAGGGGATAAGATAAAGAGGAAAACCAAGGAATTCTTGGAGAAGACAGATAGAAGTAGAGATGAAGATGATGGGAAAGACATGGAATGATCTTAAAATAATGGCAAACAACAGAACGACTTGGAAAGTGTTTGTTGAAGACCTATGCTCCACAGGGAGCTGAAAGTGTTTGTTGAAGACCTATGCTCCACAGGGAGCTGAAAGTGTTTGTTGAAGACCTATGCTCCACAGGGAGCTGAAAGTGTTTGTTGAAGACCTATGCTCCACAGGGAACTAAAAAGGTAGAAGAAGAAGAAGAAGCAGAGAAGAATATTCTAAAAAATCAAATGGCTCTTTCTGTTATTCATTGAGAAACAAGGCTACATGTTAAGCATTGGCTTTTTTGTGTTATGGCAGAAAAAAGTGAAATGAGTGAGGCATGTTGATGCCACGCGGAAAAAGAAGCCTAAGCTATGAGATGGTGAAAAGACTGGGAAGCATAAAGTAGTTCCAGCGACTGATGTCAATCAACACTTAACTCTTTCTGTAGGGAAGCTTTTTATCGACGCAACATAAGAGATTTCTGAGACATTTTTCATGGTTTTAAGAATCAATGTACATATATATATAACATATGAATGTTTAGATAATTGAACAAGGTATTAGATTTCACCAATACCAAGATGATACAAGACATGTAAAAAGAATATGGTTTGATGGCGTTCACACCAATCAAATTGAGCGTAACGCACTATGTGACAAAATGTACGATGCAGAAATCGGCACGGTGTACAGTGTGGCGAAATGTACATAAAGAGCTAATGAAGATGGGTGTATTGGGTCAGAATACTGCAGCTACTGCGACAAAATGACAGATGTCATCATTAGAAATGAAACATAAAATGCTACCCAAACAATTCAATGTCAACACAAGAAATGGCCGAATGTTAATGAACGTTTGTCGTGATTTGACCATCCTCGTCAATTTCTTGTGTCACAGTGGCTTCCCCCATGTCAGTGGAATGTACATGAGCTGATCTGCTAGTAAACTGAGATCACTACAGTCCTCTTGCATGACCAACACCCAGAAGGACACACTTCACTCAGTCTCTCTCTCAAAATGGATCCATCCTTATTTATTAACGTTTGAGTTTATCTAACCAGTTTGATCATATACACTTCTCTGCCTTCATTTTCTTTGTTGAGTTATTGAAGTCTGTCATAAACTCTCTAATTTTCTTTGTTGAGTTATTGAAGTCTGTCATAAACTCTCCCATCTTCTTTGTTGAGTTATTGAAGTCTGTCATAAACTCTCCCATCTTCTTTGTTGAGTTATTGAAGTCTGTCATAAACTCTCCCATCTTCTTTGTTGAGTTATTGAAGTCTGTCATAAACTCTCTAATTTTCTTTGTTGAGTTATTGAAGTCTGTCATAAACTCTCCCATCTTCTTTGTTGAGTTATTGAAGTCTGTCATAAACTCTCCCATCTTCTTTGTTGAGTTATTGAAGTCTGTCATAAACTCTCCCATCTTCTTTGTTGAGTTATTGAAGTCTGTCATAAACTCTCTAATCTTCTTTGTTGAGTTATTGAAGTCTGTCATAAACTCTCCCATCTTCTTTGTTGAGTTATTGAAGTCTGTCATGAACTCTCTAATTTTCTTTGTTGAGTTATTGGAGTCTGTCATAAACTCTCTAATTTTCTTTGTTGAGTTATTGGAGTCTGTCATAAACTCTCCCATCTTCTTTGTTGAGTTATTGAAGTCTGTCATAAACTCTCCCATCTTCTTTGTTGAGTTATTGAAGTCTGTCATAAACTCTCCCATCTTCTTTGTTGAGTTATTGAAGTCTGTCATAAACTCTCCCATCTTCTTTGTTGAGTTATTGGAGTCTGTCATGAACTCTTTAATTTTCTTTGTTGAGTTATTGGAGTCTGTCATAAACTCTTCCATCTTCTTTGTTGAGTTATTGAAGTCTGTCGTGAACTCTCTAATTTTCTTTGTTGAGTTATTGAAGTCTCCCATGTTTGGCTGTAATCCACAAATGATGGACATCCTGCCATGTGCTGTCCTGGAAGGCTGGCCACCATTTATAACTTGTCCTTGGCAGCTGACACAATGACCTAGATCTAAACACTCTTCCAGCTCTGAAACCCACCACACAATGACCCATATCTAAACACTCTTCCAGCTCTGAAACCCACCACACAATGACCCAGATCTAAACACTCTTCCAGTTCTGAAACCCACCACACAATGACCCAGATCTAAACACTCTTCCAGTTCTGAAACCCACCACACAATGACCCAGATCTAAACACTCTTCCAGTTCTGAAACCCACCACACAATGACCCAGATCTATACACTCTTCCAGTTCTGAAACCCACCACACAATGACCCAGATCTAAACACTCTTCCAGTTCTGAAACCCACCACACAATGACCCAGATCTAAACACTCTTCCAGTTCTGAAACCCACCACACAATGACCCAGATCTAAACACTCTTCCAATTCTGAAACCCACCACACAATGACCCAGATCTAAACACTCTTCCAGTTCTGAAACCCACCACACAATGACCCAGATCTAAACACTCTTCCAGCTCTGAAACCCACCACACAATGACCCAGATCTAAACACTCTTCCAGTTCTGAAACCCACCACACAATGACCCAGATCTAAACACTCTTCCAGCCCTGAAACACACCACACAATGGTCCAGATCTAAACACTCTTCCAGCTCTGAAACACACCACACAATGACCCTGATCTAAACACTCTTCCAGCTCTGAAACACACCACACAATGACCCTGATCTAAACACTCTTCCAGCTCTGAAACACACCACACAATGACCCTGATCTAAACACTCTTCCAGCTCTGAAACACACCACACAATGACCCTGATCTAAACACTCTTCCAGCTCTGAAACCCACCACACAATGACCCTGATCTAAACACTCTTCCAGCCCTGAAACACACCACACAATGACCCTGATCTAAACACCCCTCCACCTTTGAAGCCCACCACACAAAGACCCAGATCTAAACACTCTTCCAGGCCTGAAACACACCACACAATGGTCCAGATCTAAACACCCCTCCACCTTTGAAACCCACCACACAATGCCCCAGATGTAAACACCCTTTCATCTCTGAAAACCACCACAGAATGACCCAGACCTGGTTGCAGCTTTGAAAGCCCCCACAATAACCTAGTGCAGTCACCAGCCTAGACCTCCATTTGTTCAGCCAAACTCCATCTTACTGTGCTGCTGCACCGCCTTCACCTGCAAGTGCCAGACTTTGCTGAGGCAGCAAATTTCCTGGACACAACTCACTGCAGCCGCTCCAACATCGCCAGCCGGACGGTGATCACAGTTCAATGTCAGCACCTGCTGTGTGTGATGACATTTCTGACACAGAAACAAATAACACATGTGCTGACAAAACCCACACAACAGCCTGTGTTATAACAACCCTGACCCTATGTCTACCACAATTCCATTTTGTTGAAGGTGGGACCTCAAGATGGCATTTTCCTGTTTATACTCTTCACACTGCTGCCTCAGCAAGTCATTGTCTATGTTGAGGCGTTCAGCCTCTTTGAGGCTCTCCGCCAAACGAATATTTGTTGTTCTTAGTTCTTGGATGTACTCACAGGCCTTGGACAATATCCCTCCCTTGCTCTGTAACAAACAAGATATAATACATCATGATACTACAGACAGTACTACAATAAGATAGCACACACAGATATCTATCATAGAACTATAGCAAACCTAGATCTATCAGGGTACTACAGACAGTACTACAACAAAAACAAGTGGCATATAGGGAATATGGTGTTAGTGACCATAAATTTTGCATACCTTCGGCGCATGATTTTTGGGGTAATGTGGTCGGTATTATGCCCGTGCCGCTTTACTTTCCCAGAAAAAAATCTGGTACTCATTAAAGGCTGGGTGAACCCGGAAGCTGTCGATTGGGATCGAACCCTACCTCTTGTCCTTTGTAGTCCAGTTAACTAACCACTGAGCTATTGCGGCTCAATACAGACAGTAATGCAATAAAAAACAATCACAGATCTACCAGAGGCAATACAATAAAGAAAATACAATCACAGATCTACCAGAGGCAATACAATAAAGAAAATACAATCACAGATCTACCAGAGACAATACAATAAAGAAAATACAATCACAGATCTACCAGAGACAATACAATAAAGAAAATACAATCACAGATCTACCAGAGACAATACAATAAAGAAAATACAATCACAGATCTACCAGAGACAATAACAATAAAGAAAATACAATCACAGATCTACCAGAGACAATAACAATAAAGAAAATACAATCACAGATCTACCAGAGACAATAACAATAAAGAAAATACAATCACAGATCTACCAGAGACAATACAATAACAATAAAGAAAATACAATCACAGATCTACCAGAGACAATAACAATAAAGAAAATACAATCACAGATCTACCAGAGACAATAACAATAAAGAAAATACAATCACAGATCTACCAGAGACAATACAATAAAGAAAATACAATCACAGATCTACCAGAAACAAAACAATAACAATAAAGAAAATACAATCACAGATCTACCAGAAACAATACAATAACAATAAAGAAAATACAATCACAGATCTACCAGAGACAATAACAATAAAGAAAATACAATCACAGATCTACCAGAGACAATAACAATAAAGAAAATACAATCACAGATCTACCAGAGACAATAACAATAAAGAAAATACAATCACAAATCTACCAGAGACAATACAATAACAATAACGAAAATACAATCACAGATCTACCAGAGACAATACAATAAAGAAAATGCAATCACAGATCTACCAGAGACAATACAATAAAGAAAATACAATCACAGATCTACCAGAGACAATACAATAAAGAAAATGCAATCACAGATCTACCATGAAAGAGATGCATGACTTCTCTAGCTTTGTGTGTTTACCCAGGCTTGATCCCACTCATTAATAGGTTTTCTGGTCCTGCCTTGCCAGACGTTTGGGGAACATGGTGTTAGTGACCATGGCACACTTTTGGCTGATGTGCTCGCTATCATGTCAGGCCACCTTTACTTCCCAGAAAAATCTCTGGTACCCAATTTTAGAGGCTGAGCGATCAGAAGCAGAAAAAAAAAACTGGAAAAAAGGCTGAAATCTTGGAGGATGTGTGGTACAGTCATGAAATCTTGGAGGATGTGTGGTACAGTCATGAAATCTTGGAGGATGTGTGGTACAGTCATGAAATCTTGGAGGGATTGTGGTACAGTCATGAAATCTTGGAGGGATTGTGGTACAGTCATGAAATCTTGGAGGATGTGTGGTACAGTCATGAAATCTTGGAGGATGTGTGGTACAGTCATGAAATCTTGGAGGGATTGTGGTACAGTCATGAAATCTTGGAGGGATTGTGGTACAGTCATGAAATCTTGGAGGATGTGTGGTACAGTCATGAAATCTTGGAGGATGTGTGGTACAGTCATGAAATCTTGGAGGATGTGTGGTACAGTCATGAAATCTTGGAGGGATTGTGGTACAGTCATGAAATCTTGGAGGATGTGTGGTACAGTCATGAAATCTTGGAGGATGTGTGGTACAGTCATGAAATCTTGGAGGATGTGTGGTACAGTCATGAAATCTTGGAGGATGTGTGGTACAGTCATGAAATCTTGGAGGGATTGTGGTACAGTCATGAAATCTTGGAGGATGTGTGGTACAGTCATGAAATCTTGGAGGGATTGTGGTACAGTCATGAAATCTTGGAGGGATTGTGGTACAGTCATGAAATCTTGGAGGGATTGTGGTACAGTCATGAAATCTTGGAGGGATTGTGGTACAGTCATGAAATCTTGGAGGGATTGTGGTACAGTCATGAAATCTTGGAGGATGTGTGGTACAGTCATGAAATCTTGGAGGATGTGTGGTACAGTCATGAAATCTTGGAGGATGTGTGGTAGTCATGAAATCTTGGAGGGATTGTGGTACAGTCATGAAATCTTGGAGGGATTGTGGTACAGTGATGAAATCTTGGAGGGATTGTGGTACAGTCATGAAATCTTGGAGGATGTGTGGTACAGTCATGAAATCTTGGAGGATGTGTGGTACAGTCATGAAATCTTGGAGGGATTGTGGTACAGTCATGAAGTCTTGGAGGATGTGTGGTACAGTCATGAAGTCTTGGAGGATGTGTGGTACAGTCATGAAATCTTGGAGGGATTGTGGTACAGTCATGAAATCTTGGAGGGATTGTGGTACAGTCATGAAATCTTGGAGGGATTGTGGTACAGTCATGAAATCTTGGAGGGATTGTGGTACAGTCATGAAATCTTGGAGGGATTGTAGTACAGTCATGAAATCTTGGAGGGATTGTGGTACAGTCATGAAATTTTGGAGGGATTGTGGTACAGTCATGAAATCTTGGAGGGATTGTGGTACAGTCATGAAATCTTGGAGGATGTGTGGTACAGTCATGAAATCTTGGAGGGATTGTGGTACAGTCATGAAGTCTTGAAGGATGTGTGGTACAGATATGAAGTCTTGAAGGATGTGTGGTACAGACATAAAGTCTTGAAGGATGTGTGGTACAGACATAAAGTCTTGAAGGATTGTGGTACAGACATGGAATCTTGAAGGATATGTAGTACAGTCATGAAATTTTGAAGGATGTGTGGTACAGTCATGAAATCTCGAAGGATGTGCGGTACTGTTATGAAATCTTGAAGAATGTGTGGTACAGACATGAAGTCTTGAAGAATGTATTGTATAAGATATTTGTGTCACCAACTTTGTGTTATGTGTGGTTCTAGAGACATCCAAATGGAGGTAATCTAGCAGCCCCTTGCTTCATCACTCCAGGAAGGTGACTGCTCACAGCTTTATTGTTTTGTAGTTGTTCTTGTGAAATAGAATTATTCTACCATTTCTGAATGTTCAGAAAGTTACAAAGAGGAGCTAACAGGGTTGTTGTGTGTTTTGGGCAAAAGACTATCTCCATATTATTCGCCTAGGTATAGCAAATAGTTGTGTGCTTAGTACACTTCTATATGGATCAGAAACTTGCACTACCTATGCAGGGCAGGAGGAAAGGTTAAACAGCTTTCATGTGCGTTGCCATCTAAAGATTATGAACATCAAATGGCAGGACAGAGTAACCAACTCTAATGTCTTACAACGAGCCAAACTCCCATCAGTCATGGCAATACTATGGGTACCAGATTTTTTCTGGGAAGTAAAACGGCACGGGCGTAATACCGACTACATTACTCCGAAAATCATGTGCTGAAGGTCTGTAAAATTTATGGTCACTAACACCATATTCCCTATACGCCACTTGGCGTGACGGGGTTCTTTACTTTTTTACTATGGCAACACTCCGGAGTCAGAGACTTAAGGTGGCTGGGTCATGTAAGAAGAATGGCAAACAATCGTATTCCCAAACAAATATTATAAGACGAACTAAGAGACTAAAGGGCAGACCAGTGCTGAGATATGTTTGCAGGGCTTCCTTGAGGGAATTCTTTATCAGTGAAAGAAACTGGAAAAATCTGGCTGCTGATCGTAGCACATGGAGAACAAAAATAAAAGAACGGCACAGCAGCATCAGCAGTGTTTATATAAATTTCAGAATAGAAAAGGCGCAGGAGAAAGGAGACGAGGCCAGGCACCACAAATACATCTTGTTCATTCTGTGGATGGATCTCTCTATCCAATATTGGCAGATTCAGCCATGAGAAAAGCTGTTCAGTAAAACAACATCCAGCATTTATTTTACCAAACTACTGACGCATCTTTGACGATTATGGTTATGGAAGGCCCAGGTATCACTGCAAACGAATTAAAATCCACAATTTCTCAAGCACCCGTGCCAGTGGAATCATCTGAATTACTATCTCGACAGAGAGGTTGTGGGTTCAAATCTCAGCTACACTGGTTGGGGTTTTTATTTTATGATTTCTCTTTGCAGTAACCAGTGTCACTTTCTGATGCTGAACAGATCTGCTTGAATCTTCTTAAAGATGCACTAGGCTTTCCTGTTGTATATAAAATAGAATGGTATTGAGCGGCTTAACTAACAGAAAGTCAAGACAAGCTAAAAATACTGGTGACCCCTACTGATAGAACTTTTGTTTGGTTTACAATCAATCCAAGAAATACTGGTGACCCCCTACTGATAGAACTTTTGTTTGGTTTACAATCAATCCAAGAAATACTGGTGACCTCCTAATGACAGAACTTTTGTTTGGTTTACAATCAATCCAAGAAATACTGGTGACCTCCTAATGACAGAACTTTTGTTTGGTTTATAATCAATCCAAGAAATACTGGTGACCTCCTAATGACAGAACTTTTGTTTGGTTTACAATCAATCCAAGAAATACTGGTGACCCCCTACTGACAGAACTTTTGTTTGGTTTACAATCAATCCAAGAAATACTGGTGACCCCCTACTGATAGAACTTTTGTTTGGTTTACAATCAATCCAAGAAATACTGGTGACCTCCTACTGACAGAACTTTTGTTTGGTTTATAATCAATCCAAGAAATACTGGTGACCCCTACTGACAGAACTTTTGTTTGGTTTACAATCAATCCAAGAAATACTGGTGACCCCCTACTGATAGAACTTTTGTTTGGTTTATGATCAATCCAAGAAATACTGGTGACCCCCTACTGACAGAACTTTTGTTTGGTTTACAATCAATCCAAGAAATACTGGTGACCCCCTACTGACAAAACTTTTGTTTGGTTTACAATCAATCCAAGAAATACTGGTGACCCCCTACTGACAGAACTTTTGTTTGGTTTATGATCAACCCAAGAAATACTGGTGACCCCCTAATGATAGAAATTTTGTTTGGTTTACAATCAATCCAAGAAATACTGGTGACCTCCTACTGACAGAACTTTTGTTTGGTTTATGATCAATCCAAGAAATACTGGTGACCCCCTACTGACAGAACTTTTGTTTGGTTTACAATCAATCCAAGAAATACTGGTGACCCCCTACTGACAGAACTTTTGTTTGGTTTACAATCAATCCAAGAAATACTGGTGACCCCCTACTGACAGAACTTTTGTTTGGTTTATGATCAACCCAAGAAATACTGGTGACCCCCTAATGATAGAAATTTTGTTTGGTTTACAATCAATCCAAGAAATACTGGTGACCTCCTACTGACAGAACTTTTGTTTGGTTTATGATAAATCCAAGAAATACTGGTGACCTCCTACTGACAGAACTTTTGTTTGGTTTATGATCAACCCAAGAAATAATGGTGACCTCCTACTGACAGAACCTTTGTTTGGTTTATGATCAACCCAAGAAATAATGGTGACCTCCTACTGACAGAACCTTTGTTTGGTTTATGATCAACCCAAGAAATACTGGTTAAAGATTGTAACATGTGACTACTCACAGCTTGTGTTTGTTTGATTGGCTCCTGAGCACAGTCGGGTACAAGCTTGGATAATTGAACTATCCAGTTGTTGATCTTGTCTCGCCTGCGTCGTTCAACTGTAAGCAAAATCAAAGAAGTCACTTCTATAACCAAATAAATGAGAAATTGTTTCAACAGCCATAGATTGATTCAGCTGGTAATCTTGTTATAAATGTGCCTATGTCTGAAACAAGAAGCAGATGTCTGATTTCAGCTACTATGTCTGATTTCAGCTACTAACTTACTATGTCTGATTTCAGCTACTAACTAACTATGTCTGATTTCAGCTACTAACTAACTATGTCTGATTTCAGCTACTAACTAACTATGTCTGATTTCAGCTACTAACTAACTGATTTCAGCTACTAACTAACTATGTCTGATTTCAACTACTAACTAACTATGTCTGATTTCAACTACTAACTAACTATGTCTGATTTCAGCTACTAACTAACTATGTCTGATTTCAGCTACTAACTTACTATGTCTGATTTCAGCTACTAACTAACTATGTCTAATTTCAGCTACTAACTATGTCTGATTTCAGCTACTAACTATGTCTTATTTCAGCTACTAACTAACTATGTCTGATTTCAGCTACTAACTAACTCTGTCTGATTTCAGCTACTGACTAACTATGTCTGATTTCAACTACTAACTATGTCTGATTTCAGTTACTAACTCTGTCTGATTTCAGCTACTAACTATGTCTGATTTCAGCTACTAACTAACTATGTCTGATTTCAGCTACTAACTAACTATGTCTGATTTCAACTACTATGTCTGATTTCAGTTACTAACTCTGTCTGATTTCAGCTACTAACTAACTATGTCTGATTTCAGCTACTAACTATGTCTGATTTCAGCTACTAACTATGTCTGATTTCAGCTACTAACTATGTCTGATTTCAGCTACTAACTATGTCTGATTTCAGCTACTAACTATGTCTGATTTCAGCTACTAACTAACTATGTCTGATTTCAGCTACTAACTATGTCTGATTTCAGCTACTAACTATGTCTGATTTCAGCTACTATGTCTGATTTCAAGACCATCTCACCAGTTACAAGTGTCATTCTAATGTTTGAACAGGAGTAAAATCAGGGGTTCTGTGGTTAGACAATAAATCCTGCAGTGGTGAGGGCTAACAACAGCCAGAGTGACACAATTGGTCCAGAAATAAGTAGCTGCTCACAACATGCACAGACAAGATATCACAACATGCACAGACAAGATATCACAACATGCACAGACAAGATATCACAACATGCACAGACAAGATATCACAACATGCACAGACAAGATATCACAACATGCACAGACAAGATATCACAACATGCACAGACAAGATATCACAACATGCACAGACAAGATATCACAACATGCACAGACAAGATATCACAACATGCACAGACAAGATATCACAACATGCACAGACAAGATATCACAACATGCACAGACAAGACATCACAACATGCACAGACAAGACATCACAACATGCACAGACAAGACATCACAACATGCACAGACAAGACATCACAACATGCACAGACAAGATATCACAACATGCACAGACAAGACATCACAACATGCACAGACAAGATATCACAACATGCACAGACAAGACATCACAACATGCACAGACAAGACATCACAACATGCACAGACAAGATATCACAACATGCACAGACAAGATATCACAACATGCACAGACAAGACATCACAACATGCACAGACAAGATATTACAACATGCACAGACAAGACATCACAACATGCACAGGCAAGATATCACAACATGCACAGGCAAGATATCACAACATGCACAGACAAGACATCACAACATGCACAGACAAGACATCACAACATGCACAGACAAGATATCACAACATGCACAGACAAGATATCACAACATGCACAGACAAGATATCACAACATGCACAGACAAGACATCACAACATGCACAGACAAGATATCACAACATGCACAGACAAGACATCACAACATGCACAGACAAGACATCACAACATGCACAGACAAGATATCACAACATGCACAGACAAGACATCACAACATGCACAGACAAGACATCACAACATGCACAGACAAGATATCACAACATGCACAGACAAGACATCACAACATGCACAGACAAGACATCACTACATGCACAGACAAGATATCACAACATGCACAGGCAAGATATCACAACATGCACACACAAGACATCACAACATGCACAGGCAAGATATCACAACATGCACAGACAAGACATCACAACATGCACAGGCAAGATATCACAACATGCACAGACAAGATATCACAACATGCACAGACAAGATATCACAACATGCACAGACAAGACATCACAACATGCACAGACAAGACATCACAACATGCAAAGACAAGATATCACAACATGCACAGACAAGACATGAGCTAACCTCCACTGTGTGTTGTACATGAGCTAACCTCCACTGTGTGTTGTACATGAACTAACCTCCACTGTGTGTTGTACATGAGCTAACCTCCACTGTGTGTTGTACATGAACTAACCTTCACTGTGTGTTGTACATGAACTAACCTCCACTGTGTGTTGTACATGAACTAACCTTCACTGTGTGTTGTACATGAGCTAACCTTCACTGTGTGTTGTACATGAACTAACCTCCACTGTGTGTTGTACATGAACTAACCTTCACTGTGTGTTGTACATGAACTAACCTTCACTGTGTGTTGTACATGAACTAACCTCCACTGTGTGTTGTACATGAGCCAACCTCCACTGTGTGTTGTACATGAACTAACCTCCACTGTGTGTTGTACATGAGCTAACCTTCACTGTGTGTTGTACATGAGCTAACCTCCACTGTGTGTTGTACATGAACTAACCTCCACTGTGTGTTGTACATGAACTAACCTCCACTGTGTGTTCTACATGAGCTAACCTCCACTGTGTGTTGTACATGAACTAACCTCCACTGTGTGTTGTACATGAACTAACCTCCACTGTGTGTTCTACATGAGCTAACCCCACTGTGTGTTGTACATGAGCTAACCTCCACTGTGTGTTGTACATGAACTAACCTCCACTGTGTGTGTTGTACATGAACTAACCTCCACTGCGTGTTGTACATGAACTAACCTCCACTGTGTGTTGTACATGAACTAACCTCCACTGCGTGTTGTACATGAACTAACCTCCACTGTGTGTTGTACATGAACTAACCTCCACTGTGTGTTCTACATGAACTAACCTCCACTGTGTGTTGTACATGAACTAACCTCCACTGCGTGTTGTACATGAACTAACCTCCACTGTGTGTTGTACATGAACTAACCTCCACTGTGTGTTGTACATGAACTAACCTCCACTGCGTGTTGTACATGAACTAACCTCCACTGTGTGTTGTACATGAGCTAACCTCCACTGTGTGTTGTACATGAACTAACCTCCACTGCGTGTTGTACATGAACTAACCTCCACTGTGTGTTGTACATGAACTAACCTCCACTGTGTGTTGTACATGAACTAACCTCCACTGTGTGTTGTACATGAACTAACCTCCACTGTGTGTTGTACATGAGCTAACCTCCACTGTGTGTTGTACATGAACTAACCTCCACTGTGTGTTGTACATGAACTAACCTCCACTGTGTGTTGTACATGAACTAACCTTCATTATGAGTAGCTCTCCTCCGATCATCCCTAGCAGATCTGCCTCCTTCTAGCTTGGGTGAGAACGATGTCCGGGGAGCTATCTGTCGCTGACCTTGAAGAACATCTTGAGGTGACATCATGACGTAGAACTGACCTGCTGATGGTCACACAGGTTAACTCATAATCATCCATTCACAATTGGAGACCTACTATCTTATAATTATTCATTCAGTGACCTACTAATTTATAATCATCCATTCAGTGACCTACTAACCTATAATCATCCATTCACAATTGGAGACCTACTATCTTATAATTATTCATTCAGTGACCTACTAATTTATAATCATCCATTCAGTGACCTGCTAACCTATAATCATCCATTCACAATTGGAGACTTACTATCTTATAATTATTCATTTAGTGACCTACTAATTTATAATCATCCATTCAGTGACCTACTAACCTATAATCATCCATTCACAAATGGTGACCTACTATCTTATAATCATCCATTCAGTGACCTACAAATTTATAATCATCCATTCAGTGACCTACTAATTTATAATTATCCATTCAGTGACCTACTAACCTATAATCATCCATTCACAAACAGTACCTACTAAACTTTTTAATTCATTCAGTCACGGTGACCTACTAATAATAATTGAGGCCCCTTTGTCATGGAGTCTGATCAGGGCTTTAGTTGCCTGATAGTTTACAGGAGCAAGACACTTTGATATTTCTACCTTTGACATGACATATTTGACAACCAAACTTGTCTTCACTCCTCAATTTCTACTCACAGCTAACAGATGTCTTCTATTGTTTCTTATTTACTTCCCTCTATCTCTCCTTCCACCTATAGCCTTTCCTCCTCCTATTGCCACCTGTTCCCTCCCCCCAAGACATGATGAATGTGTCATATCACCATTGAGACCACATCCTTTATTTTTACTTTCTACCACTTGAATGTCAAACATTTTTTGTAATTTGCTTTCACTCTCAGTGATTAAGTCTGCGTTATCAGCATACCTCAAATTGGTAATTACTGACTGGTAGTCTATCATATCTCAGAAGGTGAGCACTGACTGGTAGTCTATCCTATCTCAGATGGTGACCACTGACTGGTAGTCTATCATATCTCAGATGGTGACCACTGACTGGTAGTCCAGCATATCTCAGAAGGTGACCACTGACTGGTAGTCTATCCTATCTCAGCTGGTGACCACTGACTGCTAGTCTAGCATATCTCAGAAGGTGACCACTGACTGGTAGTCTAGCATATCTCAGATGGTGACCACTGACTGATAGTCCAGCATATCTCAGAAGGTGACCACTGACTGGTAGTCTATCCTATCTCAGCTGGTGACCACTGACTGCTAGTCTAGCATATCTCAGAAGGTGACCACTGACTGCTAGTCTAGCATATCTCAGAAGGTGACCACTGACTGGTAGTCTAGCATATCTCAGATGGTGACCACTGACTGACAATGCAGGTATGGAAGTCCCATGAAAGGAGCTAAACCAGACATTTGTTGTACCAAGTGTGGATCACACCAAACTGGAAGCTCCCGACTTTTATAGTGACCATGTCTGTTGTACCAAGTGTGGATCACACCAAACTGGAAGCTCCCAACTTTTATAGTGACCATGTTGTACCAAGTGAATCAAAATCTGGTGAAAAGAAACAGATAGTAGCCATTAGTGTCTCACCTGTAGGACTGCCGCCATTGTTAAAGGGGTTCTGAATGACTGCCTGCAACACAGAAAAGACAGAGAATTTTAATCCTCCTTCCTTAATGTGCAACAGAAATAATGAAATTGTACAAGACTGTCACAGAGAGGAATCAAAACCTGCTCGCTCACATACAAGACCAGATTGGAAATCTGAATCCAAGTTTCATTTCTTCATAGATGGAATCTTGACCTCCCATAATTTGAAAAGAAAAACCTGTACAAAAAAAAAACAACAAAATTCTTACAAACCGGAAAAAAACCTGTACACAAAACCAACAAAAGCCTTCATCATCATCAAGTGCCATGCCTGCTGGCGCAGGTGATCAATTCTCTCCACAACTCTCGATCTCGACAGTTATTTATCATTTCTGTTGTTGACCTTCTGCCAAGCCATTCTCTCTTTGCTTCCCTCTATCGCTTCGTCCCTCAATTTTCTCAGTTGTCACAATATATTCCAGCTGTTCCCTTCTCATTACATGGCCAAAAAATTATGATTGTTACTTCCTAAAATTGGAAATTAGCTCTCTTTTTGCTGTGGCCTCTTTCATAATGTTTTCATTACTCTTCTTAGCTGTCCATGGTATACTCGACATTCTTCTGTAAAACCACATTTCTACAGTCTACAGTGATTTTCTTGTCTGTTGTCCATGATTCACATCCCTATGTTAAGAAACATAGTTGGTAACAACAAAGAAAAAGACATCACCGCAACGCACAATAAAGACAAGCAGAACAATATTAAAACAGGTAGATGAATTTAAATATTTGGGAACAATGTTAACCTCAGATGGTAGATGTACAACAGAGATGAGATACAGAAATGGCTCATGCAAAAACAAAAATCTTACAAATTGGAAAATAACCTGTACACAAAACCAACAAAAGTCTTACAAATTGGAAAAAAAAAAAACTTGTACACAAAACCAACAAAATCTTACAAACTGGGAAAAAAACCTGTACACAAAACCAAAAAAAGACTTACACATTGGAAAAAAAAAACAGTACATTGCAATTTCTTTTACCTACATCTTGGTATGGCATGACCTGTTCAACTTCAAACAATGTCTTCTAGGCTATATTAGGGTGCTATTATCATTCAAAATTGAAGTGAGAACTACATTTGTATTTATTATGTGTACCCATCTAGTATGGTCTTTTAGCCACAACATTTAGTCTGTCATAGATGTATATTTGCTTGTCACAAGTATATATTTGTCACAAATGTATGCCTGCTTGTCACAAATGTATGTCTGCTTGTCACAAATGTATGCCTGCTTGTCACAAGTGTATGTCTGCTTGTCACAAGTGTATGTCTGCTTGTCACAAGTGTATGTCTGCTTGTCACAAGTGTATGTCTGCTTGTCACAAATGTATGTCTGCTTGTCACAAGTGTATGTCTGCTTGTCACAAGTGTATGTCTGCTTGTCACAAGTGTATGTCTGCTTGTCACAAGTGTATGTCTGCTTGTCACAAGTGTATGTCTGCTTGTCACAAGTGTATGTCTGCTTGTCACAAGTGTATGCCTGCTTGTCACAAGTGTATGTCTGCTTGTCACAAATGTATGTCTGCTTGTCACAAGTGTATGTCTGCTTGTCACAAGTGTATGTCTGCTTGTCATAAGTGTATGTCTGCTTGTCACAAGTGTATGTCTGCTTGTCACAAGTGTATGTCTGCTTGTCACAAATGTATGTCTGCTTGTCACAAGTGTATGTCTGCTTGTCACAAGTGTATGTCTGCTTGTCACAAATGTATGTCTGCTTGTCACAAGTGTATGTCTGCTTGTCACAAGTGTATGCCTGCTTGTCACAAATGTATGCCTGCTTGTCACAAATGTATATCTGCTTGTCACAAATGTATGTCTGCTTGTCACAAATGTATGCCTGCTTGTCACAAATGTATGCCTGCTTGTCACAAATGTATGCCTGCTTGTCACAAATGTATGTCTGCTTGTCACAAATGTATGTCTGCTTGTCACAAATGTATGGGGGGGGGGGTGGGAGACAACATCATGACACAAGACAAGCTGGTCACATGGTCAGTACTCATATATGGAGGGGCAGGGACAACATCATGACACAAGACGAGCTGGTCACATGGTCAGTACTCATATATGGAGGGGTAGGGACAACATCATGACACAAGACGAGCTGGTCACATGGTCAGTACTCATATATGGAGGGGCAGGGACAACATCATGACACAAGACGAGCTGGTCACATGGTCAGCACTCATATATGGAGGGGCAGGGACAACGTCATGACACAAGATGAGCTGGTCACATGGTCAGCACTCATATATGGAGGAGTAGGGACAACATCATGACACATGATGAGCTGGTCATATGGTCAGTACTCATATATGGAGGAGTAGAGACAACATCATGACACAAGATAAGCTGGTCAAATGGTCAGTACTCATATATGGAGGGGTAGGAACAACATCATGACACAAGATAAGCTGGTCACATGGTCAGTACTCGTATATGGAGGGGTAGGGACAACATCATGACACAAGACGAGCTGGTCACATGGTCAGTACTCGTATATGGAGGGGTAGGAACAACATCATGACACAAGATAAGCTGGTCACATGGTCAGTACTCATATATGGAGGGGTAGGAACAACATCATGACACAAGATAAGCTGGTCACATGGTCAGTACTCATATATGGAGGGGTAGGGACAACATCATGACACAACATGAGCTGGTCACATGGTCAGTACTCATATATGGAGGGGTAGGGACAACATCATGACATACAATGAGTAAGTCACATAGTCAGTTCTCGTATATGGAGGGGTAAGAACAACATCATGACACAAAATGAGCAGGTCACATGGTCAGTACTCATATAAGTGTGTCTTAATTTTTCCTCTAAACCTGTATAGCGACTGACACAGTCCGACTTCGGCAAACTGGATCTTGGTTTGATGTTGGAGTTTCCCTTCTCGTAGGGTGGATACTGGCCAGGGTTGTTGGACCCATCCTGTCCATGGTTTCTGTCTGGGTGTTCCCCCATAGCCTTCCCTTCTCGTAGGGTGGATACCGGCCAGGGTTGTTGGACCCACCCTGTCCATGGTTTCTGTCTGGGTGTTCTCCCATAGCCTTCCCTTCTCGTAGGGTGGATACCGGCCAGGGTTGTTGGATCCACCCTGCCCGTGGTTTCTGTCTGGGTGTTCTCCCATAGCCTTCCCTTCTCGTAGGGTGGATACCATCCAGGGTTGTTGGACCCACCCTGCCCATGGTTTCTGTCTGGGTGTTCTCCCATAGCCTTCCCTTCTCGTAGGGTGGATACCGTCCAGGGTTGTTGGACCCACCCTGCCCATGATTTCTGTCTGGGTGTTCTCCCATAGCCTTCCCTTCTCGTAGGGTGGATGCCGTCCAGGGTTGTTGGACCCACCCTGCCCGTGGTTTCTGTCTGGGTGTTCCCCCATAGCCTTCCCTTCTCGTAGGGTGGATACCACCCAGGGTTGTTGGACCCACCCTGTCCATGGTTTCTGTCTGAGTGTTCCCCCAAAGCCTTCCCTTCTCCTGATGGTAACTGCTAGGTAGCTGTGGTTTGTTTCCTGGGGTGACCTTCCCTGTGGATAGAGCTCTGAGTGCAGCTCTCATGACTTGTTCCATTATTGGACATACGGGAGCATTTTTTAATTGCTGCAAACAGTTCTACCTGTTGCCCTCATTCCTGGTAAGAGAGATCTTCCATCTGGTGTTTGGTCCATGAGGTCAAATCTGCAGTTCTGTCTCCTTACACATTTCCAGATAAGGCTTACGATATCATTTTAAAGAAAATCCCTTAGAAATGATAGGCAACCTCTACAATAATGTAAGATATTATGAGAGTGTATATTGGTAAAATAGAATACATTATGTCATGAGCCGGCTGTGACCAATCAGATGTGACCCCATACAACATTATAACCCAATAGATGTTCGACTATAACATGAGGTTTTATGTTTTACAATGTGACTGGTAGAGCAGCTGTACAAAGTTGCAACTCTGATGTGTCTCCACCATAAAGTGCTAGAGTAGCCTGTATGCTCATATCACAAGAGTTGTTCTAGTGCTAGAGTAGCCTGTATGGAGCCTGTATGCTCATATCACAAGAGTTGTTCTAGTGGTAGAGGAGCCTGTATGCTCATATCACAAGAGTTGTTCTAGTGGTAGAGGAGCCTGTATGCTCATATCACAAGAGTTGTTCTAGTGGTAGAGGAGCATGTATGCTCATATCACAAGAGTTGTTCTAGTGGTAGAGGAGCCTGTATGCTCATATCACAAGAGTTGTTCTAGTGGTAGAGGAGCCTGTATGCTCATATCATAGAGTTGTTCTAGTGGTAGAGGAGCCTGTATGCTCATATCACAGAGTTGTTCTAGTGGTAGAGGAGCCTGTATGCTCATATCACAAGAGTTGTTCTAGTGGTAGAGGAGCCTGTATGCTCATATCACAGAGTTGTTCTAGTGGTAGAGGAGCCTGTATGCTCATATCACAGAGTTGTTCTAGTGCTAGAGGAGCCTGTATGCTCATATCTCAGAGTTGTTCTAGTGGTAGAGTAGCCTGTATGCTCATATCACAAAGAGTTGTTCTAGTGGTAGAGGAGCCTGTATGCTCATATCCCAAAGAGTTGTTCTAGTGGTAGAGGAGCCTGTATGCTCATATCACAAGAGTTGTTCTAGTGCTAGAGGAGCCTGTATGCTCATATCAAAGAGTTGTTCTAGTGGTAGAGGAGCCTGTATGCTCATATCCCAAAGAGTTGTTCTAGTGGTAGAGGAGCCTGTATGCTCATATCACAAAGAGTTGTTCTAGTGCTAGAGTAGCCTGTATGGAGCCTGTATGGAACCTGTATGCTCATATCACAAGAGTTCTAGTGGTAGAGGAGCCTGTATGCTCATATCACAAGAGTTGTTCTAGTGGTAGAGGAGCCTGTATGCTCATATCACAAGAGTTGTTCTAGTGCTAGAGGAGCCTGTATGCTCATATCACAGAGTTGTTCTAGTGCTAGAGTAGCCTGTATGGAGCCTGTATGCTCATATCACAAGAGTTGTTCTAGTGGTAGAGGAGCCTGTATGCTCATATCACAAGAGTTGTTCTAGTGGTAGAGGAGCCTGTATGCTCATATCACAGAGTTGTTCTAGTGGTAGAGGAGCCTGTATGCTCATATCACAAGAGTTGTTCTAGTGGTAGAGGAGCCTGTATGCTCATATAACAGAGTTGTTCTAGTGCTAGAGGAGCCTGTATGCTCATATCTCAGAGTTGTTCTAGTGGTAGAGTAGCCTGTATGCTCATATCCCAAAGAGTTGTTCTAGTGGTAGAGGAGCCTGTATGCTCATATCACAAAGAGTTGTTCTAGTGGTAGAGGAGCCTGTATGCTCATATCCCAAAGAGTTGTTCTAGTGGTAGAGGAGCCTGTATGCTCATATCCCAAAGAGTTGTTCTAGTGGTAGAGGAGCCTGTATGCTCATATCCCAAAGAGCTGTTCTAGAGGTAGAGGAGCCTGTATGCTCATATCCCAAAGAGTTGTTCTAGTGGTAGAGGAGCCTGTATGCTCATATCCCAAAGAGTTGTTCTAGTGGTAGAGGAGCCTGTATGCTCATATCCCAAAGAGTTGTTCTAGTGGTAGAGGAGCCTGTATGCTCATATCCCAAAGAGTTGCTCTAGTGGTAGAGGAGCCTGTATGCTCATATCACAAAAAGTTGTTCTAGAGGTAGAGGAGCCTGTATGCTCATATCCCAAAGAGTTGTTCTAGTGGTAGAGGAGCCTGTATGCTCATATCACAAAGAGTTGTTCTAGTGGTAGAGGAGCCTGTATGCTCATATCCCAAAGAGTTGTTCTAGTGGTAGAGGAGCCTGTATGCTCATATCCCAAAGAGCTGTTCTAGAGGTAGAGGAGCCTGTATGCTCATATCACAAAGAGCTGTTCTAGAGGTAGAGGAGCCTGTATGCTCATATCACAAAGAGCTGTTCTAGAGGTAGAGGAGCCTGTATGCTCATATCCCAAAGAGTTGTTCTAGTGGTAGAGGAGCCTGTATGCTCATATCACAAGAGTTGTTCTAGTGGTAGAGGAGCCTGTATGCTCATATCACAGAGTTGTTCTAGTGCTAGAGGAGCCTGTATGCTCATATCTCAGAGTTGTTCTAGTGGTAGAGTAGCCTGTATGCTCATATCACAAAGAGTTGTTCTAGTGGTAGAGGAGCCTGTATGCTCATATCCCAAAGAGTTGTTCTAGTGGTAGAGGAGACTGTATGCTCATATCCCAAAGAGTTGTTCTAGTGCTAGAGGAGCCTGTATGCTCATATCAAAGAGTTGTTCTAGTGGTAGAGGAGCCTGTATGCTCATATCAAATAGTTGTTCTAGTGGTAGAGAAGCCTGAATGCTCATATCCCAAAGAGTTGTTCTAGTGGTAGAGGAGCCTGTATGCTCATATCCCAAAGAGTTGTTCTAGTGGTAGAGGAGCCTGTATGCTCATATCCCAAAGAGTTGTTCTAGTGGTAGAGGAGACTGTATGCTCATATCACAAGAGTTGTTCTAGTGCTAGAGGAGCCTGTATGCTCATATCAAAGAGTTGTTCTAGTGGTAGAGGAGCCTGTATGCTCATATCACAAAGAGTTGTTCTAGTGCTAGAGTAGCCTGTATGGAGCCTGTATGCTCATATCACAAGAGTTGTTCTAGTGGTAGAGGAGCCTGTATGCTCATATCACAAGAGTTGTTCTAGTGGTAGAGGAGCCTGTATGCTCATATCACAAGAGTTGTTCTAGTGCTAGAGGAGCCTGTATGCTCATATCACAGAGTTGTTCTAGTGCTAGAGGAGCCTGTATGCTCATATCACAAGAGTTGTTCTAGTGCTAGAGTAGCCTGTATGGAGCCTGTATGCTCATATCACAAGAGTTGTTCTAGTGGTAGAGGAGCCTGTATGCTCATATCACAAGAGTTGTTCTAGTGGTAGAGGAGCCTGTATGCTCATATCACAAGAGTTGTTCTAGTGGTAGAGGAGCATGTATGCTCATATCACAAGAGTTGTTCTAGTGGTAGAGGAGCCTGTATGCTCATATCACAAGAGTTGTTCTAGTGGTAGAGGAGCCTGTATGCTCATATCATAGAGTTGTTCTAGTGGTAGAGGAGCCTGTATGCTCATATCACAGAGTTGTTCTAGTGGTAGAGGAGCCTGTATGCTCATATCACAAGAGTTGTTCTAGTGGTAGAGGAGCCTGTATGCTCATATCACAGAGTTGTTCTAGTGGTAGAGGAGCCTGTATGCTCATATCACAGAGTTGTTCTAGTGCTAGAGGAGCCTGTATGCTCATATCTCAGAGTTGTTCTAGTGGTAGAGTAGCCTGTATGCTCATATCACAAAGAGTTGTTCTAGTGGTAGAGGAGCCTGTATGCTCATATCCCAAAGAGTTGTTCTAGTGGTAGAGGAGCCTGTATGCTCATATCACAAGAGTTGTTCTAGTGCTAGAGGAGCCTGTATGCTCATATCAAAGAGTTGTTCTAGTGGTAGAGGAGCCTGTATGCTCATATCCCAAAGAGTTGTTCTAGTGGTAGAGGAGCCTGTATGCTCATATCACAAAGAGTTGTTCTAGTGCTAGAGTAGCCTGTATGGAGCCTGTATGGAACCTGTATGCTCATATCACAAGAGTTCTAGTGGTAGAGGAGCCTGTATGCTCATATCACAAGAGTTGTTCTAGTGGTAGAGGAGCCTGTATGCTCATATCACAAGAGTTGTTCTAGTGCTAGAGGAGCCTGTATGCTCATATCACAGAGTTGTTCTAGTGCTAGAGTAGCCTGTATGGAGCCTGTATGCTCATATCACAAGAGTTGTTCTAGTGGTAGAGGAGCCTGTATGCTCATATCACAAGAGTTGTTCTAGTGGTAGAGGAGCCTGTATGCTCATATCACAGAGTTGTTCTAGTGGTAGAGGAGCCTGTATGCTCATATCACAAGAGTTGTTCTAGTGGTAGAGGAGCCTGTATGCTCATATCACAGAGTTGTTCTAGTGCTAGAGGAGCCTGTACGCTCATATCACAAGAGTTGTTCTAGTGCTAGAGGAGCCTGTATGCTCATATCCCAAAGAGTTGTTCTAGTGGTAGAGGAGCCTGTATGCTCATATCACAAAGAGTTGTTCTAGTGGTAGAGGAGCCTGTATGCTCATATCCCAAAGAGTTGTTCTAGTGGTAGAGGAGCCTGTATGCTCATATCCCAAAGAGTTGTTCTAGTGGTAGAGGAGCCTGTATGCTCATATCCCAAAGAGCTGTTCTAGAGGTAGAGGAGCCTGTATGCTCATATCCCAAAGAGTTGTTCTAGTGGTAGAGGAGCCTGTATGCTCATATCCCAAAGAGTTGTTCTAGTGGTAGAGGAGCCTGTATGCTCATATCCCAAAGAGTTGTTCTAGTGGTAGAGGAGCCTGTATGCTCATATCCCAAAGAGTTGCTCTAGTGGTAGAGGAGCCTGTATGCTCATATCACAAAAAGTTGTTCTAGAGGTAGAGGAGCCTGTATGCTCATATCCCAAAGAGTTGTTCTAGTGGTAGAGGAGCCTGTATGCTCATATCACAAAGAGTTGTTCTAGTGGTAGAGGAGCCTGTATGCTCATATCCCAAAGAGTTGTTCTAGTGGTAGAGGAGCCTGTATGCTCATATCCCAAAGAGCTGTTCTAGAGGTAGAGGAGCCTGTATGCTCATATCACAAAGAGCTGTTCTAGAGGTAGAGGAGCCTGTATGCTCATATCACAAAGAGCTGTTCTAGAGGTAGAGGAGCCTGTATGCTCATATCCCAAAGAGTTGTTCTAGTGGTAGAGGAGCCTGTATGCTCATATCACAAGAGTTGTTCTAGTGGTAGAGGAGCCTGTATGCTCATATCACAGAGTTGTTCTAGTGCTAGAGGAGCCTGTATGCTCATATCTCAGAGTTGTTCTAGTGGTAGAGTAGCCTGTATGCTCATATCACAAAGAGTTGTTCTAGTGGTAGAGGAGCCTGTATGCTCATATCCCAAAGAGTTGTTCTAGTGGTAGAGGAGACTGTATGCTCATATCCCAAAGAGTTGTTCTAGTGCTAGAGGAGCCTGTATGCTCATATCAAAGAGTTGTTCTAGTGGTAGAGGAGCCTGTATGCTCATATCAAATAGTTGTTCTAGTGGTAGAGAAGCCTGTATGCTCATATCCCAAAGAGTTGTTCTAGTGGTAGAGGAGCCTGTATGCTCATATCCCAAAGAGTTGTTCTAGTGGTAGAGGAGCCTGTATGCTCATATCCCAAAGAGTTGTTCTAGTGGTAGAGGAGACTGTATGCTCATATCACAAGAGTTGTTCTAGTGCTAGAGGAGCCTGTATGCTCATATCAAAGAGTTGTTCTAGTGGTAGAGGAGCCTGTATGTTCATATCACAAAGAGTTGTTCTAGTGCTAGAGTAGCCTGTATGGAGCCTGTATGCTCATATCACAAGAGTTGTTCTAGTGGTAGAGGAGCCTGTATGCTCATATCACAAGAGTTGTTCTAGTGGTAGAGGAGCCTGTATGCTCATATCACAAGAGTTGTTCTAGTGCTAGAGGAGCCTGTATGCTCATATCACAAGAGTTGTTCTAGTGCTAGAGGAGCCTGTATGCTCATATCACAGAGTTGTTCTAGTGGTAGAGGAGCCTGTATGCTCATATCACAGAGTTGTTCTAGTGGTAGAGGAGCCTGTATGCTCATATCACAAAGAGTTGTTCTAGTGGTAGAGGAGCCTGTATGCTCATATCACAAGAGTTGTTCTAGTGGTAGAGGAGCCTGTATGCTCATATCACAAGAGCTGTTCTAGTGGTAGAGGAGCCTGTATGCTCATATCACAGAGTTGTTCTAGTGGTAGAGGAGCCTGTATGCTCATATCACAAGAGTTGTTCTAGTGGTAGAGGAGCCTGTATGCTCATATCACAGAGTTGTTCTAGTGCTAGAGGAGGCTGTATGCTCATATCTCAGAGTTGTTCTAGTGGTAGAGTAGCCTGTATGCTCATATCACAAAGAGTTGTTCTAGTGGTAGAGGAGCCCGTATGCTCATATCCCAAAGAGTTGTTCTAGTGGTAGAGGAGCCTGTATGCTCATATCACAAGAGTTGTTCTAGTGCTAGAGGAGCCTGTATGCTCATATCACAAGAGTTGTTCTAGTGGTAGAGGAGCCTGTATGCTCATATCACAGAGTTGTTCTAGTGCTAGAGGAGCCTGTATGCTCATATCACAGAGTTGTTCTAGTGGTAGAGGAGCCTGTATGCTCATATCACAGAGTTGTTCTAGTGGTAGAGGAGCCTGTATGCTCATATCACAAAGAGTTGTTCTAGTGGTAGAGGAGCCTGTATGCTCATATCACAAGAGTTGTTCTAGTGGTAGAGGAGCCTGTATGCTCATATCACAAGAGCTGTTCTAGTGGTAGAGGAGCCTGTATGCTCATATCACAGAGTTGTTCTAGTGGTAGAGGAGCCTGTATGCTCATATCACAAGAGTTGTTCTAGTGGTAGAGGAGCCTGTATGCTCATATCACAGAGTTGTTCTAGTGGTAGAGGAGCCTGTATGCTCATATCACAGAGTTGTTCTAGTGGTAGAGGAGCCTGTATGCTCATATCACAGAGTTGTTCTAGTGGTAGAGTAGCCTGTATGCTCATATCACAAAGAGTTGTTCTAGTGGTAGAGGAGCCTGTATGCTCATATCCCAAAGAGTTGTTCTAGTGGTAGAGGAGCCTGTATGCTCATATCACAAGAGTTGTTCTAGTGCTAGAGGAGCCTGTATGCTCATATCAAAGAGTTGTTCTAGTGGTAGAGGAGCCTGTATGCTCATATCCCAAAGAGTTGTTCTAGTGGTAGAGGAGCCTGTATGCTCATATCACAAAGAGTTGTTCTAGTGCTAGAGGAGCCTGTATGCTCATATCAAAGAGTTGTTCTAGAGGTAGAGGAGCCTGTATGCTCATATCACAAAGAGCTGTTCTAGTGGTAGAGGAGCCTGTATGCTCATATCACAAAGAGTTGTTCTAGAGGTAGAGGAGCCTGTATGCTCATATCACAAAGAGTTGTTCTAGAGGTAGAGGAGCCTGTATGCTCATATCACAAAGAGTTGTTCTAGTGGTAGAGGAGCCTGTATGCTCATATCACAAAGAGCTGTTCTAGAGGTAGAGGAGCCTGTATGCTCATATCACAAAGAGCTGTTCTAGAGGTAGAGGAGCCTGTATGCTCATATCACAAAGAGCTGTTCTAGTGGTAGAGGAGCCTGTATGCTCATATCACAAAGAGTTGTTCTAGAGGTAGAGGAGCCTGTATGCTCATATCACAAAGAGTTGTTCTAGAGGTAGAGGAGCCTGTATGCTCATATCACAAAGAGTTGTTCTAGTGGTAGAGGAGCCTGTATGCTCATATCACAAAGAGTTGTTCTAGAGGTAGAGGAGCCTGTATGCTCATATCACAAAGAGTTGTTCTAGAGGTAGAGGAGCCTGTATGCTCATATCACAAAGAGTTGTTCTAGAGGTAGAGGAGCCTGTATGCTCATATCACAAAGAGCTGTTCTAGAGGTAAAGGAGCCTGTATGCTCATATCACAAAGAGCTGTTCTAGAGGTAGAGGAGCCTGTATGCTCATATCCCAAAGAGCTGTTCTAGTGGTAGAGGAGCCTGTATGCTCATATCCCAAAGAGCTGTTCTAGTGGTAGAGGAGCCTGTATGCTCATATCACAAAGAGCTGTTCTAGAGGTAGAGGAGCCTGTATGCTCATATCCCAAAGAGCTGTTCTAGTGGTAGAGGAGCCTGTGTGCTCATATCCCAAAGAGCTGTTCTAGAGGTAGAGGAGCCTGTATGCTCATATCACAAAGAGCTGTTCTAGAGGTAGAGGAGCCTGTATGCTCATATCACAAAGAGCTGTTCTAGAGGTAGAGGAGCCTGTATGCTCATATCCCAAAGAGTTGTTCTAGAGGTAGAGGAGCCTGTATGCTCATATCCCAAAGAGTTGTTCTAGAGGTAGAGGAGCCTGTATGCTCATATCACAAAGAGCTGTTCTAGAGGTAGAGGAGCCTGTATGCTCATATCACAAAGAGCTGTTCTAGAGGTAGAGGAGCCTGTATGCTCATATCACAAAGAGTTGTTCTAGTGGTAGAGGAGCCTGTATGCTCATATCCCAAAGAGTTGTTCTAGTGGTAGAGGAGCCTGTATGCTCATATCCCAAAGAGTTGTTCTAGTGGTAGAGGAGCCTGTATGCTCATATCCCAAAGAGCTGTTCTAGAGGTAGAGGAGCCTGTATGCTCAAATCCCAAAGAGTTGTTCTAGAGGTAGAGGAGCCTGTATGCTCATATCCCAAAGAGCTGTTCTAGAGGTAGAGGAGCCTGTATGCTCATATCCCAAAGAGCTGTTCTAGAGGTAGAGGAGCCTGTATGCTCATATCCCAAAGAGTTGTTCTAGAGGTAGAGGAGCCTGTATGCTCATATCCCAAAGAGCTGTTCTAGTGGTAGAGGAGCCTGTATGCTCATATCCCAAAGAGCTGTTCTAGAGGTAGAGGAGCCTGTATGCTCATATCCCAAAGAGCTGTTCTAGTGGTAGAGGAGCCTGTTTGCTCATATCCCAAAGAGCTGTTCTAGTGGTAGAGGAGCCTGTATGCTCATATCCCAAAGAGCTGTTCTAGAGGCAGAGGAGCCTGTATGCTCATATCCCAAAGAGCTGTTCTAGTGGTAGAGGAGCCTGTATGCTCATATCCCAAAGAGTTGTTCTAGTGGTAGAGGAGCCTGTATGCTCATATCCCAAAGAGCTGTTCTAGAGGTAGAGGAGCCTGTATGCTCATATCCCAAAGAGCTGTTCTAGAGGTAGCAATCCTACCAAGGGATCACCCAACTTGGACAGGTCAAAGGGCTGAGACCAAAAAAAGTGATACAAAAACATGTTGAAATCAGATGTACTTGACTGCATGCCTAAGATATCAATGTAATGTAATTATCATCTTGAAGATAACACACTCTGAAAGAAAGCAGCATGGTGCTCACTCCATGGAGTATAGCCCAACCAATGCTCATTCCATGGAGTATATTCCAACCAATGCTCATTCCATGGAGTATAGCCCAACCAATGCTCATTCCATGGAGTAGAGCCCAACTAATATTTAGATGTCGAAAGCCTTGAGCTGACCAATGCTTTCTTTGAACTTATTAATATTGACATCTACAGGTGTGGTCATCACTGGTACCATACCAGGACAAACTGTATGGTGATGGTTATTCGAAGGCCCCGGTATCTTTGCAAATGAATTAAAATCCATTGTTTAACCACCCGTGCCAGTGGAATCATCGAATTAAGACTTATCTAATTGAAGAATCCAAACAAAGAAAGCCAGCTGCAGTCCCCATCATAGCAGCAACAGCACATGCCAAAAGAAATAAGGCCAAGTGGCACTGAAAGTGAACGCAGCTGAACTGTCCTTCATAATACAATACCATCATTCACTGCAAGCAATCGGATTTTGAAAGACAACCAGATGAAAAACACAACTCACACCTGTGTGCACAGAGCAGTAAACTCAGTAGCTCCGGCAGCAAGCCGGCCTTGGAATATGAGGAAATTGCAACAAGGAACACTTTTTAGAGTGAGTCTCAATAGTTCCTGCCACCTATCCTCCATACTGACTGGAAGATCTGTATGGATATGTCACCAACTTTAAGCTGACCAATGCTTTCTTTTAACTTTATTGACGTCTAGAGGTGTGGCATTCACCGTTACCATACCAGGACAAGCTGTATGGAGATGTCACCAACCTTGAGCTGACCAATGCTTTCTATGAACTTATTGACATCTAGAGGTGTGACCATCACTGGTACCATACCAGGACAAGCTGTATGGAGATGTCACCAACCTTGAGCTGACCAATGCTTTCTATGAACTTATTGACATCTAGAGGTGTGACCATCACTGGTACCATACCAGGACAAGCTGTATGGAGATGTCACCAACCTTGAGCTGACCAATGCATTCTATGAACTTATTGATGTCTACGTCTAGAAGTGTGACCATCACTGGTACCATACCACGACAAGATGTATGGAGATGTCACCAACCTTGAGCTGACCAATGCTTTCTATGAACTTATTGATGTCTAGAGGTGTGTGCAGCAATTACCTGCTGGCCAGCAAAAGCTGCAGTCCCGCCCATCACCTGGGAAGTTGCTTCAGTCCCATCATGAGCCACCTGGACCACCCTATAGGTGACCTGACCTGTCAATAAGAACACCTTGATATTTTTGTTTCAAACACAGGCCACAACAATAACAGAGAGCTTCACAAACACAAGCCACAACAATAACAGAGAGCTTCACAAACACAAGCCACAACATTAGCAGAGGGCTTCACAAACACAAGCAACAACAATAACAGAGAGCTTCACAAACACAAGCAACAACAATAACAGAGGTCTTCACAAACACAGGCCACAACAATAACAGAGAGCTTCACAAACACAAGCCACAACAATAACAGAGAGCTTCACAAACACAGGCCACAACAATAACAGAGAGCTTCACAAACACAGGCCACAACAATAACAGAGAGCTTCACAAACACAGGCCACAACAATAACAGAGAGCTTCACAAACACAGGCCACAACAATAGCAGAGAGCTTCACAAACACAAGCCACAACAATAACAGAGAGCTTCACAAACACAGGCCACAACAATAACAGAGAGCTTCACAAACACAGGCCACAACAATAACAGAGAGCTTCACAAACACAGGCCACAACAATAACAGAGAGCTTCACAAACACAAGCCACAACAATAACAGAGAGCTTCACAAACACAGGCCACAACAATAACAGAGAACTTTACAAACACAAGCCACAACAATAACAGAGAGCTTCACAAACACAAGCCACAACAATAACAGAGAGCTTCACAAACACAGGCCACAACAATAACAGAGAGCTTCACAAACACAGGCCACAACAATAACAGAGAGCTTCACAAACACAAGCTACAACAATAACAGAGGGCTTCACAAACACAGGCCACAACAATAACAGAGAGCTTCACAAACACAAGCTACAACAATAACAGAGAGCTTCACAAACACAAGCCACAACAATAACAGAGAGCTTCACAAACACAGGCCACAACATTAGCAGAGGGCTTCACAAACACAAGCCACAACATTAACAGAGAGCTTCACAAACACAAGCTACAACAATAACAGAGAGCTTCACAAACACAAGCTACAACAATAACAGAGAGCTTCACAAACAACACTGTCAATCCTGGTTACAGTAGTGCTCACTAATTGGCTCTATTTCTAATTCAAGCTAAGACTCAAATATCTTAATTTGAGATAAACATCTCACTAACTGGCTCCATCTATGAGTTTAGATAAACATCTCACTAACTGGCTCCATCTACTAGTTTAGATAAACATCTCACTAACTGGCTCCATCTACTAATTTAGATGTCTCACTGTCTTCATCTCCTAGTTTAGATGTCTCACTGTCTCCATCTCCTAGTTCATATATCTCACTGTCTTCATCTCCTAGTTTAGATGTCTCACTGTCTCCATCTCCTAGTTCATATATCTCACTGTCTCCATCTCCTAGTTCATATATCTCACTGTCTTCATCTCCTAGTTTAGATGTCTCACTGTCTCCATCTCCTAGTTCATATATCTCACTGTCTCCATCTCCTAGTTCATATATCTCACTGTCTTCATCTCCTAGTTTAGATGTCTCACTGTCTTCATCTCCTAGTTTAGATGTCTCACTGTCTTCATCTCCTAGTTTAGATGTCTCACTGTCTCCATCTACTAGTTTAGATGTCTCACTCTCTCCATCTCCTAGTTTAGATAAATATCTCACTAACTGTCTCCATCTCCTAGTTTAGATGTCTCACTAACTGTCTCCATCTCCTAGTTTAGATGTCTCACTAACGGTCTCCATCTCCTAGTTTAGATGTCTCACTAACGGTCTCCATCTCCTAGTTTAGATGTCTCACTAACGGTCTCCATCTCCTAGTTTAGATGTCTCAGTGTCTCCATCTCCTAGTTTAGATGTCTCACTAACCGTCTCCATCTCCTAGTTTAGATGTCTCACTAACTGTCTCCATCTCCTAGTTTAGGTGTCTCACTAACTGTCTCCATCTCCTAGTTTAGATGTCTCACTAACTGTCTCCATCTCCTAGTTTAGATGTCTCAGTGTCTCCATTTCCTAGTTTAGATATCTCACTGTCTCCATCTCCTAGTTTAGATATCTCACTGTCTCCATCTCATCTCCTAGTTTAGATATCTCACTGTCTCCATCTCCTAGTTTAGATATCTCACTGTCTCCATCTCCTAGTTTAGATATCTCACTGTCTCCATCTCCTAGTTTAGATATCTCACTGTCTCCATCTCCTAGTTTAGATATCTCACTGTCTCCATCTCCTAGTTTAGATATCTCACTGTCTCCATCTCCTAGTTTAGATATCTCACTGTCTCCATCTCCTAGTTTAGATATCTCACTGTCTCCATCTCCTAGTTTAGATGTCTCACTGTCTCCATCTCCTAGTTTAGATATCTCACTGTCTCCATCTCCTAGTTTAGATATCTCACTGTCTCCATCTCCTAGTTTAGATATCTCACTGTCTCCATCTCCTAGTTTAGATGTCTCACTGTCTCCATCTCCTAGTTTAGATATCTCACTGTCTCCATCTCCTAGTTTAGATATCTCACTGTCTCCATCTCCTAGTTTAGATATCTCACTGTCTCCATCTCCTAGTTTAGATATCTCACTGTCTCCATCTCCTAGTTTAGATGTCTCACTGTCTCCATCTCCTAGTTTAGATGTCTCACTGTCTCCATCTCCTAGTTTAGATATCTCACTGTCTCCATCTCCTAGTTTAGATGTCTCACTAACTGTCTCCATCTCCTAGTTTAGATATCTCACTGTCTCCATCTCCTAGTTTAGATATCTCACTGTCTCCATCTCCTAGTTTAGATATCTCACTGTCTCCATCTCCTAGTTTAGATGTCTCACTAACTGTCTCCATCTCCTAGTTTAGATGTCTCACTAACTGTCTCCATCTCCTAGTTTAGATGTCTCACTGTCTCCATCTCCTAGTTTAGATGTCTCACTCTCTCCATCTCCTAGTTTAGATGTATCAGTAATTGTCTTCATCTCCTAGTTTAGATAAATGTCTCACTAACTGGCTCCATCTCCTAATTCAAGTAAACACATATGTGTTCTTTGTCCAATAAAGCACACACAGTCTCCAACACACACATATACGAGGGCTGATCAAAAAGTATCGGTACTTTCTTAATAGGTTCGGAACCAGCGAACAGATTGTATTCAAACTGTACACATATTGACCTTGATATATGTGTAACACTCTGTGCAAGTTGTGTCGTTGTAGCACGTGTGGATTAATCACGGCAGCGCCGTGACGTTAGCCATGTACCACGTGGTCGTCGGATTTTCAATAGCGGAAAATGACGGAAAAAATTGCGCAGAGAATTTGCATTAATTTTTGCCAAAAGCTTGGTGATACTTTCACAGAAACTTATGAAAAGTTACACAAAGTATATGGGGAAGAGTGTATGAGCCGCACACGAGTTTTTGAATGGTTTAAGCGATTCCAAGACGGCAGAGAAAATGTTGAGAGTGGAAGACCGCAAACTCCCCGAGACCGAAAAAAGCTAGGATGAGTCGCAGCAATGTGAAGACCCTTTTGATCGTTTTCTTCGATTACAAGGGCATTGTTCATCACGAGTGTGCCCCTTCTGGTCAGACAGTAAACAAGGAGTATTACATTGAAGTTCTGAGGCGTTTGAGAGATGCTATTCGTCGAAGAAGACCAGATTTGCATGCGTCCGGTCAATGGCAGCTCCACCACGACAACGCACCCGCCCATTCAGCGCAGCTTGTACAGCAGTTTTTGGCCAAACACAACATTCCCCAGGTCAGACAGCCACCTTATTCTCCAGATCTAGCTCCCTGTGACTTTTTCCTATTTCCCAAACTCAAATCCCACTTGAAAGGAAGAAGATTTCAAGATGTGGAGGAGATAAAAGAAAATGCGACGAGGCAGCTTCACACCATCTCAGAAGATGAGTTCCAGGAATGCTTCCGACAATGGAAACAACGTTGGATTAAATGTGTGGCCTCAGAAGGGGACTATTTCGAAGGAGATTAAATTTCAAAACTGTAAGTTGTGTAGTTTTTTTTTTATTGCAAAAGTTCCGATACTTTTTGATCAGCCCTCGTATATGTGTAGACACAAACAAAAGAGAACTATGAAGACAGGAAACAAAACAAAAAAAGCTCAAGTACCAGAACTGTTGTCAGCTCGTATCTGGTACTGTAGTGTTGGATCAAGAGTTATTGTTCCTTGGTGCTGCTGGACACTGGCAATGGCTGCCGATTGTTCATCTGTGTGGTCTGTAAGGAAATACTCATCATTATACAACCATCGGAGGTCAGTCCATTAGATGAAATGTTTGTTGTTATACAACCATCAGAGGTCAGTCCATTAGATGAAATGTTTGTTGTTATACAACCATCAGAGGTCAGTCCATTAGATGAAATGTTTGTTGTTATACAACCATCAGAGGTCAGTCCATTAGATGAAATGTTTGTTGTTATACAACCATCGGAGGTCAGTCCATTAGATGAAATGTTTGTTGTTATACAACCATCGGAGGTCAGTCCATTAGATGAAATGTTTGTTAATACAACCATCGGAGGTCAGTCCATTAGATGAAATGTTTGTTGTTATACAACCATCGGAGGTCGGTCTATTAGATGAAATGTTTGTTGTTATACAACCATCGGAGGTCAGTCTATTAGATGAAATGTTTGTTGTTATACAACCATCGAAGGTCAGTCTATTAGATGAAATGTTTGTTGTTATACAACCATCGAAGGTCAGTCTATTAGATGAAATGTTTGTTGTTATACAACCATCGGAGGTCGGTCCATTAGATGAAATGTTTGTTGTTATACAACCATCGGAGGTCAGTCTATTAGATGAAATGTTTGTTGTTATACAACCATCAGAGGTCAGTCTATTAGATGAAATGTTTGTTGTTATACAACCATCAGAGGTCAGTCCATTAGATGAAATGTTTGTTGTTATACAACCATCAGAGGTCAGTCCATTAGATGAAATGTTTGTTGTTATACAACCATCGGAGTTCAGTCCATTAGATGAAATGTTTGTTGTTATACAACCATCGGAGGTCAGTCCATTAGATGAAATGCTTGTTGTTATACAACCATCGGAGGTCAGTCCATTAGATGAAATGCTTGTTGTTATACAACCATCGGAGGTCAGTCCATTAGATGAAATGTTTGTTGTTATACAACCATCGAAGGTCAGTCCATTAGATGAAATGTTTGTTGTTATACAACCATCAGAGGTCAGTCCATTAGATGAAATGTTTGTTGTTATACAACCATCAGAGGTCAGTCCATTAGATGAAATGTTTGTTGTTATACAACCATCACAGGTCAGTCCATTAGATGAAATGTTTGTTGTTATACAACCATCGGAGTTCAGTGTTCTCATGGAACATAGAAAAAACATCTCAACAATTTGCTGACTTTCTTCATCTGCAGTCTTCCCTACTGTCAAGGTGGACTTGAGAATCGACTAGAAATAGGATAACAACGCAGTGCTTGTGATGGTTGCTAGTATCATGAACAAAAAAAAGCCGGTCAGGATTAGTAACAGTTGTCTGTCTTTGGTTATATCATCTTCTGTCTCACAAACTTTGGTTGTATTATCTTGTCTCACAAACTTTGGTTGTATTATCTTGTCTCACAAACTTTGGTTGTTATATCATCTTCTGTCTCACAAACTTTGGTTATATCATCTTCTGTCTCACAAACTTTGGTTGTATTATCTTGTCTCACAAACTTTGGTTGTATTATCTTGTCTCACAAACTTTGGTTGTATTATCTTGTCTCACAAACTTTGGTTGTATCATCTTGTCTCACAAACTTTGGTCGTATCATCTTCTGTTTCACAAACTTTGGTTGTATCATCTTGTCTCACAAACTTTGGTTGTTATATCTTGTCTCACAAACTTTGGTTGTATTATCTTGTCTCACAAACTTTGGTTGTTATATCTTGTCTCACAAACTTTGGTTGTATTATCTTGTCTCACAAACTTTGGTTGTTATATCTTGTCTCACAAACTTTGGTTGTATCATCTTGTCTCACAAACTTTGATTGTATCATCTTGTCTCACAAACTTTGGTTGTATTATCTTGTCTCACAAACTTTGGTTGTTATATCTTGTCTCACAAACTTTGCTTGTATCATCTTGTCTCACAAACTTTGGTTGTTATATCTTGTCTCACAAACTTTGGTTGTATTATCTTGTCTCACAAACTTTGGTTGTTATATCTTGTCTCACAAACTTTGGTTGTATTATCTTGTCTCACAAACTTTGGTTGTATCATCTTGTCTCACAAACTTTGGTTGTATCATCTTCTGTCTCACAAACTTTGGTTGTATTATCTTGTCTCACAAACTTTGGTTGTATTATCTTGTCTCACAAACTTTGGTTGTATTATCTTGTCTCACAAACTTTGGTTGTATCATCTTCTGTCTCACAAACTTTGGTTATATCATCTTCTGTCTCACAAACTTTGGTTGTATTATCTTGTCTCACAAACTTTGGTTGTATTATCTTCTGTCTCACAAACTTTGGTTGTATCATCTTGTCTCACAAACTTTGGTTGTATTATCTTGTCTCACAAACTTTGGTTGTATTATCTTGTCTCACAAACTTTGGTTATATCATCTTCTGTCTCACAAACTTTGGTTGTATTATCTTGTCTCACAAACTTTGGTTATATCATCTTGTCTCACAAACTTTGGTTGTATTATCTTGTCTCACAAACTTGGGTTATATCATCTTCTGTCTCACAAACTTTGGTTGTATTATCTTGTCTCACAATCTTTGGTTGTGTCATCTTGTCTCACAAACTTTGGTTGTATCATCTTGTCTCACAAACTTTGGTTGTATTATCTTGTCTCACAAACTTGGGTTATATCATCTTGTCTCACAAACTTTGGTTGTATCATCTTGTCTCACAAACTTTGGTTGTATCATCTTGTCTCACAAACTTTGGTTGTATCATCTTGTCTCACAAACTTGGGTTATATCATCTTCTGTCTCACAAACTTTGGTTGTATTATCTTGTCTCACAAACTTTGGTTGTGTCATCTTGTCTCACAAACTTTGGTTGTATTATCTTGTCTCACAAACTTTGGTTGTGTCATCTTGTCTCACAAACTTTGGTTGTGTCATGTTGTCTCACAAACTTTGGTTGTATCATCTTCTGTCTCACAAACTTTGGTTGTATCATCTTGTCTCACAAACTTTGGTTGTATTATCTTGTCTCACAAACTTTGGTTATATCATCTTCTGTCTCACAAACTTTGGTTGTATTATCTTGTCTCACAAACTTTGGTTGTATTATCTTGTCTCACAAACTTTGGTTGTATCATCTTCTGTCTCACAAACTTTGGTTGTATCATCTTGTCTCACAAACTTTGGTTGTATTATCTTGTCTCACAAACTTTGGTTATATCATCTTCTGTCTCACAAACTTTGGTTGTATTATCTTGTCTCACAAACTTTGGTTGTATTATCTTGTCTCACAAACTTTGGTTGTATTATCTTGTCTCACAAACTTTGGTTGTATCATCTTCTGTCTCACAAACTTTGGTTGTATTATCTTGTCTCACAAACTTTGGTTGTATTATCTTGTCTCACAAACTTTGGTTGTATAATCTTGTCTCACAAACTTTGTTTATATCATCTTGTCTCACAAACTTTGGTTGTATCATCTTCTGTCTCACAAACTTTGGTTGTATCATCTTCTGTCTCACAAACTTTGGTTGTATTATCTTGTCTCACAAACTTTGGTTGTATTATCTTGTCTCACAAACTTTGGTTGTATCATCTTCTGTCTCACAAACTTTGGTTGTATTATCTTGTCTCACAAACTTTGGTTGTATTATCTTGTCTCACAAACTTTGGTTGTATAATCTTGTCTCACAAACTTTGGTTATATCATCTTGTCTCACAAACTTTGGTTGTATTATCTTGTCTCACAAACTTTGGTTGTATAATCTTGTCTCACAAACTTTGGTTATATCATCTTGTCTCACAAACTTTGGTTGTATTATCTTGTCTCACAAACTTTGGTTGTATAATCTTGTCTCACAAACTTTGGTTATATCATCTTGTCTCACAAACTTTGGTTGTATTATCTTGTCTCACAAACTTGGGTTATATCATCTTCTGTCCCACAAACTTTGGTTGTATAATCTTGTCTCACAAACTTTGGTTATATCATCTTGTCTCACAAACTTTGGTTGTATTATCTTGTCTCACAAACTTTGGTTATATCATCTTCTGTCTCACAAACTTGGTTGTATTATCTTGTCTCACAAACTTTGGTTATATCATCTTCTGTCTCACAAACTTTGGTTATATTATCTTGTCTCACAAACTTTGGTTATATCATCTTGTCTCACAAACTTTGGTTGTATTATCTTGTCTCACAAACTTTGGTTATATCATCTTCTGTCTCACAAACTTTGGTTGTATTATCTTGTCTCACAAACTTTGGTTATATCATCTTGTCTCACAAACTTTGGTTGTATTATCTTGTCTCACAAACTTTGGTTGTTATATCTTGTCTCACAAACTTTGGTTGTATTATCTTGTCTCACAAACTTTGGTTGTTATATCTTGTCTCACAAACTTTGGTTGTTATATCTTGTCTCACAAACTTTGGTTGTTATATCTTGTCTCACAAACTTTGGTTGTTATATCTTGTCTCACAAACTTTGGTTGTTATATCTTGTCTCACAAACTTTGGTTGTTATATCTTGTCTCACAAACTTTGGTTGTTATATCTTGTCTCACAAACTTTGGTTGTTATATCTTGTCTCACAAACTTTGGTTGTATTATCTTGTCTCACAAACTTTGGTTGTTATATCTTGTCTCACAAACTTTGGTTGTTATATCTTGTCTCACAAACTTTGGTTGTTATATCTTGTCTCACAAACTTTGGTTGTATTATCTTGTCTCACAAACTTTGGTTGTTATATCTTGTCTCACAAACTTTGGTTGTATTATCTTGTCTCACAAACTTTGGTTGTATTATCTTGTCTCACAAACTTTGGTTGTTATATCTTGTCTCACAAACTTTGGTTGTATTATCTTGTCTCACAAACTTTGGTTGTATTATCTTGTCTCACAAACTTTGGTTGTATTATCTTGTCTCACAAACTTTGGTTGTTATATCTTGTCTCACAAACTTTGGTTGTATTATCTTGTCTCACAAACTTTGGTTGTTATATCTTGTCTCACAAACTTTGGTTGTATTATCTTGTCTCACAAACTTTGGTTGTATTATCTTGTCTCACAAACTTTGGTTGTATTATCTTGTCTCACAAACTTTGGTTGTTATATCTTGTCTCACAAACTTTGGTTGTATTATCTTGTCTCACAAACTTTGGTTATATCATCTTCTGTCTCACAAACTTTGGTTGTATTATCTTGTCTCACAAACTTTGGTTGTATTATCTTGTCTCACAAACTTTGGTTGTATTATCTTGTCTCACAAACTTTGGTTGTATCATCTTGTCTCACAAACTTTGGTTGTATCATCTTCTGTCTCACAAACTTTGGTTGTATTATCTTGTCTCACAAACTTTGGTTGTATTATCTTCTGTCTCACAAACTTTGGTTGTATTATCTTGTCTCACAAACTTTGGTTGTATTATCTTGTCTCACAAACTTTGGTTGTATTATCTTCTGTCTCACAAACTTTGGTTGTTATATCTTGTCTCACAAACTTTGGTTGTATTATCTTCTGTCTCACAAACGTTGGTTGTATTATCTTGTCTCACAAACTTTGGTTGTATTATCTTGTCTCACAAACTTTGGTTGTTATATCTTGTCTCACAAACTTTGGTTGTATTATCTTGTCTCACAAACTTTGGTTGTATTATCTTGTCTCACAAACTTTGGTTGTATTATCTTCTGTCTCACAAACTTTGGTTGTATTATCTTGTCTCACAAACTTTGGTTGTTATATCTTGTCTCACAAACTTTGGTTGTATTATCTTCTGTCTCACAAACTTTGGTTGTATCATCTTCTGTCTCATTAACTTTGGTTGTATCATCTTGTCTCACAAACTTTGGTTATATCATCTTGTCTCACAAACTTTGGTTGTATTATCTTGTCTCACAAACTTTGGTTATATCATCTTCTGTCTCACAAACTTTGGTTGTATTATCTTGTCTCACAAACTTTGGTTGTATCATCTTCTGTCTCACAAACTTTGGTTGTATTATCTTGTCTCACAAACTTTGGTTGTATTATCTTGTCTCACAAACTTTGGTTGTATCATCTTCTGTCTCACAAACTTTGGTTGTATTATCTTGTCTCACAAACTTTGGTTGTATTATCTTGTCTCACAAACTTTGGTTGTATCATCTTGTCCCACAAACTTTGGTCATATCATTTTCTGTCTCATAAACTTTGGTTGTATTATCTTGTCTCACAAACTTTGGTTGTATTATCTTGTCTCACAAACTTTGGTTGTATCATCTTCTGTCTCACAAACTTTGGTTGTATTATCTTGTCTCACAAACTTTGGTTGTATTATCTTGTCTCACAAACTTTGGTTGTATCATCTTCTGTCTCACAAACTTTGGTTGTATTATCTTGTCTCACAAACTTTGGTTGTATTATCTTGTCTCACAAACTTTGGTTGTATCATCTTGTCCCACAAACTTTGGTCATATCATTTTCTGTCTCATAAACTTTGGTTGTATTATCTTGTCTCACAAACTTTGGTTGTATTATCTTGTCTCTCAAACTTTGGTTGTATCATCTTGTCTCACAAACTTTGGTTGTATCATCTTCTGTCTCACAAACTTTGGTTGTATTATCTTGTCTCACAAACTTTGGTTGTATTATCTTGTCTCACAAACTTTGGTTGTATCATCTTGTCCCACAAACTTTGGTCATATCATTTTCTGTCTCATAAACTTTGGTTGTATCATCTTCTGTCTCATTAACTTTGGTTGTATCATCTTGTCCCACAAACTTTGGTTGTATCATCTTGTCTCGCAAACTTTGGTTGTATCGTCTTCTGTCTCATTAACTTTGGTTGTATCATCTTGTCTCACAAACTTTGGTTGTATCATCTTGTCCCACAAAATTTGGTTGTATCATCTTGTCTCACAAACTTTGTTTGTATCATCTTCTGTCTCACAAACTTTGGTCATATCATCTTCAGTCTCACAAACTTTAGTTGTATCATCTTGTCTCTCAAACTTTGGTTGTGTCATCTTCTGTCTCATAAACTTTGGTTGTATCATCTTGTCCCACAAACTTTGGTTGTATCATCTTCTGTCTCACAAACTTTAGTTGTATCATCTTGTCTCACAAACTTTGGTTGTATCATCTTCTGTCTCACAAACTTTAGTTGTATCATCTTGTCTCTCGAACTTTGGTTGTGTCATCTTCTGTCTCACAAACTTGGGTTGTATCATCTTCTGTCTCACAAACTTTAGTTGTATTATCTTGTCTCTTGAACTTTGGTTGTATCATTTTGTCCCACAAACTTTGGTTGTATCATCTTGTCCCACAAATTTGGTTGTATCATCTTGTCCCACAAACTTTGGTTGTATCATCTTGTCCCACAAATTTGGTTGTATCATCTTGTCCCACAAATATGGTGTGTTGTATCATCTTCTGTCTCACAAACTTTAGTTGTATCATCTTGTCTCACAAACTTTGGTTGTATCATCTTCTGTCTCACAAACTTGGGTTGTATCATCTTCTGTCTCACAAACTTTGGTCGTATCATCTTCTGTCTCACAAACTTTAGTTGTATCATCTTGTCTCTCAAAATTTAGTTGTATCATCTTGTCTCTCAAACTTTGGTTGTATCATCTTGTCTCTCAAAATTTAGTTGTATCATCTTGTCTCTCAAACTTTAGTTGTATCATCTTGTCTCTCAAAATTTAGTTGTATCATCTTGTCTCTCAAAATTTAGTTGTATCATCTTGTCTCTCAAACTTTGGTTGTATTATCTTGTCTCACAAACTTTAGTTGTATCATCTTGTCTCTCAAACTTTGGTTGTATTATCTTGTCTCACAAACTTTGGTCGTATCATCTTCTGTCTCACAAACTTTAGTTGTATCATCTTGTCTCTCAAAATTTAGTTGTATCATCTTGTCTCTCAAACTTTGGTTGTATCATCTTGTCCCACAAACTTTGGTCGTATCATCTTCTGTCTCACAAACTTTAGTTGTATCATCTTGTCTCACAAACTTTGGTTGTATCATCTTCTGTCTCACAAACTTGGGTTGTATCATCTTCTGTCTCACAAACTTTGGTCGTATCATCTTGTCTCTCGAACTTTGGTTGTGTCATCTTGTCCCACAAACTTTGGTTGTATCATCTTGTCCCACAAACTTTGGTTGTATCATCTTGTCTCACAAACTTTGGTTGTATCATCTTCTGTCTCACAAACTTGGGTTGTATCATCTTGTCTCTCAAACTTTGGTCGTATCATCTTCTGTCTCACAAACTTTAGTTGTATCATCTTGTCTCTCAAACTTTGGTTGTATCATCTTCTATCTCACAAACTTTAATTGTATCATCTTGTCTCACAAACTTTGGTTGTATCATCTTCTGTCTCACAAACTTGGGTTGTATCATCTTGTCTCTCAAACTTTGGTCGTATCATCTTCTGTCCCACAAACTTTAGTTGTATCATCTTGTCTCTCAAACTTTGGTTGTATTATCTTGTCTCACAAACTTTGGTCGTATCATCTTCTGTCTCACAAACTTTAGTTGTATCATCTTGTCTCTCAAACTTTGGTTGTATCATCTTGTCCCACAAACTTTGGTTGTATCATCTTGTCCCACAAACTTTGGTTGTATCATCTTCTGTCTCACAAACTTTAGTTGTATCATCTTGTCTCTCGAACTTTGGTTGTGTCATCTTCTGTCTCATAAACTTTGGTTGTATCATCTTGTCCCACAAACTTTGGTTGTATCATCTTCTGTCTCATAAACTTTGGTTGTATCATCTTGTCCCACAAACTTTGGTTGTATCATCTTCTGTCTCATAAACTTTGGTTGTATCATCTTGTCCCACAAACTTTGGTTGTATCTTCTTCTGTTCCACAAACTTTGGTTGTATTATCTTGTCTCACAAACTTTGGTTGTATCATCTTGTCCCACAAACTTTGGTTGTATTATCTTGTCTCACAAACTTTGGTTGTATCATCTTGTCTCACAAACTTTGGTTGTATTATCTTGTCTCACAAACTTTGGTTGTATTATCTTGTCTCACAAACTTTGGTTGTATTATCTTGTCTCACAAACTTTGGTTGTATCATCTTCTGTCTCATTAACTTTGGTTGTATCATCTTGTCCCACAACTTTGGTTGTATTATCTTGTCTCACAAACTTTGGTTGTATCATCTTGTCCCACAAACTTTGGTTGTATTATCTTGTCTCACAAACTTTGGTTGTATCATCTTGTCTCACAAACTTTGGTTGTATTATCTTGTCTCACAAACTTTGGTTGTATCATCATGTCCCACAAACTTTGGTTGTATCATCTTCTGTCTCATAAACTTTGGTTGTATCATCTTGTCCCACAAACTTTGGTTGTATCATCTTGTCCCACAAACTTTGGTTGTATCATCTTGTCCCACAAACTTTGGTTGTATCATCTTGTCCCACAAACTTTGGTTGTATCATCATGTCCCACAAACTTTGGTTGTATCATCATGTCCCACAAACTTTGGTTGTATCATCTTGTCCCACAAACTTTGGTTGTATCATCTTGTCCCACAAACTTTGGTTGTATCATCTTGTCCCACAAACTTTGGTTGTATCATCTTGTCCCACAAACTTTGGTTGTATCATCTTGTCCAACAAACTTTGGTTGTATCATCTTGTCCCACAAACTTTGGTTGTATCAACTTGTCCCACAAACTTTGGTTGTATCATCTTGTCCCACAAACTTTGGTTGTATCATCATGTCCCACAAACTTTGGTTGTATCATCTTGTCCCACAAACTTTGGTTGTATCATCATGTCCCACAAACTTTGGTTGTATCATTATGTCCCACAAACTTTGGTTGTATCATCTTGTCCCACAAACTTTGGTTGTATCATCATGTCCCACAAACTTTGGTTGTATCATCTTGTCCCACAAACTTTGGTTGTATCATCATGTCCCACAAACTTTGGTTATATCATCTTGTCCCACAAACTTTGGTTGTATCATCATGTCCCACAAACTTTGGTTATATCATCTTGTCCCACAAACTTTGGTTGTATCATCATGTCCCACAAACTTTGGTTATATCATCATGTCCCACAAACTTTGGTTGTATCATCATGTCCCACAAACTTTGGTTGTATCATCATGTCCCACAAACTTTGGTTGTATCATCATGTCCCACAAACTTTGGTTATATCATCATGTCCCACAAACTTTGGTTGTATCATCATGTCCCACAAACTTTGGTTGTATCATCTTGTCCCACAAACTTTGGTTGTATCATCTTGTCCCACAAACTTTGGTTGTATCATCTTGTCCCACAAACTTTGGTTGTATCATCTTCTGTCTCCTAAACTTCATCTTCTGTCTAACAATGATTCAGTCAACAATTTTAATAAATAATTAAAACTAAACATTTGCATTTATTTTATATATGAAAATATAAATTAAATAAACAGAGCTATAATATATATATATACAGAGAGAGAGAGAGAGAGAGAGAGAGAGAGAGAGAGAGAGATGGGATTTCACAGAAGAAAGTCTCCTGGACAGCTAAAAGGACCAATGAGGAAATTCTCAAAGAGGCGAACACAAAAAGGGAACTAAAAAAAAACATATCAGAAAGAAACAATCGACATTTTTGGGCACATCATGAGAAGAGGAAAGTTGGAATGCTTAGTTCTATCTATCTATTAACCTTTCGAGCCGTAGCCAGCCTATAGGCTATAGACCCAGATACTCTTTCTCTTATCTAAATTTTTATTCTAGCAGTTGTCAATCCTTCTAAAGATATTTTATCAAATCTTGCCATTTGTCTCTGTTCTGTGCAAGCTCTATTTCATTGAGGTAGCCGATTCCTGCTGCTCTTGCCTCTCTGATCAATGTTCTTCTCAGTGTCTCAGAAAGAAACAATCAACATTTTTTGGGCACATCATGAGAAGAGGAAAGTTGGAATACTTGGTTACAACTGGCAAAATAGAGGGAAAGAGAGATCGTGAAAGACAAAGAGATAAGATACTAGATAGCTTGGTGTCATGGCATGGCAAACAGTCAACAACAAATCTGATACGATGAACTGTGGGTAGAGAATTATGGAAGGACATGATCACCAACGCCACCTTGATATTCGATAACAATGATAACATTAATTTGTAAAATGTAGACAAACCTGTATAGAAAACCCTCAACAGATAAACTGTAAACAAATTTAGCATCTAAATAACAGCATGAGGGAAACAATGAATGGGCAATAAAGGTTTATTGGGGTGAGGAGAAAGAGGTTTACCTAAATCTGCCTCAACGGTGCCAGACAATTCCAGGCTAGAGTTCTCTAGTTGATTCAGCTCTTGTTTGACCTTGCAGACTGTGGAAGGAATGGAGATGGCACATCAGCTGACTGTGAGTGAGTGCAGCAGGCATCTACTGTTATAATGAGCACAGTTTGAATGGGCTACAACATATGATAGAGTAGGGCTACAACATATGATAGAGTAGGGCTACAACATATGATAGGGTAGGCCAACAACATATGATAGGGTGGGGCTACAACATATGATAGAGTAGGTCTACAACATATGATAGAGTAAGGCTACAACATATGGTAGAGTAGGGCTACAACATATGATAGAGTAGGGCTACAACATATGATAGAGTAGGGCTACAACATATGATAGAGTAGGGCTACAACATATGATAGAGTAGGGCTACAACATATGATAGGGTAGGCCAACAACATATGATAGGGTGGGCTACAACATATGATAGAGTAGGTCTACAACATATGATAGAGTAGGGCTACAACATATGGTAGAGTAGGGCTACAACATATGATAGAGTAGGGCTACAACATATGATAGAGTAGGTCTACAACATATGATAGAGTAGGGCTACAACATATGATAGAGTAGGGCTACAACATATGATAGGGTAGGGATACAACATATGACAGAGTAGGGATACAACATATGACAGGGTAGGGATACAACATATGATAGGGTAGGGCTACAACATATGACAGAGTAGGGATACAACATTTGACAGAGTAGGGATACAACATATGACAGGGTAGGGCTACAACATATGACAGAGTAGGGATACAACATATGACAGAGTAGGGATACAACATATGATAGAGTAGGGATACAACATATGACAGAGTAGGGATACAACATATGACAGGGTAGGGATACAACATTTGACAGGGTAGGGCTACAACATATGACAGAGTAGGGATACAACATATGACAGAGTAGGGATACAACATATGATAGGGTAGGGCTACAACATATGACAGAGTAGGGATACAACATATGACAGAGTAGGGATACAACATATGATAGAGTAGGGATACAACATATGACAGAGTAGGGATACAACATATGACAGAGTAGGGATACAACATATGATAGAGTAGGGATACAACATATGACAGAGTAGGGATACAACATATGACAGGGTAGGGCTACAACATATGACAGAGTAGGGATACAACATATGACAGAGTAGGGATACACCATATGACAGAGTAGGGATACAACATATGATAGAGTAGGGATACAACATATGATAGGGTAGGGCTACAACATATGACAGAGTAGGGATACAACATATGACAGAGTAGGGCTACAACATATGATAGAGTAGGGCTACAACATATGATACAACAATCATGTTGTTTGGTTTAAATAACACTGTCTGGGTGTATTCTTGAAATTGTACAACATCAAACAGGTAGCATTAACAACAAAATGTGTGTGCAACCAGCATGCTACTAGTGCCATGACTGCTGCAACTTCAACTGTATCATTGATGTTAGCAATTATCAGATTATTAATAATGATGGGAATGCAATACACAATCCTGTGGCCAGAACTAACATGTCACTACGAGAGAAATCTTGGAGCCAGAACTAACGTGTCACTATGAGAGAAATCTTGGAGCCAGAACTAATGTGTCACTATGAGAGAAATCTTGGAGCCAGAACTAACAAGTCACTATGAGAGAAATCTTGGAGCCAGAACTAACAAGTCACTATGAGAGAAATCTTGGAGCCAGAACTAACATGTCACTATGAGAGAAATCTTGGAACCAGAAATAACAAGTCACTATGAGAGAAGTCTTGGAGCCAGAACTAACATGTCATTATGAGAGAAATCTTGGAGCCAGAACTAACAAGTCACTATGAGAGAAATCTTGGGGCCAGAACTAACAAGTCACTATGAGAGAAATCTTGGAACCAGAAATAACAAGTCACTATGAGAGAAGTCTTGGAGCCAGAACTAACATGTCACTATGAGAGAAATCTTGGGGCCAGAACTAACAAGTCACTATGAGAGAAATCTTGGAGCCAGAACTAACGTGTCACTATGACAGAAATCTTGGAGCCAGAACTAACAAGTCACTATGACAGAAATCTTGGAGCCAGAACTAACGTGTCACTATGAGAGAAATCTTGGAACCAGAAATAACAAGTCACTATGAGAGAAGTCTTGGAGCCAGAACTAACATGTCACTATGAGAGAAATCTTGGAACCAGAAATAACAAGTCACTATGAGAGAAATCTTGGAGCCAGAACTAACATGTCACTATGAGAGAAATCTTGGAACCAGAAATAACAAGTCACTATGAGAGAAATCTTGGAGCCAGAACTAACAAGTCACTATGAGAGAAGTCTTGGAGCCAGAACTAACATGTCACTATGAGAGAAATCTTGGAGCCAGAACTAACATGTCACTATGAGAGAAATCTTGGGGCCAGAACTAACAAGTCACTATGAGAGAAATCTTGGAGCCAGAACTAACAAGTCACTATGAGAGAAATCTTGGAGCCAGAACTAACAAGTCACTATGAGAGAAATCTTGGAGCCAGAACTAACAAGTCACTATGAGAGAAATCTTGGAGCCAGAACTAACATGTCACAATGAGAGAAATTTTGGGGCCAGAACTAACATATCACTATGAGAGAAATCTTGGAGCCAGAACTAACAAGTCACTATGAGAGAAATCTTGGAGCCAGAACTAATGTGTCACTATGAGAGAAATCTTGGAGCCAGAACTAACAAGTCACTATGAGAGAAATCTTGGAACCAGAAATAACAAGTCACTATGAGAGAAATCTTGGAGCCAGAACTAACGTGTCACTATGAGAGAAATCTTGGAGCCAGAACTAACAAGTCACTATGAGAGAAATCTTGGAGCCAGAACTAACGTGTCACTATGAGAGAAATCTTGGAGCCAGAACTAACAAGTCACTATGAGAGAAATCTTGGAGCCAGAACTAACAAGTCACTATGAGAGAAATCTTGGAGCCAGAACTAACAAGTCACTATGAGAGAAATTCTGAGAAAGTTGTTCAGGAGAAGATCTTTGCAGAATTTCAGTTGTGAGCCTCAGTGAAGTCTATTACTGACAATGATCTCAATGTCTGACACTCAGTGAAGTCTATTACTGGCAATGATCTCAATGTCTGACACTCAGTGAAGTCTATTACTGGCAATGATCTCAATGTCTGACACTCAGTGAAGTCTATTACTGGCAATGATCTCAATGTCTGACACTCAGTGAAGTCTATTACTGACAATGATCTCAATGTCTGACACTCAGTGAAGTCTATTACTGACAATGATCTCAATGTCTGACACTCAGTGAAGTCTATTACTGACAATGATCTCAATGTCTGACACTCAGTGAAGTCTATTACTGGCAATGATCTCAATGTCTGACACTCAGTGAAGTCTATTACTGACAATGATTTCAACGATTGACACTCAGTGAAGTCTATTACTGACAATGATTTCAACGATTGACACTCAGTGAAGTCTATTACTGACAATGATTTCAATGATTGACACTCAGTGAAGTAAGTCTATTACTGACAATAATTTCAACGAACGACACACAGTGAAGTCTATTACTGACAATGATTTCAACGATTGACACTCAGTAAAGTCTATTACTGACAATGATTTCAACGATTGACACTCAGTGAAGTCTATTACTGACAATGATTTCAACGATTGACACTCAGTGAAGTCTATTACTGACAATGATTTCAACGATTGACACTCAGTGAAGTCTATTACTGACAATGATTTCAACGATTGACACTCAGTGAAGTCTATTACTGACAATGATTTCAACGATTGACACTCAGTGAAGTCTATTACTGACAATGATTTTAACGATTGACACTCAGTGAAGTCTATTACTGACAATGATTTCAATGACTGACACTCAGTAAAGTCTATTACTGACAATGATTTCAATGATTGCCACTCAGTGAAGTCTATTACTGACAATGATTTCAATGATTGACACTCAGTGAAGTCTATTACTGACAATGATTTCAATGATTGACACTCAGTGATGTCTATTACTGACAATGATTTCAATGAATGACACTCAGTGAAGTCTTTTACTGACAATGATTTCAAAGATTGACACTTAGTGAAGTCTTTTACTGACAATGATTTCAATGATTGACACAGTGAAGTCTTTTACTGACAATGATTTCAATGATTGACACTCAGTGATGTCTATTACTGACAATGATTTCAATGATTGACACTCAGTGAAGTCTTTTACTGACAATGATTTCAATGATTGACACTCAGTGATGTCTATTACTGACAATGATTTCAATGAATGACACTCAGTGAAGTCTACTACTGACAATGATTTCAATGATTGACACTTAGTGAAGTCTTTTACTGACAATGATTTCAATGATTGACACTTAGTGAAGTCTTTTACTGACAATGATTTCAATGATTGACACTCAGTGATGTCTATTACTGACAATGATTTCAATGATTGACACTCAGTGAAGTCTTTTACTGACAATGATTTCAATGATTGACACTCAGTGATGTCTATTACTGACAATGATTTCAATGAATGACACTCAGTGATGTCTATTACTGACAATGATTTCAATGAATGACACTCAGTGATGTCTATTACTGACAATGATTTCAATGATTGACACTCAGTGATGTCTATTACTGACAATGATTTCAATGAATGACACTCAGTGAAGTCTTTTACTGACAATGATTTCAATGAATGACACTCAGTGAAGTCTTTTACTGACAATGATTTCAATGAATGACACTTAGTGAAGTCTTTTACTGACAATGATTTCAATGAATGACACTTAGTGAAGTCTTTTACTGACAATGATTTCAATGAATGACACTCAGTGATGTCTATTACTGACAATGATTTCAATGAATGACACTTAGTGAAGTCTTTTACTGACAATGATTTCAATGAATGACACTCAGTGAAGTCTTTTACTGACAATGATTTCAATGATTGACACTTAGTGAAGTCTTTTACTGACAATGATTTCAATGATTGACACTTAGTGAAGTCTATTACTGACAATGATTTCAATGAATGACACTCAGTGAAGTCTTTTACTGACAATGATTTCAATGATTTACACTCAGTGATCTCTATTACAGACAATGATTTCAATGATTTACACTCAGTGATCTCTATTACAGACAATGATTTCAATGATTGACACTCAGTGAAGTCTTTTACTGACAATGATTTCAATGATTGACACTCAGTGAAGTCTTTTACTGACAATGATTTCAATGATTGACACTCAGTGATGTCTATTACAGACAATGATTTCAATGATTGACACTCAGTGAAGTCTATTACTGACAATGATTTCAATGATTGACACTCAGTGAAGTCTATTACAGACAATGATTTCAATGATTGACACTCAGTGAAGTCTATTACAGACAATGATTTCAATGATTGACACTCAGTGAAGTCTATTACAGACAATGATTTCAATGATTGACACTCAGTGAAGTCTATTACTGACAATGATTTCAATGAATGACACTCAGTGAAGTCTATTACAGACAATGATTTCAATGATTGACACTCAGTGAAGTCTATTACAGACAATGATTTCAATGATTGACACTCAGTGAAGTCTATTACTGACAATGATTTCAATGAATGACACTCAGTGAAGTCTATTACAGACAATGATTCCAATGACTGACACTCAGTGAAGTCTATTACAGACAATGATTTCAATGACTGAACTTGCCAACAGTAGAGAACGACCAAGAAGAAGTGAAGCAACTAACATGAACATCTATAAGAAGAGCAGGACACCAGAGATAGCTTTAGTCTGACTTTCAGTGACTGAATTCAGCAGCCTACAAGTGCTGCAAAGTCATCATTAGACAACCATTTGTGTAGACTGTTTATGTAGCTCTGGTGCTATCTTACCTAGATCTGTGTCAACTGTAGCCGACAGGTGCATGTCATCAGCGTCTGCCGAGTCATCACTTTTATCTTGGCTGGACAAAGAATAATCAAACTTTAATCACTGGACACGGTATAATCAAGTTTTAATGAATGTACAAGGTGTTATCAAGTTTTAATTGCTGGACACGGTATAATCAAGTTTTAATTGCTGGACACGGTATAATCAAGTTTTAATGAATGTACAAGGTATAATCAAGTTTTAATTGCTGGACACGGTATAATCAAGTTTTAATTGCTGGACACGGTATAATCAAGTTTTAATGAATGTACAAGGTATAATCAAGTTTTAATTGCTAGACACGGTATAATCAAGTTTAATTGCTGGACACGGTATAATCAAGTTTTAATGAATGTACAAGGTATAATCAAGTTTTAATTGCTGGACACGGTATAATCAAGTTTTAATTGCTGGACACGGTATAATCAAGTTTTAATGAATGTACAGGGTATAATCAAGTTTAATTGCTGGACACGGTATAATCAAGTTTTAATTGCTGGACACGGTATAATCAAGCTTTAATGACTGGACAAGGTATAATCAAGTTTTAATTGCTGGACACGGTATAATCAAGTTTTAATGAATGTACAAGGTATAATCAAGTTTAATTGCTGGACACGGTATAATCAAGTTTTAATTGCTGGACACGGTATAATCAAGTTTTAATGAATGTACAAGGTATAATCAAGTTTTAATTGCTGGACACGGTATAATCAAGTTTTAATTGCTGGACACGGTATAATCAAGTTTTAATGAATGTACAAGGTATAATCAAGTTTTAATTGCTGGACACGGTATAATCAAGCTTTAATGACTGGACAAGGTATAATCAAGTTTTAATTGCTGGACACGGTATAATCAAGTTTTAATGAATGTACAAGGTATAATCAAGTTTTAATTGCTGGACACGGTATAATCAAGTTTTAATTGCTGGACACGGTATAATCAAGTTTTAATGAATGTACAAGGTATAATCAAGTTTTAGTTGCTGGACACGGTATAATCAAGTTTTAATTGCTGGACACGGTATAATCAAGCTTTAATTGCTGGACACGGTATAATCAAGCTTTAATGACTGGACAAGGTATAATCAAGTTTTAATTGCTGGACACGGTATAATCAAGTTTTAATTGCTGGACACGGTATAATCAAGCTTTAATTGCTGGACACGGTATAATCAAGCTTTAATGACTGGACAAGGTATAATCAAGCTTTAATCACTGGACAAGGTATAATCAAGTTTTAATTGCTGGACGCGGTATAATCAAGTTTTAATCACTGGACAAGGTATCTATTGACCTTTAGAGCCGTAGCCAGCCCATAGGCCATAGACCCAGATACCCTTTCTCTTATCTAAATTTTTGTTCTAGCAGTTGTCAATCCTTATCAAATCTCACCATTTGTCTCTGTTCTGTGCAAGCAACTTTATCTCATTGAGGGAGCCGATTCCTGCTGCTCTTGCCTCTCTCATCAATGTTCTTCTCAGTGTCTCTCTGGGCAGGCCTCTTTTCCTCTTACTGTTCTTTCCCACATGAGGGCTTGCCTTACTATTCAGTTATTATCTCTTCTCATCACATGTCCAACATATGACCATCGTCTTTTCTTATTACTTTAAGATATTAGTGGTTGATTGGCGATTTCTCTAATTTCCTCGTTTGTTTTGAATTCGTTCCACGCTATACCAAGTATTTTCCTTAGACATTTATTTTCGAATGCGTTCAACTTTGTTTCTATATCTCTTGTTGTTTTCCAGCTTTCACACGCATACGTAAGGGTTGATAGTACATTTGATTTGAATAGTCTAAGTTTTGTGTTTGTGCTGATGAGTTTTGATTTCCACAACTTTTCAAGGCATCTGAAAGACATTGCTGCTTTAGCTATTCTGATTCTAATTTCTTTACTTGTATCCCCTTCTCAAACAATGTGACTTCCAAGATAGATAAAGTAATCGATCTCTTCCACTGGTTTGTGGAAAAGGTATAATCAAGCTTTAATTAATATATGTATGTGGTGCATGATCAACTCTTAACTCTTGTTCACTAGAAAAATAATATGTAGTCATTATATGTGATCATCATCATCACCATGACATCAGACACAGACAAAAACAACACATATGACATCAGAAACAGACTAAATAAACTATGAATTTGTTATTTTAAAAAAGCCAGGAGGAAAAGGTTGCTATTTTGTTTCTCTCATCATCATCATGTGCCATACCGGTTGGTGCAGGCGATCATGTCCTTCCACAATCTTCTATCCACAATGCATCGTATCAGTTCTGTTGTTGATTGTTTTCCATGTCATGACACCAAGCTATCCAGTATTTTCTCTCTTTGTCATCCGCAATCTCTCTTTCCTTTTATTTTGCCAGTTGTAACCAAGTATTCCAACTTTCCTCTTCTCATGATGTGCCCAAAAAATGTTGATTGTTTCTTTCTGATGTATTTTAGGAGCTCCCTTTTTGTGTTGGCCTCTTTGAGAACTTCCATATTGGTTTTTTTTAGCTGTCCAGGGAACTTTACATTCTTCTGAGAAATCCCATCTCTGTGGCCTCTAATCGTATTTTCATTTGTTTGTCTACTGTCCATGATTCGTTTCCATAGGTCAGAATTGATTCTATTTAGCACCGATGAACTCTCTTTCTCATTTCTGTCGACATAGATTTGTTGCATAAGATATTTTTCATTTTCTGAAATATGTGATCAGTAGATGAATTCTGGGTAAAGAAATACTGTTGGAGAGTCAACAATTAGACATACTTTTGAGTTAGAGCATTAGCTACAAGTTTGAGATAATCATATCTGAATTAGAAGGCAGCTTGGGGTGTCCGGTTAGCGCAATCGATAGGCGGTTGGCTTACCACGGCAACAGCCGGGGTTCGTACCCTGGCGAGGACACCTGGGTTTTACTAATTCCATAAAAATTAGTACCTCTGAAGTCGGAGTAAATCTGCCTGCATGGCGAGGGGCATCCTGTAATGGGATAAAACAGACTTTACACGCAAAATTCAGTCCCACAAAATTGAGTGGGTGGGACTTCGTCAGAGGTCAAAGCTGACGAAAGCGAACGAAGGCAGCTTGGCAAGATCACAACAAGAAAATTATTAACAGAGAAAAGAAAACAGAAGAACTTAGCCAGACAAGAGATATTTGTTGAAAATAAGTTGAACTCCTACTGTACCAAGGCCAGTTGAACAATATTAAGTAGGGAACAGGCAAATAATTGCAATCCTTTAAACTCCAAGTCATTCTGATGTGTTCCAGCACGGAGGGCAGACTTGCTGTTTTAAGCTAAGTGTATTTTATGATACATTTTTCTCTTTTTCTATTTGATATATCTTGACGCCCATCCTACCTCTCCTCATGTAGTATTCTTTTCTCTCTTCCCTCTCCTTTCTATTTCAACATCCTACTTTCCTCGCCCTCTACTTGATCATCTAACATGTAGTTATAGATAATTGTGCTTCACCGTTTGTTGTCGTTGTCCTTGTATTCTGAAGAAGGCCACAGGCCGAAACGTCAATATTGTGTTGTGTTCCTTCCTTGTAAAGCTGTCACCATACTTTGGAGTGTTTAGTACACCCCACCACTAGCTCCTCCTGAACAATATTAACTCTTTCACTTCCCAGCAATACTCAGTCGGTTGCAGTAGCACATGTCCTATGTTTCCCAACATTCGCTTTCTAAATCTGTTGTGAGATGACTGAACAATTCCTCTGCATCTCTTTTTCAAAGTCTTACAGTAGGTTATTGTATAGAAGAGTGGTTTCCCCTGCAACATATTCACTTCTGAAACCTTTCAATAACCATGTGCTAGGAATACATTTGATTTCTCAATTATACCTCTGTATTTTACGTCCTGTGATCATGACCTCCAATAGAAAACAGATGAAACCCTAGTTCCCCATGGATTATTTAGACTACAACAACAGCTGTGAAATGTAAGTAAGCTAAATGTCCATAAGAAAGAGTAATTTTACATTATTATATTTCATTGTTTTGTGATCTTTTATAAAGCAATACTGGTTCTATAATAACCAATTATAAGACTCATTTTTAGATCTTCTGAGGCTTAGTTCTACAACAACAAGACTCATTTTTAGATCTTCTGAGGCTTAGTTCTATAACAACCAATTATAAGACTCATTTTTAGATCTTCTGATGCTCAGTTCTACAACAACCAATTATAAGACTCATTTTTAGATCTTCTGAGGCTTAGTTCTATAACAACCAATTATAAGATTCATTTTTAGATCTTCTGATGCTCAGTTCTACAACAACCAATTATAAGACTCATTTTTAGATCTTCTGAGGCTTAGTTCTACAACAACCAATTATAAGACTCATTTTTAGATCTTCTGAGGCTTAGTTCTATAACAACCAATTATAAGATTCATTTTTAGATCTTCTGATGCTCAGTTCTACAACAACCAATTATAAGACTCATTTTTAGATCTTCTGAGGCTTAGTTCTACAACAACCAATTATAAGACTCATTTTTAGATCTTCTGATGCTCAGTTCTACAACAACCAATTATAAGATTCATTTTTAGATCTTCTGATGCTCAGTTCTACAACAACCAATTATAAGATTCATTTTAGATCTTCTGAGGCTTAGTTTTACAACAACCAATTATAAGACTCATTTTTAGATCTTCTGAGGCTTAGTTCTACAACAACCAATTATAAGATTCATTTTTAGATCTTCTGATGCTCAGTTCTACAACAACCAATTATAAGACTCATTTTTAGATCTTCTGAGGCTTAGTTCTACAACAACCAATTATAAGACTCATTTTTAGATCTTCTGATGCTCAGTTCTACAACAACCAATATAAGATTCATTTTTAGATCTTCTGATGCTCAGTTCTACAACAACCAATTATAAGATTCATTTTTAGATCTTCTGAGGCTTAGTTTTACAACAACCAATTATAAGACTCATTTTTAGATCTTCTGAGGCTTAGTTCTACAACAACCAATTATAAGATTCATTTTTAGATCTTCTGAGGCTTAGTTCTACAACAACCAATTATAAGACTCATTTTTTAGATCTCCTGGCCAGTGTTGCTCATCATTTTTGTATTTTTACACAGAACAAGTCCATTAGCCTGGTTTTGTCTACATCTTTTATTTCAACAACAGTCTCAGACATGGTGGACAACACAGTCCATGATGATGACAATAAGAGACACCATCTATTGTGGACCAGTTCACGGTAACATCAACACGTCAGTAAATCTTCTTTTTCTACCTTTTTAGCTCCAGTGGAGGAGGATAGGTCTTCAACAAACACTTTCAAGTCAATCTGTTTTTTGCCATTCTTTTAAGATCATTCCATGTCTTCCCCATAATCTTCATCTCTGCTTCTGTCTGTCTTCTCCAAGAATTCCTTGGTCTTCCTCTTTGTCTTTTCCCTTGGGGTTTCCAAAAAAGGGCCTGTTGTGTAATACTCTCAGTTGGCTTCCGCAGTGTGTGTCCTATCCAGCGCCATCGTCTTTGCTGTATCTCTTTTTTTTCTTTTCTTTGACTTGTCCATGTTTGTGAAGTTTTTTTCGGCTGATATTTTTTAGAGCCAGTAAATAATTTATAGTTAATGAGTGTCAAGTTAGTCACATAGTGTTAAAGACAAGCCTACAGTTGAACCAAAGCTAAAGTAGCAGCAACAGAATCAAACGTTTCCTTCTATGAAAACTCCGGGTATTTGTTGGGAATCTTTAACTCATTACTGAATTCCTAAGAAACATCAATGTCTAGGCTGAAGGCGACCAAAATCTAAAATGAGTATTTATATTATAATGTCCCCCTGGCGAGACCAAAGTCATCATCATCATCATTGAGTGTCTTCTCCGCAACGAAGGTTGGCTACCATGGATCGTCATTCTACTCTGTTTCTTGCTTTGATAGTGCAGGCTGTCATAGAATGACTTGTCCATCTTTTGATATTACTCGTCCATGTTAGTCTTGGTCTGCCTCTTTTACCTTGTATTTTCCCTTCCAATATTACTTTTAGTTGGCTGTTGTGTCTTTTAACATGCCCCAAAAATTTCATTTGTCTTGTCTTAATTGTATTTAGTAGTTCTCTTTTTATTTTCAGTTATTTTAAAACTTCATCGTTTGTTTTCTTTTCTTTCCATCCAATTCTACCTATTCTTCTATAAATCCACATTTCAAAGGCTTCAATTTTCTGTTCTGTTTTCTTGTCTAATGTCCATGTTTCTGCACCATACAGGAATATTGAGAAGGTGTAACATTTTGCCATTCTTAGTTTTAGCCCTGGTGATATTTGTTTTGATGTTAGTATGTCCTTCATGACATTAAAATTACTTTTTGCCATGCCTATTCTTTTGTTTATTTCAGTTGTACATTTTCCCTCATTGGTTATAGTATGTCCAAGGTAGCTGTAGCTCTGAACTGTCTCCAGATGTATTCCCTCAAATGTGATATTTAATTGTAGGTCTTGAGAATTTTCTTTGTTTATGATCATAGTTTAGTCTTTTTGATATTCATTTCTAGTCCATATTTTTTTCTTCTTATGTTTATCACATTAAGCAATTGTTGTAGATCTTTAGGATTATCTGCTAGTAGAACAGTATCATCAGCATATCTTAGGTTATTGATTATCTTTCCATTAATGTTTAAGCCTGGTATCTCTGTGATGTTTTTAAAGATTTGCTCAGTGTATAGATTGAACAAGCTTGGTGATAGGATGCATCCTTGTCTTACTCCATTTTTATGTCCATGGGTGTAGAGTTCTCCTTGTTATATTTTATTACTGCTGTTTGCTCCCAGTACAAATTACAAATTAGTCGTATGTCTGCGTCGTCTAGATTTATATCATTTAGGCAGTCAATACGTTGTTTATGGTGTGTTCTATCAAAAGCTTTGGTGTAGTCTATGAAGCAGGCATGTGATATATTGGTTTGTTTACTTCTGTGTACTTTTCGATTAATGCTCTCATGCTGAATATGGCTTCTTTTGTGCCACTGTTTTTTCTGAATCCAAATTGTTGCTCATCTAATTCAGTATTGATTTTATTCTGAATCCTTCCCAAAGAAGTTTAACATCAATTTGGTGATAAATGATGATAGACATAATTATGATAATTACTACGACATGATTCAAAGAAGGGCTACTCAAAACAACATGAATAACTTAACTTTGTTTGCCATCGTTTTTCCTAGTTCAAACAATTGAACAATTTCGACTCTAGCCATTCTCCAAAAATACAATAAATGGCGTATAATAAATAAATGGTAATTTCCTAGTTTGATCAGATATAGTCATTCAGTTTGGAAGAGTGATGTCCCCTAAAATATGTCTGCCAAAATACAGTGGTTCTACGCATTCTTGGCGTTGGGTCATTACGCTGGCATGTAATCATTCGGAGTATCTGTTGATTGGGCGTTGGGTCCAGGGGTTAGGTTTAGCTTTAGTGTTCAATATTTATAAATATATTATAACGCGTGACAAAAACGACGCCACTCGGCCTAATTATGATCTTCTGATCGAAGGGAATTGTGCGGTTGATTACCAATCGGCGTAATGACCCCAACGCCAAGAATGCGTAGAACCACTGTATTTTGGCAGACATATTTTAGGGGACATCACTCTTCCAAACTGAAATACTATATCTGATCAAACTAGGAATTACCAAATAAATAAAATGTGTAACAAAAATAACGGCAGAGATGGAAAGTGTAGGGGATTGAGATGGGGCTAAATTTAGCCATTCCCACGTGTAACTCGGGACGGGGAGCCTACAACACAACAAGGACACACCATCATCATGGGGGCAAGCCCTGCTGCTCGCGACAACTAAACATTTGTACTAACGGTACATGCCATGTGTGATACCTTGAGTCCAGAGAGTGCTCCAGAATATCCATCTTAATCGCGGTGTTTGAATTTGCCTGGAGACAGATCACGGGGCCAAACAAGAGGTCATGTGAGGCGAAGAGTGAGCATGTGACAGCAATGGCGGCGCCTTCTGCTGGCTCCAGCCACGCGCACGAATACCACGTCTTCACTTCATTTCCCTTATCTCATCTTCTGGGATATTTCAGCAAATTTCATGACATGAAATGGTGTATGTATTTAAAAAAGAAAGAAATTTTAATTCGCTTAGATTTGTTAGTTTAATTTTCAAACAATTTTAATGAATTTAATTAAATTATGACGGACTATATTTTTAGTGTGGTGGTGATAACGACGTGAGTGTGGTCCGCCCCACAATAATTTATTTTTATTCGGGAGACTCGTCATTTCTGACAATAGTCCGCTGCACTCACGGCAGACTCATGGGTGCTTACTCACTCCATTAGTTCACTCCAACTAATGATGCAAAGTTTTCAGGCTAATAGTTTCCGCAGTTTGCTGGCAGGACCGGATCTAGACTCGATGATGCCCTAAACTGAATGAAACTTTGATACACCGTGTTACAAAAAAAAACTAATTAACACCAGAATTCTGTCTGAGATTACACGTTTAGACAATGTAAACAAAACTGAGCTTATTTAGCCTAGAGCTATATCCAGCCATGTTTGCTGGTTATACACGTTCCTGACATTTGTCCTCAGCCAGCCCATTATACTTGTACCAGCTTGACTCCACAGCTACTACTATCCCCATAAATGCTCCTTCGCCAATGGGCGTCAAAAGAGAAAAGAGACAAGCTCCTGTATCACACAGTAAAGAATAATTACATCTTGCTACTTCTACGGCCGGACCTGGTAATCTAACATCTGCCGATTCAGTAACAACTGAGGTTATTGAGTTATTTGTGGGTCATCATCATTGCAATCCGAACATGTCCATACGTGCTCAGATCCCCACCTCAGTTATTGAGTTATTTGTGGGTCATCATCATTGCAATCCGAACATGTCCATAGGTGCTCAGATCCCCACCTCAGTTATTGAGTTATTTGTGGGTCATCATCATTGCAATCCGAACATGTCCAAAGGTGCTCAGATCCCCTCCTCAGTTATTGAGTTATTTGTGGGTCATCATCATTGCAATCCGAACATGTCCATAGGTGCTCAGATCCCCTCCTCAGTTATTGAGTTATTTGTGGGTCATCATCATTGCAATCCGAACATGTCCATAGGTGCTCAGATCCCCTCCTCAGTTTTTGAGTATTTGTGGGTCATCATCATTGCAATCCGAACATGTCCATAGGTGCTCAGATCCCCACCTCAGTTATTGAGTTATTTGTGGGTCATCATCATTGCAATCCGAACATGTCCATAGGTGCTCAGATCCCCACCTCAGTTATTGAGTTTTTTGTGGGTCATCATCATTGCAATCCGAACATGTCCAAAGGTGCTCAGATCCCCTCCTCAGTTATTGAGTTATTTGTGGGTCATCATCATTGCAATCCGAACATGTCCATAGGTGCTCAGATCCCTCCTCAGTATTGAGTTATTTGTGGGTCATCATCATTGCAATCCGAACATGTCCATAGGTGCTCAGATCCCCTCCTCAGTTATTGAGTTATTTGTGGGTCATCATCATTGCAATCCGAACATGTCCATAGGTGCTCAGATCCCCTCCTCAGTTATTGAGTTATTTGTGGATCATCATCATTGCAATCGGAACATGTCCAAAGGTGCTCAGATCCCCTCCTCAGTTATTGAGTTATTTGTGGGTCATCATCATTGCAATCCGAACATGTCCATAGGTGCTCAGATCCCCTCCTCAGTTATTGAGTTATTTGTGGGTCATCATCATTGCAATCCGAACATGTCCATACGTGCTCAGATCCCCTCCTCAGTTATTGAGTTATTTGTGGGTCATCATCATTGCACTCCGAACATGTCCATAGGTGCTCAGATCTCCTCCTCAGTTATTGAGTTATTTGTGGGTCGTCATCATTGTACTCCGAACATGTTCATATGTGCTCAGATCCCCTCCTCAGTTATTGAGTTATTTGTGGGTCATCATCATTGCACTCCGAACATGTCCATATGTGCTTAGATCTCCTCCTCAGTTATTGAGTTATTTGTGGGTCATCATCATTGCACTCCGAACATGTCCATATGTGCTCAGATCTCCTCCTCAGTTATTGAGTTATTTGTGGGTCATCATCATTGTACTCCGAACATGTCCAAAGGTGCTCAGATCCCTCCTCAACAAGTCCCGCAGTCATTTAGCGACTAACAACTCCGGTTCTGTGTTGGTTGATAAGTCTTCTTACACGCCCACTAAGTTTCTCGTTTCTGGCTGTGCCCATCTTAACTCCCATCTCTTTCATCCGAATGAGTGACGTGGACTCATGGTTGTCAAAGTCCTGTGTTCTTCCCACTTCCCGGAGGGCATTCCCGACGACCGCCCTCACCGACAGCACAGCTAGCCAACTTGTCTGCTATTTCATTTCCCCGTACTCCCGCATGTCCTGGGACGTAAAAAGGGTAGTTCGCCAACAAATACACCAGACAAGATCTGCTAACATCTACTGGTTGTTGGCTACACACTGTCAAGACGATGAAGGCCGTCTACACAAACTACCTACTAGAATTATCCTGGAAAACGCGACAAACGTCATCAATGCCCTCCGAGATGTGGGAAGGACACAGGACCTCGACAACCATGAGTCCATGTCACCCCTTCGGATGAAAGAGATTGGAGTTAAGATGGGCACAGCCAGAAACGAGAAACTTAGTGGGCGTGTAAGAAGACTTATCAACCACACAGAACCGGAGTTGTTAGTCGCTAAATGACTGCGGGACTTGTTGAGGAGGGGATCTGAGCACCTATGGACATGTTCGGAGTGCAATGATGATGACCCACAAATAACTCAATAACTGAGGAGCGGATCTAAGCACATATGGACATGTTCGGAGTGCAATGATGATGACCCGCAAATTACTCAATAACAATAACATGACAAAGCCAACATAAGACAATATATATACACTCGTATATATATGTCCTTTGTCGTCTTGACAGACGGTTGGTAGCAAGCAACCATGACAAGTCAGTAGTTTGGTAAAGCATTAGTGTCTCATACTGGGTGCTGCCTTACTGAACATCTCTCGTGGCTGAATTTGCCAATCCTGGACAGACAGATCCATCCACAGAACGAGCAAGATGTACCCGCCGTACCCGGCCTTGTCTCCTTTCTCTTGCGCTTTTAGTCTTCTGAAATTGACATCAGCATTGTCTTGAAAGTTGCTGTGCCATTTTTGTATGTTTGCTCTCCATGTGCTACGATCTGCAGCCACATTTTCCCTGTTCCCTTCACTTATAGAAAAATTCCCAAAAAGTACCACCAAGTGAATTCATCTTTATTTTAATTATAAGTAGCAGTGAAATTCGCATTGTTTTGCACATTTTTGAATATTAGAAAGACACTCTCTCCCCATCCACAAATTGATTTCCTCACTTTGTCACATTTTAACTGTAATTGCCGCCCGCCCGCCCTCCCCCCAGCAGCGTGTCACCGACCTCCAGCCAGGACGTCCATGTCCAACATCACGATATCGTTCTCCCATCTACAATTTCATTTCAAGGACGTGACTAGAAAACACCAACCTCCTGAGTTACATCATCTTCTATAATGGCATTTCCAGGAAGTGATATGACGTCATGGGACGCACCAAGATGGACGCTTGTTGCGTTCGAGCCATGATGTAAACAATGTTGACTTTGCTTGTCTCCACGGTTTGTCTCATTCCATTAGAGAACATGCCGCTATCTGTTATCACAGCGAGTTGGCGGATTTTTAGAAATGTAATCACGGGTTTGATAATAAATGTTTGTACACAGTTCGTTAACCATCGCTGTAGATCAAGTCTTTATTCTGCTGGCTTCGTTCGCGGCCTTGGAAGCTAACGACCTAACTTGTGCAGACGGTTGGTTTGGGGCAAATTGTACGTTACAATGTCACTGCTATAATGGCTCAGTTTGTGACAAAACTACAGAGACATGCCCAAACAATGACAGTTGTCAGCACGAATATTTTGGACCCCAGTGTCAGTACTTGGATCTCGTGTACAAATAGGCCCAAAAATCTGAACCTACTTTCCTGTTTGATAACAACGACACCACATGTATTCCGGACACAAATTCTACATCAGTTGAGGAACTCTCAATCTTTGCCGTTCTCCTGGTTTAGGATTTATGTGAATTACTTAACAAATCCGGACAGTTTCAAGGTAAAACTAAATGGTTCTGCCTCATGTAACAATGAATCACGGTTTGTAGTTAGTTCACACGAGATTGATGTCTTTTGCTCTGGGGCTGGTCTGATCAACAAGTTACGGATTGAAGGGGCGATAGTTGCAAATATCTGCTCCATCTACATTTGGGGGGGGGGTCGGAATGTGACTCTCAAACAGAACACAAACCAGACCGACACATTTAATGCTTGTTTTACAGGAGACGGATGTGGACCAGAGGCCGCAGTTAATGGCAAAACAAAGACCAATCTCTATGACAATGACTGCACACACACAAAATTGAGAAGTGGAACAAATCCTGTTTACTGGTATCTGAACTTTGCCACGCCCCAGAAGATTCACACCATTCGAATCTATCATCGAGCTAGCACTATGATTCGGGTAAAGAATGCCACTCTACAGGCTTTCTCTGACAGTGGCGGCGTAGTGTTCCAGTATAATGATATATCATACCCTAATGTTTCTGTGAACACTATTGTAGTCACCACACAAACGCCAATGGCACACATTAAGATTGAGTTTTCACTGACCATTTCGCAGGCCGACAGTGCACTGACGGTGTGCGAGGTGCAAACATTTACAGACACCTAATGTCTGGACGGGCATTCTGGGTCGTTTTGTGAAGTGTGTAGTGGGTGTAGCAAAGGCTGCAACGTCATCATCGGTACGTGTCACGGCAACTGTTCACATGGAATCTATGGACACGACTGCTCCAGGTCTTGTCTCAGTGTCTGTCCTTTATGTGAGAAAAATCCGGAAAATGTCTACAATGTAAACATCCTGGCTATACCTGTAATGACACTTGTCCCAATGGTAATTTTGGGCTACAGTGCGAACAGACGTGTTCTGATGGCTGTGACATCATATGTGACCCGGAAAGTGCAGACTGTAACTTGCAAGGAAACGTACTACGGGTCAGACTGCACTCTCAAGTGTCCGGACAACTGTTTCAACGACACCTGCGAACAGTCAACCGGGAACTGTACATGCAAGGGAACGTTCTACGGGTCAGACTGCACTCTCAAATCTTCGGACAACTGTTTGAACGGAACCTGTTAACAGTTAACCAGGGCCTGCGTCTCGTATGTCGATGATTCCCACGATAAGATGAGTCTGCCGACTACAACAAAGCCAAGCATATGGATACCTTAATGTGTTTCTGCGCTAGACACGGTTCATTTCTTGGTGTTTTTAACCATATTTCTACAGACTCCAGTGATTTTCTTGTTTGTTGTCGTATTGTCCATGATTCAAATGTGGATCCAGTCTTGGCATATGTGGATCCAGTCTTGACATATGTGGATCCAGTCTTGGCATATGTGGATCCAGTCTTGGCATATGTGGATCCAGTCTTGACATATGTGGATCCAGCCTTGGCATATGTGGATCCAGTATAGGCATATGTGGATCCAGTCTGACATATGTGGATTCAGTTTTGACATGTGTGGATCCAGTCTTGACCAATGTGGATCCAGTCATGACATGTGTTGATCAAGTCTTGACATATGTAGATCAAGTATCGACATACATGAATCCAGTCATGACATGTGTGGATCCAATCTTGACATGTGTTTGATCCAGTCATGATGTGTTATCCAGTTTTGGCATACGTAGATCCAGTCTTGACATATGTGTATCCAGTCTTGACATGTGTGGATCCAGTCATGACATGTGTGGATCCAGTCTTGACAATTGTGGATCCAGTCATGACATGTGTTTGGTAGTTGGTCAACAGCAATGGTAAATGGTTTGGTAGTTGGTCAACAGAAATGGTAAATGGTTTGGTAGCAGGTCAAGAACAGAAATGGTAAATGATTTGGTAGTAGGTCAAGAACAGAAATGGTAAATGGTTTGGTAGCAGGTCAACAACAGAAATGGTAAATGGTTTGGTAGTTGGTCAACAGCAATGGTAAATGGTTTGGTAGTAGGTCAACAAAAAATGGTAAATGGTTTGGTAGCAGGTCAAGAACAGAAATGGTAAATGATTTGGTAGTAGGTCAAGAACAGAAATGGTAAATGGTTTGGTAGTAGGTCAACAACAGAAATGGTAAATGGTTTGGTAGCAGGTCAAGAACAGAAATGGTAAATGATTTGGTAATAGGTCAACAACAGAAATGGTAAATGGTTTGGTAGCAGGTCAACAACAGAAATGGTAAATGGTTTGGTAGTTGGTCAACAGAAATGGTAAATGGTTTGGTAGTAAGTCAGAAACAGAAATGGTAAATGGTTTGGTAGCAGATCAACAACAGAAATGGTAAATGGTTTGGTAGTTGGTCAACAGCAATGGTAAATGGTTTGTTAGTTGGTCAACAGCAATGGTAAATGGTTTGGTAGTAGGTCAACAGAAATGGTAAATGGTTTGGTAGTAAGTCAACAACAGAAATGGTAAATGGTTTGGTAGTAGGTCAACAACAGAAATGGTAAATGGTTTGGTAGTAGGTCAACAACAGAAATGGTAAATGGTTTGGTAGTAGTTCAACAACAGAAATGGTAAATGGTTTGGTAGTAGGTCAACAACAGAAATGGTAAATGATTTGGTAGTAAGTCAACAACAGAAATGGTAAATGGTTTGGTAGTAGGTCAACAACAGAAATGGTAAATGGTTTGGTAGTAGGTCAAGAACAGAAATGGTAAATGGTTTGGTAGTAGGTCAACAAAAAATGGTAAATGGTTTGGTAGTAAATCAACAACAGAAATGGTAAATGGTGTGGTAGTAAGTCAACAACAGAAATGGTAAATGGTTTGGTAGTAAGTTAACAACAGAAATGGTAAATGGTGTGGTAGTAGGTCAACATCAGAAATTGTCAACAACTATAGAGATAGAAAGTTGTGGAGAGACATGATCACCTAAGCTAGGAGGGATGGCACGAGTCTGAGAAGGGGGAGCTACTTCAAGAAATGTTTCCAAATGAGAATTTGTGTGTGTGTGGTTCCAACTCTTCATTAGCTCACACATAAGGAAAGCAAACCTGAATAAAATGCTGGCTGAAATCGGATGCACTGGGCCACTGTCGCAGAACACAGTGCAACGTTTTAACAGGTATTCAATCAAGGTGGATCTAACATACTCTAATTGTGATGTTCTGTCTGTGGGGTCGATCATTTCACTTAAACAGACAGCTGTCTTCATGTGAGAGTCTTTAATCCTACTCTGATTGAGTCTTGATCGCAGAGAGATAGTAAGTGAGAGAGAGAGAGAGAGAGAGATTAGCTCACACACACACAAAGCACACAACACAACAACACACAGAGATCTATTGTTAAAACAACAAATCAAATGCCAACAATGACCTAATTTATTCAGTTCAATAAAAAGAGAGCTGTCATCAACAGTCAAATAAACAGGAAATTCATCCAAACAGCAAACCATTATGTTGGATAATCTTGGCATTAGATGACAAGAGAAAACATATTTTGATGAACACAAAGGAACACAATGGACACATTTGTCCGGTTTACGTCAACACTATTAGACATGCACACTAATTTCATGACTGGATATACATTTACATCGATTTATTGAAATCAAACAGCCAAACAGAGACTTGAATTTGAACCACAACCCTGAGCAGCACCTGGCATGAAGCTGATTTCTGGTGTCAGAGTCAGCAACAGTTAACCAAGCTTCGACCATCTTTTCCACCGCGGCTCAGAGTGGGGAAACTACCCAACTACCCCGCACATGTCACGCTAAATCTGGATGTTTTGTGCCAGAAGGTGAAGACATCGCAGGTTGCTGTAACCACAACTAATCAGTGCCCATTTAGTAGCGTCCACCGAAGGGCTGTCAATGAATTGGCATGGTCGTCATGCCAGATGGGGTGTATGTCACCAGAGGGGGTGTATGTGACACGAGGGGATGTATGTGCACAGAGGTGTGTAAGTGACCAGAGAGGGCATATGTGACCAGAGGGGACGAGGATGTATGTGACCAGAGGAGTGGATATATGTGACCAGAGAGGACGAGGATATATCTGACCAGAGAGGACGAGGATATATCTAACCAGAGGGGATGTATGTGCCCAAGGAAGTTTTATGTGCCCAGAAAGTATATATGACTAGAGGGGATGTATATGCCCAAGGAAGTTGTATGTGCCCAGAAGGTATACATGCACCCAGAGGGGATTTATGTGCCCAAGGAAGTTGTATGTGTCCAGAAAGTATATATGACTAGAGGGGATGTATGTGCCCAAGGAAGTTGTATGTGCCCAGAAGGTATATATGACTAGAGGGGATGTATGAGCCCAGAAGGTATATATGCACCCAGAGGGGATGTATGTGCCCAAGGAAGTTGTATGTGCCCAGAAGGAATATATGCACCCAGAGGGGATGTATATGAATAGAGGATATATATGACTAGAGGGGATGTATGTGCCCAGAAGGAATATATGCACCCAGAAGGGATGTATATGACTAGAGGATATATATGACTAGAGGGGATGTTTGTGCCCAGAGAGGATATATATGACTAGAGGGGATGTATGTGCCCAGAGAGGATATATATGACCAGAGGTGATGTATGTGCCCAGAGAGGATATATATGACTAGAGGGGATGTATGTGCCCAGAGAGGATATATATGACCAGAGGGGATGTATGTGCCCAGAGAGGATATATATGACTAGAGGTGATGTATGTGCCCAGAGAGGATATATATGACTAGAGGGGATGTATGTCCCCAAAGGAGTTGTATGTGCCCAGAGAGGTTATATATGACTAGAGGGGATGTATATGCCCAAGGGAGATGTATGTGCCCAGAGAGAATATATATAACTAGAGGGGATGTATGTGCCCAAGGAAGTTGTATATGCCCAGAGAGGATTTATATATGACTAGATGGGATGTATGTGCCCAAGGAAGTTGTATATGCCCAGAGAGGATTTATATATGACTAGATGGGATGTATGTGCCCAAGGAAGTTGTATATGCCCATGGGAGAAGCATGATGGAGTTGTATGTGCCCACAGGAGGAGCATGATAGAGTTGTATGTGCCCACAGGAGAAGCATGATGGAGTTGTATGTGCCCACAGGAGAAGCATGATAGAGTTGTATGTGCCCACAGGAGAAGCATGATGGAGTTGTATGTGCCCACAGGAGGAGCATGATGGAGTTGTATGTGCCCACAGGAGAAGCATGATAGAGTTGTATGTGTGTCCCACAGGAGGAGCATGATAGAGTTGTATGTGCCCACAGGAGAAGCATGATGGAGTTGTATGTGCCCACAGGAGAAGCATGATAGAGTTGTATGTGCCCACAGGAGAAGCATGATGGAGTTGTATGTGCCCACAGGAGGAGCATGATGGAGTTGTATGTGCCCACAGGAGAAGCATGATAGAGTTGTATGTGTGTCCCACAGGAGGAGCATGATGGAGTTGTATGTGCCCACAGGAGAAGCATGATAGAGTTGTATGTGTGTCCCACAGGAGAAGCATGATGGAGTTGTATGTGCCCACAGGAGAAGCATGATAGAGTTGTATGTGTGTCCCACAGGAGGAGCATGATGGAGCTGTATGTGCCCACAGGAGTGTCTTGATGGAGTTGTATGTGTGTCCCACAGGAGAAGCATGATGGAGTTGTATGTGCCCACAAGAGAAGCATGATGGAGTTGTATGTGCCCACAGGAGGAGCATGATGGGGTTTTGTATGTGCCCACAGGAGAAGCATGATGGAGTTGTATGTGCCCACAGGAGAAGCATGATGGAGTTGTATGTGCCCACAGGAGGAGCATGATGGGGTTTGTATGTGCCCACAGGAGGAGCATGATGGAATTTTGTATGTGCCCACAGGAGGAGCATGATGGAATTTTGTATGTGCCCACAGGAGGAGCATGATGGAATTTTGTATGTGCCCACAGAAGCACAAACTACTTCAGGAAGTGGTTCCAGGTGGAGAAGTGGGCCAAAGAAAACCTGGGATAGAGAACAATGTGAAGAAAGATGTACAGTGTGATCCAGACTTGGGGTACACTGTGAATGACTCCAGACAGAGCTAAGTTGTGGTACTTTGTTGCTGCCCTTAACTGAAATATATGGAGACATTTTGGAAAACCCTTAACAGACAATCTGCCACTTTTTACAGAGCTGGACATAGTTTGATGTTACGGATGGCAAACCCAACCAACATGTCAAAAAATGGGATGCAATGGGCTAAAGTTGCATATTTCTGTACAAAATATACACATTGTTATTATTGAGGACTGCACTGGTCAATCATGGTCTGTGTTGTTTGCTACTGTCAGGTATTCATGTCGGAAGGATTGACAAAGTTCTACACAGTGATGGGTCTGTGCAGACAGGCTCAAAATGGGGCTCTTATCTATAAATGAAAGACACATTCTACAGCCCTCTGCATATAAATGGAGGACTTTCTGTGACTCTGCTTCTCCTCCTATAAAGGGAGCATTTGTTGCATTCAGTCACAATTTATATTCAGTCACAATTTATATTCAGTCACAATATATATTCAGTCACAATTTATATTGAGTCATATTTTGCACCTGTCAGACCAATACCTCTTGAATTTGATCATGGCATATTTGGGCAACAAGTTTGCCATTCATCCTGCTCACTTTGCCCAGTGGCATCACGAAATGAAGGCGAAGAATGATCTTGGTCCAATACAGTTCACTAACTCTGAAGCCAGCTGTCAGATATGAGTTGCTGATCACTTTCAACTCATGGGCCACCCCACCTCCATGGACTGCATGAGGTATGGGGTTTCGGCCAGCTGTAGTTTGCTAACACTGATGCCAGATTGGGCTAAGAGTAGTACCAGGTGACAGACCACATACAACAGGCCAGCTAGGCATAGAGTCAAGGCATCGAAAGGTCGAAAACAAGTGACTCTATCATGAATGGATGGGAAATATCAAGGCCTGAAATCTCTGAGCTTTGAGGATGCATGGATGGTCACACGGACTTCCACAACAAAAAGACATTACTGCTTTGTCTGAGGTCAAGTAGCTGGCCACGAAAGATGTGTTGATCTCTCAATGGCTGCAGGCACTGGGAAACAACGAGTTGCCATCAGTCTCCAAACATGGATTTTGTCATCAATTGATCTCTTGTCAGAGGGTGGTTCACATTCCAACACACCAGGAAATGACAAGGCAGATAGAGGAGCTAAGAGAGGATCCAGGCAGATATAGGAGCAAAGAGAGGATCCAGGCAGATATAGGAGTTAAGAGAGGATCCAGGCAGATATAGGAGCTAAGAGAGGACCCAGGCAGATATAGGAGCAAAGAGAGGATCCAGGCAGATATAGGAGTTAAGAGAGGATCCAGGCAGATATAGGAGCTAAGAGAGGACCCAGGCAGATATAGGAGCAAAGAGAGGACCCAGGCAGATATAGGAGCAAAGAGAGGATCCAGGCAGATATAGGAGCTAAGAGAGGATCCAGGCAGATATAGGAGCAAAGAGAGGATCCAGGCAGATATAGGAGTTAAGAGAGGATCCAGGCAGATATAGGAGCTAAGAGAGGACCCAGGCAGATATAAGAGCTAAGAGAGGACGCAGGCAGATATAGGAGCTAAGAGAGGACCCAGGCATATATAGGAGCTAAGAGAGGACCCAGGCAGATATAGGAGCTAAGAGAGGACCCAGGCAGATATAGGAGCTAAGAGAGGACCCATGCAGATATAGGAGCTAAGAGAGGACCCAGGGAGATATAGGAGCTAAGAGAGGACCCAGGCAGATATAGGAGCTAAGAGAGGACCCAGGCAGATAGAGGAGCTAAGAGAGGATCCAGGCAGATATAGGAGCAAAGAGAGGATCCAGGCAGATATAGGAGCTAAGAGAGGATGCAGGCAGATATAGGAGCTAAGAGAGGTTCCAGGCTGATAGAGGAGCTAAGAGAGGATCCAGGCAGATAGAGGAGCTAAGAGAGGATCCAGGCAGATAGAGGAGCTAAGAGAGGAGGTTCCAGGCAGATATAGGAGCTAAGAGAGGATCCAGGCAGATATAGGAGCTAAGAGAGGATCCAGACAGACACAATTTAACACCAAAATCTCATTAAACACGGCCAAACAAATCATAAACTCCAACAGTAGAGAAGATTTGCTGAATGGATGGGTCATGGGAAACACAGGGAGAGATCTTTTTTAATACATGTCAAAGCCAAACCCCATGAAAACATTAACAACTTAAAAATAAGAGACTAAACCACCATCTTCAGACTGAGAACTGGTCATATACCACTGAACTACCACATCAATAGAATACAACGACGGTCATGTAGAACTGAACAACCACATCAATAGAATACAACGATGGTCATGTAGAACTGAACAACCACATCAATAGAATACAACGATGGTCATGTAGAACTGAACAACCACATCAATAGAATACAATGACGGTCATGTAGAACTGAACAACCACATCAATAGAATACAACGATGGTCATGTAGAACTGAACAACCACATCAATAGAATACAACGATGGTCATGTAGAACTGAACAACCACATCAATAGAATACAACGATGGTCATGTAGAACTGAACAACCACATCAATAGAATACAATGACGGTCATGTAGAACTGAACAACCACATCAATAGAATACAACGATGGTCATGTAGAACTGAACAACCACATCAATAGAATACAATGATGGTCATGTACCACTGAACAACCACATCAATAGAATACAACGACGGTCATGTACCACTGACCAACCACATCAATAGAATACAACGATGGTCATGTACCACTGAACAACCACATCAATAGAATACAATGATGGTCATGTACCATTGAACAACCACATCAATAGAATACAACGACGGTCATGTACCACTGACCAACCACATCAATAGAATACAGCGATGGTCATATACCACTGAACAACCACATCAATAGAATACAACGACGGTCATGTACCACTGAACTACCACATCAATAGAATACGAACGATGGTCATGTACCACTGAACAACCACATCAATAGAATACAATGACGGTCATGTACCACTGAACTACCACATCAATAGAATACAACGTGGTATGATGACATAGGCGATTTAGCTGATGACGACTTGACAACACTGGCCAATGAGTTTAATGCCAGTATTCGGAGTGGCCAGATTAAGGAGGAGTGGCTACACAGCTACTTACTACCGCTACCGAAGCCAAACAAGGACCATTCTCAGATCAGTGCCTACAGAATCATTACAATGCAGAACACTGTGGGCAAGCTGCTGGAGAAAATATTTGCCCGTGTCCTCACGTGTCGCCTTGAACAGAAACGCGTATTCCCATCCACACTCGGAGGTTATAGATATAACAAAGAGACATGGCTCAATGCGGCAGTATTTGCATATGACGTCTTCGAAGGCTTCCACAGACGAGAGGAGACATGTGCTGCTGCTATAGATCTGGAGGATGCATACAACAGGGTACCATTTGAATATCTCATGCATATGCTTCTCAAACTGGCGGTGAACCCCTTCCTCATAAGATGGATCGCCGCGGCACTGTTTCAGAGGAAGGTGATACTCAGATGTGGAAGTTGGTCTTCCGAGCCAACATCCATTTGTCCTGGGCTGCCACAAGGCTCACTATTGTCACCAGTTCTATTTAATGTGTACACAATAACGATCACGTCCCAACAGCTGGATGGGAGGGGAAGAACTATGACTTTTGCTGATGATATTCTGGTATATCGACAGGGAAGAGACAGACGGGGAATCGCCTCCACAATGCAAGACGAACTCGATCGCATTTCTTCCTGGTGTGGGGTTTCAGGTGCCTTGGTTAATCCTAATAAAGCATCAGTTTCATGGTTCTCCCTTAACAATCATATCGTTAATACGACCACACCGGTAGTACGAATGGGAGCTGATGAGGTGACCAGGGACAAGTTGATGACATACCTTGGAGTTAAGTTTAATCGCAGCCTGTGTTTTCGGGACCACGTCGACCATGTGATAACAAAATCCCGCAAAGGATTAGCCGCCTTGAAGGTCATGGCAGCTGCCAACATCGAGCAGAGGCTACTTACTCTTCTGTTCCAGGGATTAGTCCTCGCACCAATCGAGTATGCCCTGGCCATTCTTACTGTTAGTACGACTCAAATTGATAGGCTGGAGAAAATACAAAATGAAGCCATGCGCATTATCCTGGGATGTACGAGGGACACTCCCTGTGTGGCAATGAGGTATCTTCTTGACTTTCCAACCATTGATGACAGAATCAAGATCTGGAGAGCACGAGCATACCTGAAGATTAGTACAGATACAGAGCATCCATTGCACCACGTGCTCAACACAGAGAAAGGCACCAGGCTAAAAAGAGGCAAATCATGGGTGGGCCGAGCAGAAGAAGTCATCAAACAGGTCTGTGGGCTTACCAATCTCAGCGTTGGTGAGGAGTGGATACCGGTGCCTACGACATTCAAGGCGACTTTCTCATGTATTGTCACACTCGACAGGAAAAGTAGGGAACAGAACCCGGTCGTGGTTAATGCTGAGGTCAACGGTCTCATCTGCGATAACACCGATGAGAAAGATGCAGTCATCTATACAGACGGATCTGTAAGACGACACGAAAGAAGTGCATGGGCATTTACAGCACGTTCGGCAGGCAGAATGGCCAAGGAAGACAGTGGTGCATACGCCATGACCACGAGTAGCATGACAATGGAGGTGATGGCAGTGACCAAGGCATTCAAATGGTTAGAGTCACAAGACTACATCCACGCATGTATACTGAGTGATTCGATGAGCATGATAAAAAAAGTGGAGGCGGGCTTTGTACGCATGCAATGGGTAGAGTCGTTGCAGAAATCCAAAATACGTAAGGTCACCTTTGTCTATGTCCCTGGACATGCGGGAGTGCGGGGAAATGAGAGAGCGGACAGGTTGGCTAGCTGCGCTGTCGTTGAGGACGGGCAACCGATGGATCGGGCGGACATCATCAATGCACTCCGAGATGTGGGAAGAGCACGGGACTTCGACAAACACAGATCAACGTCGCTTCTTCGGATGATGGAAATGGGAGTTAAGATGGGCACAGCCAGAAATGAGAAACTTGGTGGCCGTGTAAGAAGACTTATCAACCAACATAGAACTGGAGTCGTCAGTCGCTGGACACTGAGGGAATTGCTGAGGAGGGGATCTGAGCACCTATGGACATGTTCGGAGTGCAATGATGATGACCCGCATATAACTCAATAACTCAATACAACGACAGTCATGTACCACTGAACAACCACATCAATAGAATACAATAATGGTCATATACCACTGAACAACCACATCAATAGAATACAACGACGGTCATGTACCACTGAACTACCACATCAATAGAATACGAACGATGGTCATGTACCACTGAACAACCACATCAATAGAATACAACGATGGTCATGTACCACTGAACAACCACATCAATAGAATACAATGACGGTCATGTACCACTGAACAACCACATCAATAGAATACAATGACGGTCATGTACCACTGAACTACCACATCAATAGAATACAACGACGGTCATGTACCACTGAACTACCACATCAATAGAATACAACGACGGTCATGTACCACTGAACAACCACATCAATAGAATACAACGATAGTCATGTACCACTGAACTACCACATCAATAGAATACAACGATGGTCATGTACCACTGAACAACCACATCAATAGAATACAACGACAGTCATGTACCACTGAACTACCACATCAATAGAATACAACGATGGTCATGTACCACTGAACTACCACATCAATAGAATACAACGATGGTCATGTACCACTGAACAACCACATCAATAGAATACAACGACGGTCATGTACCACTGAACTACCACATCAATAGAATACGAACGATGGTCATGTACCACTGAACAACCACATCAATAGAATACAACAACAGTTATGTACCACTGAACAACCACATCAATAGAATACAACGATGGTCATGTACCACTGAACAACCACATCAATAGAATACAACGATGGTCATGTACCACTGAACAACCACATCAATAGAATACAATGACGGTCATGTACCACTGATCAACCACATCAATAGAATACAACGACAGTCATGTACCACTGAACAACCACATCAATAGAATACAACGATGGTCATGTACCACTGAGCAACCACATCAATAGAATACAACGACAGTCATGTACCTCTGAACAACCACATCAATAGAATACAACGATGGTCATGTACCACTGAACAACCACATCAATAGAATACAATGACGGTCATGTACCACTGATCAACCACATCAATAGAATACAACGACAGTCATGTACCACTGAACAACCACATCAATAGAATACAACGATGGTCATGTACCACTGAGCAACCACATCAATAGAATACAACGACAGTCATGTACCACTGAACTACCACATCAATAGAATACAACGATGGTCATGTACCACTGAACTACCACATCAATAGAATACAACGATGGTCATGTACCACTGAACAACCACATCAATAGAATACAACGACAGTCATGTACCACTGAACTACCACATCAATAGAATACAACGATGGTCATGTACCACTGAACAACCACATCAATAGAATACAATGATGGTCATGTACCACTGAACAACCACATCAATAGAATACAGCGATGGTCATGTACCACTGAACAACCACATCAATAGAATACAACGATGGTCATGTACCACTGAACTACCACATCAATAGAATACAATGATGGTCATGTACCACTGAACTACTACATCAATAGAATACAGCGATGGTCATGTACCACTGAACTACCACATCAATAGAATACAACGATGGTCATGTACCACTGAAATACCACATCAATAGAATACAGCGATGGTCATGTACCACTGAACTACCACATCAATAGAATACAACGATGGTCATGTACCACTGAACTACCACATCAATAGAATACAGCGATGGTCATGTACCACTGAACTACCACATCAATAGAACACAACGATGGTCATGTACCACTGAACTACCACATCAATAGAATACAACGATGGTCATGTACCACTGAACAACCACATCAATAGAATACAATGATGGTCATGTACCACAGAACAACCACATCAATAGAATACAACGATTGCCATGTACCGCTGAACAACCACATCAATAGAATACAATGACGGTCATGTACCGCTGAACAACCACATCAATAGAATACAACGAAACCAAACTCCGGCATGTCCACTCTGTGAACACCCACATGAAACAGTAGAACATCACCTTGTTGACTGTCCAAAGCTCACTGATATCAGAGCAACTCTACTCAAAGACCTGATAACTGAAACACTGTGTATGGAACTCAGAAATACCCGCATATAACATTACATGGCATGGGCTCAAGGGTGTCAGCTCAAAGACTGCTTGATCCATAATAACAAGAGAGTGGTTCAAATTGAAGGCTGTCATTTCTCTGTTGGTCCTTGTATTCATGGTGCCTGCATCATGGCCTGTTTGGAAGTAACCATCAGCGCTTTCTAGTTTCAACTGAAGCAAGACTAAACACAACAATTCAGAAATAAAACTTTCAAGCTGTCATGACTCACATGTTTTCCATACAAATACTGACATAAGTTATGTTTCCTTACTGCCATAAGTTATGTTTCCTAAACACTTGAAATGTCCTATAACCATCTGGACCTCTTGTGTTCCTAGACACCTGGACATAAATGTCCCATAACTATCTGGACCTGTTGTGTTCATAGACACCTGGACATAAATGTCCCATAACTATCTGGACCTGTTGTGTTCCTAGACACCTGGACATAAATGTCCCATAACTATCTGGACCTGTTGTGTTCATAGACACCTGGACATAAATGTCCCATAACTATCTGGACCTGTTGTGTTCATAGACACCTGGACATAAATGTCCAATAACTATCTGGACCTGTTGTGTTCATAGACACCTGGACATAAATGTCCCATAACTATCTGGACCTGTTGTGTTCCTAGACACCTGGACATAAATGTCCCATAACTATCTGGACCTGTTGTGTTCATAGACACCTGGACATAAATGTCCTATAACCATCTGGACCTGTTGTGTTCCTAGACAACTGGACAAAAATGTCCTATAACCATCTGGACCTGTTATGTTCCTAGACACCTGGACATAAATGTCCTATAACCATCTGGACCTGTTATGTTCCTAGACACCTGGACATAAATGTCCTATAACCATCTGGACCTGTTATGTTCCTAGACACCTGGACATAAATGTCCTATAACCATCTGCACCTGTTATGTTCCTAGACACCTGGACATAAATGTCCTATAACCATCTGCACCTGTTATGTTCCTAGACACCTGGACATAAATGCCATATAACCATCTGGACCTGTTATGTTCCTAGACACCTGGACATAAATGCCATATAACCATCTGGACCTGTTATGTTCCTAGACACCTGGACATAAATGTCCTATAACCATCTGCACCTGTTATGTTCCTAGACACCTGGACATTAACTTGTTATGTTCCTAGACACCTGGACATTAACATGTTATGTTCCTAGACACCTGGACATAAATGCCATATAACCATCTGGACCTGTTATGTTCCTAGACACCTGGACATAAATGCCATATAACCATCTGGACCTGTTATGTTCCTAGACACCTGGACATAAATGTCCTATAACCATCTGCACCTGTTATGTTCCTAGACACCTGGACATTAACTTGTTATGTTCCTAGACACCTGGACATTAACATGTTATGTTCCTAGACACCTGGACATTAACTTGTTATGTTCCTAGACACCTGGACATTAACATGTTATGTTCCTAGACACCTGGACATTAACATGTTATGTTCCTAGACACCTGGACAAAAATGTCCCATAACCATCTGGACCTGTTATGTTCCTAGACACCTGGACATAAATGTCCCATAACCATCTGGACCTGTTGTGTTCCTAGACACCTGGACATAAATGTCCCATAACCATCTGGACCTGTTATGTTCCTTTAATGTTGACAAATGACATGTTACCTAGACATACTGCTATGTTTGCTAAATACCTAGATCTAAGTTCTAAAATTGCCACTACATGTATCTCCCTTATATACCATGATATGTCACACATTTTCTAAACACCAGTACATATATTACTTAAACACCACCTCATGTATGCTATATATATATACACACCCTGATATGTCATATGTTTCCTAAAAACATTGATATGTCATATAACCCCTAAACACCACCTCATGTATGTTCCATAAACATCACCTCGTGTGTATCCACTAAACACCGCCTCATGTATGTTCCATAAACACACTGATATGCCATACATCTCCTTAACACCACTTCTTGTATATTTCCTAAACACCACCTCATGTATGTTCCATATAAATGTGGACATTTCGTGTAAAACCTGAACTACTTTCAAGATTTGTTAAAAAACTATGACTAGCACAAATCCCTAAATAACAAAACAATAGAACTACTTAGTTCAACTCCACATACACCTGGCACACTCCACATCTAATATACCTGATTTTTAGCACCAATCTGATTCATATTTTTTTCTAAACTATTCCAAATTGAAAAAAAAAAACAACATTTAATAAAACAAAACAAAAAAACATGCAACATAGAACTGAAACAAATGCATGTAACTATGACTCCAACAAAATTTGCAAAAGCAAATATTAAATAAAAACAACATATATAAAAGCAGTTTGGATCAACTCTCCAAAAAATGTAGAAGTTATAAGACTCAATTAGGAGCAGCAGCAGACCACAGTCATCTTTAGATTTACTAAGGCCAGTGGGTAGACAATAAAACTGGAAAACCCTCCAAGTAGTGTGATGTTTTCTGCTACAGATGGCTGGAGTCCCTGCTTGCAAAGCTGGAAATGTCAGGCTAGTTGGGTGTTTCCTGGGATTTTTCTAGACAGGCTATCTGCTCAGTGGAGAACAGTTACAAGGTAGGTACCACAAGGTCATCAATTCTTGAACAAGGAAAGTAGAGACAGTGTGGACCAGACTTGGTACTCTGTGAGGCAGGTACCACAAGATGCATCAATTCTTGAACAAGGAAAGTAGAGACAGTGTGGACCAGACTTGGTACTCTGTGAAACAGGCACCACAAGATGCATCAATTCTTGAACAAGGAAAGTAGAGACAGTGTGGACCAGACTTGGTACTCTGTGAGACAGGCACTACAAGATGCATCAATTCTTGAACAAGGAAAGTAGAGACAGTGTGGACCAGACTTGGTACTCTGTGTGAAGAAATGCCACAGAATGAGTGATTTTGTTGTTGCCCTCCCAGCCACTACTAACTGCTGCATCATGAACACGTGCTAGAAGACAAAGGAAGACACACAGAAAACAAACTTCATTAAAAACATACAAATTAATCAACTAAACACATGAGTAGATGAAGAAATCATGCAACAGGTTCATACAAAGCTCCCCTCAGTCTGGCCTATACTACAACCATGGCTCTTCAATAACAATGAGAACATTTTGAAAATTTTAAAAAAGTTCATATTAAACTACATGAATTTGAAAGTAGATTGTCTTGAATCCATTGTGAGCAGACACTCAGAGGGTCTTCACACATGAAGGGAGCTGCGCATCAAGTTGTGTGTTTTCTTTGGGTGGCAGTTCACATTGTGCATGTAACGAACCAACAGGTTCAGTGATATAATGGCAGAAACCCACTGTAGGCTGTGGCTATACATTCAAACTAACATGAATTTTGATCTATAAATGTGTACATGCACTATCATACATCAAGAATAAAGTGGGGAAACAACAAAATAATAATTTGTTAATAAACTGCAATAATGCCTGGAATGGGTTGGGTAAATGTGAAATCTCTGACTAGAATACCTTGAATGAGGCTTGCGGTGCTTATTCTCCAGTCTCACTCCTCAGTTAACCCTGGAAATGTGACAGCTGCTGTATTTGTTGTTTGTTCCTTCACGCCGAATGAGTTCAGCTACTTCACATCTCACAGAATGAGTTCAGCTACTTCAACAACTTCACACTCCAACAAAAACATCATCAACAACTTCACACTCCAACAACATCATTAACAACTTCACACTCCAACAACATCATTAACAACTTCACACCCTAACAACAACAACATCATTAACAACTTCACACTCCAACAACATCATCATCAACTTCACACTCCAACAACATCATTAACAACCTCACACTCCAACATTATTACAACTTCACACTCCAACAACATCATTAACAACCTCACACTCCAACATTATTACAACTTCACACCCTAACAACAACAACATCATCAACAACTTCACACTCCAACAACATCATCATCAACTTCACACTCCAACAACATCATTAACAACTTCACACTCCAACAACATCATCAACAACTTCACACTCCAACAGCATCATCAACAACTTCACACTCCAACAACATCATCAACAACTTCACACTCCAACAACATCATCAACAACTTCACACTCCAACAACATTATTACAACTTCACACTCCAACAACATCATCAACAACTTCACACCACAACAACATCATCAACAACTTCACACTCCAACAACATCATCAACAACTTCACACTCCAACAACATCTCAACAACTTCACACCACAACATCAACAACTTCACACCACAACAACATCATCAACAACTTCACACTCCAACAACATCATCAACAACTTCACACTCCAACAACACCATCATCAACAACTTCAGACCACAACAACAACAACATCATCAACAACTTCACACTCCAACAACATCAACAACTACACACCCCAACAACAACATCATCAACAACTTCACACCCCAACAACAATATCATCAACTTCACACCCCAACAACAACATCATCAATAACTTCACACCCCAACAACAACATCATCAATAACTTCACACCCCAACAACAACATCATCAATAACTTCACACCACCACAACATTATTAACAACTTCACACCCCAACAACATCATCAACAACTTCACACCACAACAACATCATCAACAACTTCACAACCCAACAACAACATCATCAATAACTTCACACCACAACATCATCATCAACAACTTCACACCCCAACAACAACATCATCAACAACTTCACAACACAACAACAACATCATCAACAACTTCACAGCCCAACAACATCATCATCAACAACTTCACACCCCAACAACAACTTCACACCACAACAACATCGTCATCAACAACTTCACACCAACACAACATCATCATCAACAACTTCACACCCCAACAACAACATCATCAATAACTTCACACCACCACAACATTATTAACAACTTCACACCCCAACAACAACATCATCAACAACTTCACACCCCAACAACATCATCAACAACTTCACAACCCAACAACAACATCATCAACAACTTCACACCACAACATCATCATCAACAACTTCACACCCCAACAACAACATCATCAACAACTTCACACCACAACAACAACATCATCAACAACTTCACAACCCAACAACAACATCATCATCAACAACTTCACACCCCAACAACAACTTCACACCACAACAACAACATCATCAACAACTTCACACCACAACAACAACATCATCAACAACTTCACAACCCAACAACAACATCATCATCAACAACTTCACACCCCAACAACAACATCATCAACAACTTCACACCACAACAACATCGTCATCAACAACTTCACACCACCACAACATCATCATCAACAACTTCACACCCCAAGAACATCATCAACAACCTCACACCACAACAACATGATGTTGTTATACATAGTCAATAGTGGCTGTAGAAACGTACATTAGTCTGGAGGTAATGATGGACAAAGAAAACATGTTGACAGTCAATAATTGTGCTTTCAGTGAAAGCAAATCTTGTCAACAAAGCTCAGCAACAACTGCCATGAATGAAACATGAGAAACCCAAGCATTCTTCTTCAACTCATAGCTCTGGGGTCATTGGGGCACCACTGTCAGAATTAGTGGACCAGAAGATCGTTGGGGCACCACTGGCAGAATTAGTGGACCAGAGGGTCGTTGGGGCACCACTGTCAGAATTAGTGGGCCAGAGGGTCATTGGGGCACCACTGCCATGAATGAAACATGAGAAACCCAAGCATTTTTCTTCAACTCATAGCTCTGGGGTCATTGGGGCACCACTGTCAGAATTAGTGGGCCAGAGGGTCGTTGGGGCACCACTGCCATGAATGAAACATGAGAAACCCAAGCATTCTTCTTCAACTCATAGCTCTGGGGTCATTGGGGCACCACTGTCAGAATTAGTGGGCCAGAGGGTCATTGGGGCACCACTGTCAGAATTAGTGGGCCAGAGGGTCGTTGGGGCACCACTGTCAGAATTAGTGGGCCAGAGGGTCGTTGGGGCACCACTGCCATGAATGAAACATGAGAAACCCAAGCATTCTTCTTCAACTCATAGCTCTGGGGTCATTGGGGCACCACTGTCAGAATTAGTGGGCCAGAGGGTCATTGGGGCACCACTGTCAGAATTAGTGGACCAGAGGGTCGTTGGGGCACCACTGGCAGAATTAGTGGACCAGAGAGTCGTTGGGGCACCACTGGAAGAATTAGTGGACCAGAGGGTCGTTGGGGCACCACTGGCAGAATTAGTGGACCAGAGGGTCGTTGGGGCACCACTGTCAGAATTAGTGGACCAGAGGGTCGTTGGTGCACCACTGGCAGAATTAGTGAACCAGAGAGTCGTTAGGGCACCACTGGAAGAATTAGTGGACCAGAGCGTCGTTGGGGCACCACTGGAAGAATTAGTGAACCAGAGAGTCGTTGGGGCACCACTGGCAGAATTAGTGAACCAGAGAGTCGTTGGGGCACCACTGTCAGAATTAGTGAACCAGAGGGTCGTTGGGGCACCACTGGCAGAATTAGTGAACCAGAGGGTCGTTGGGGCACCACTGGCAGAATTAGTGGACCAGAGGGTCGTTGGGGCACCACTGGCAGAATTAGTGGACCAGAGGGTCGTTGGGGCACCACTGGCAGAATTAGTGAACCAGAGGGTCGTTGGGGCACCACTGGCAGAATTAGTGAACCAGAGGGTCATTGGGGCACCACTGGCAGAATTAGTGGACCAGAGGGTCATTGGGGCACCACTGGCAGAATTAGTGGACCAGAGGGTCATTGGGGCACCACTGGCAGAATTAGTACATCAGAGGGTCGTTGGGGCACCACTGGCAGAATTAGTGGACCAGAGGGTCATTGGGGCACCACTGGCAGAATTAGTGAACCAGAGGGTCATTGGGGCACCACTGGCAGAATTAGTGGACCAGAGGGTCATTGGGGCACCACTGGCAGAATTAGTGGACCAGAGGGTCATTGGGGCACCACTGGCAGAATTAGTGGACCATAGGGTGATTGGCGCACCACTGGCAGAATTAGTGAACCAGAGGGTCGTTGGGGCACCACTGTCAGAATTAGTGAACCAGAGGGTCGTTGGGGCACCACTGGCAGAATTAGTGGACCAGAGGGTCGTTGGGGCACCACTGGCAGAATTAGTGAACCAGAGGGTCGTTGGGGCACCACTGTCAGAATTAGTGGACCAGAGGGTCGTTGGGGCACCACTGTCAGAATTAGTGGACCAGAGGGTCGTTGGGGCACCACTGGCAGAATTAGTGGACCAGAGGGTCGTTGGGGCACCACTGGCAGAATTAGTGGACCAGAGGGTCATTGGGGCACCACTGGCAGAATTAGTGAACCAGAGGGTCATTGGGGCACCACTGGCAGAATTAGTGAACCAGAGGGTCATTGGGGCACCACTGTCAAAATTTGTGAACCAGAGGGTCGTTGGGGCACCACTGGCAGACTGTCAACCTGGGATGATTGGGGCACCACTGGCAGACTGTCAACCTGGGATGATTGGGGCACCACTGGCAGACTGTCAACCTGGGATGATTGGGGCACCACTGGCAGACTGTCAACCTGGGATGATTGGGGCACCACTGGCAGACTGTCAACCTGGGATGATTGGGGCACCACTGGCAGACTGTCAACCTGGGATCATTGGGGCACCACTGGCAGACTGTCAACCTGGGATCATCGGGGCACCACTGGCAGACTGTCAACCTGGGATGATTGGGGCACCACTGGCAGACTGTCAACCTGGGATGATTGGGGCACCACTGGCAGACTGTCAACCTGGGATGATTGGGGCACCACTGGCAGACTGTGTCGACCTGGGATCATTGGGGCACCACTGGCAGACTGTCAACCTGGGATCATCGGGGCACCACTGGCAGACTGTGTCAACCTGGGATGATTGGGGCACCACTGGCAGACTGTGTCGACCTGGGATGATTGGGGCACCACTGGCAGACTGTGTCAACCTGGGATGATTGGGGCACCACTGGCAGACTGTGTCGACCTGGGATCATTGGGGCACCACTGGCAGACTGTGTCGACCTGGGATCATTGGGGCACCACTGGCAGACTGTCAACCTGGGATCATTGGGGCACCACTGGCAGACTGTCAACCTGGGATCATTGGGGCACCACTGGCAGACTGTCAACCTGGGATCATTGGGGCACCACTGGCAGACTGTCAACCTGGGATCATTGGGGCACCACTGGCAGACTGTCAACCTGGGATCATTGGGGCACCACTGGCAGACTGTCAACCTGGGATCATTGGGGCACCACTGGCAGACTGTGTCAACCTGGGATCATTGGGGCACCACTGGCAGACTGTCAACCTGGGATCATTGGGGCACCACTGGCAGACTGTGTCGACCTGGGATCATTGGGGCACCACTGGCAGACTGTCAACCTGGGATCATCGGGGCACCACTGGCAGACTGTCAACCTGGGATCATTGGGGCACCACTGGCAGACTGTGTCGACCTGGGATGATTGGGGCACCACTGGCAGACTGTCAACCTGGGATGATTGGGGCACCACTGGCAGACTGTCAACCTGGGATCATTGGGGCACCACTGGCAGACTGTCAACCTGGGATGATTGGGGCACCACTGGCAGACTGTGTCGACCTGGGATCATTGGGGCACCACTGGCAGACTGTCAACCTGGGATCATTGGGGCACCACTGGCAGACTGTGTCGACCTGGGATCATTGGGGCACCACTGGCAGACTGTGTCGACCTGGGATCATTGGGGCACCACTGGCAGACTGTCAACCTGGGATCATCGGGGCACCACTGGCAGACTGTCAACCTGGGATCATTGGGGCACCACTGGCAGACTGTGTCAACCTGGGATCATCGGGGCACCACTGGCAGACTGTGTCAACCTGGGATCATTGGGGCACCACTGGCAGACTGTCAACCTGGGATCATCGGGGCACCACTGGCAGACTGTCAACCTGGGATCATTGGGGCACCACTGGCAGACTGTGTCAACCTGGGATCATTGGGGCACCACTGGCAGACTGTGTCAACCTGGGATTATTGGGGCACCACTGGCAGACTGTGTCAACCTGGGATTATTGGGGCACCACTGGCAGACTGTGTCAACCTGGGATTATTGGGGCACCACTGGCAGACTGTGTCAACCTGGGATCATTGGGGCACCACTGGCAGACTGTGTCAACCTGGGATTATTGGGGCACCACTGGCAGACTGTGTCAACCTTGGATTATTGGGGCACCACTGGCAGACTGTGTCAACCTGGGATTATTGGGGCACCACTGGCAGACTGTGTCAACCTGGGATCATTGGGGCACCACTGGCAGACTGTGTCAACCTGGGATTATTGGGGCACCACTGGCAGACTGTGTCAACCTGGGATCATTGGGGCACCACTGGCAGACTGTGTCGACCTGGGATCATTGGGGCACCACTGGCAGACTGTGTCGACCTGGGATCATTGGGGCACCACTGGCAGACTGTGTCGACCTGGGATCATTGGGGCACCACTGGCAGACTGTGTCAACCTGGGATCATTGGGGCACCACTGGCAGACTGTGTCGACCTGGGATCATTGGGGCACCACTGGCAGACTGTCAACCTGGGATCATTGGGGCACCACTGGCAGACTGTCAACCTGGGATCATTGGGGCACCACTGGCAGACTGTGTCGACCTGGGATCATTGGGGCACCACTGGCAGACTGTGTCAACCTGGGATCATTGGGGCACCACTGGCAGACTGTGTCAACCTGGGATTATTGGGGCACCACTGGCAGACTGTGTCAACCTGGGATCATTGGGGCACCACTGGCAGACTGTGTCAACCTGGGATCATTGGGGCACCACTGGCAGACTGTGTCGACCTTCTCCATTCACATCTAGACAGACCATTCCACTTCCTCCCTTCTACTGAATGCTCTGGAAGATAGCAAGTGAAAGAAGAAAGCATTACTTCCCTCCGTTGGTGCTGCAGGTTCTCCTCTTCTACTGAATGCTCTGGAAGATAGCAATTGAAAGAAGAAAGCATTACTTCCCTCAGTTGGTGCTGCAGGTTCTCCTCTTCGACTGAATGCTCTGGAAGATAGCAAGTGAAAGAAGAAAGCATTACTTCCCTCAGTTGGTGCTGCAGCCTGTGAAACTGATGTAACAAATAAATGAATGAAGCCAGACTTCATCATGATGAATAGTTTTGATCAAAACAAATTGTCCAACTCATACTCCTTACGTTTGTTGGCTCATGCTCTCTCGACTGAACCAATCAGATACAAAAGAACAAATTTATTCCTTCTCCCATGATCTTTGTGTCACATGAGGCTGATACAGAAAACCTAGTCTGTTAGGAAGCACAAGCTATGATTTCTTCAGCAGGAGTTCAGAAGTCAAGAAAGGTAATACAGCAGGTGACAAGTAGGACTAAGGGTTAATAGGCCAGTATCAACAAAGGACATTATGTTCAACACAACTTGGTATCAACACATGACATTATGTTCAACACAACTTGGTATCAACACATGACATTATGTTCAACACAACTTGGTATCAACACATGACATTATGTTCAACACAACTTGGTATCAACACATGACATTATGTTCAACATAACTTGGTATCAACACATGACATTATGTTCAACACAACTCAATATCAACACATGACATTATGTTCAACACACCTCAATATCAACACATGACATTATGTTCAACATAACTCAATATCAACACATGACATTATGTTCAACACAACTCAATACCAACACATGACATTATGTTCAACACAACTCAATATCAACACATGACATTATGTTCAACATAACTCAATATCAACACATGACATTATGTTCAACATAACTCAATACCAACACATGACATTATGTTCAACACAACTCAATATCAACACATGACATTATGTTCAACACAACTCAATATCAACACATGACATTATGTTCAACATAACTCAATATCAACACATGACATTATGTTCAACACAACTCAATATCAACACATGACATCAGTTTTTCAAGTTCAGACAGTGGGGACTGAATGGCCTCCATCAATGTCACTGTTAGCTACATGTTGTCCTATAGGTTGAGGAGACTTCTCCCCACTGATGAGCTAGGACCACCATGGTCCCTGTAGTGCTGTCTTTTACTGATATAGAAGACCTAGTATTCATTCTACGATAACAGAATGGCTACCAGAAGCTAGGATCATCATGTGTCATATAGAAGACCTAGCATTGATTCTATAATAACAGAATGGCTACCAGAAGCTAGGATCATCATGTGTCATATAGAAGACCTAGCATTGATTCTATAATAACAGGATGGCTATTATACTGACATTTTCTGTTTCTATTAAACTAAAACATGACATCAGTTTGTATTAAACTAAAACATGACATCAACTTCTATTAAACTAAAACATGACATCAGCTTCTATTAAACTAAAACATGACATCAGTTTCTATTAAACTAAAACATGACATCAGCTTCTATTAAACTAAAACATGACATCAGTTTCTATTAAACTAAAACATGACATCAGTTTCTATTAAACTAAAACATAACAGCTTCTATTAAACTAAAACATGACATCAGCTTCTATTAAACTAAAACATGACATCAGTTTCTATTAAACTAAAAACATGACATCAGCTTCTATTAAACTAAAACATGACATCAGCTTCTATTAAACTAAAAACATGACATCAGTTTCTATTAAACTAAAAACATGACATCAGCTTTGATTAAACTAAAACATGACATCAGCTTCTATTAAACTAAAACATGACATCAGTTTCTATTAAACTAAAACATGACATCAGCTTCTATTAAACTAAAACATGACATCAGTTTCTATTAAACTAAAACATGACATCAACTTCGATTAAACTAAAACATGACATCAGCTTCTATTAAACTAAAACATGACATCAGTTTCTATTAAACTAAAACATGACATCAGTTTCTATTAAACTAAAACATGACATCAGCTTCTATTAAACTAAAAACATAACATCAACTTCTATTAAACTAAAACATGACATCAGCTTCTATTAAACTAAAACATGACATCAACTTCTATTAAACTAAAACATGACATCAGTTTCTATTAAACTAAAACATGACATCAGCTTCTATTAAACTAAAACATGACATCAGCTTCTATTAAACTAAAACATGACATCAGCTTCTATTAAACTAAAACATGACATCAGCTTCTATTAAACTAAAAACATGACATCAGTTTCTATTAAACTAAAAACATGACATCAGCTTTGATTAAACTAAAACATGACATCAGCTTCTATTAAACTAAAACATGACATCAACTTCGATTAAACTAAAACATGACATCAGTTTCTATTAAACTAAAACATGACATCAGCTTCTATTAAACTAAAACATGACATCAGTTTCTATTAAACTAAAACATGACATCAACTTCGATTAAACTAAAACATGACATCAGCTTCTATTAAACTAAAACATGACATCAGTTTCTATTAAACTAAAACATGACATCAGTTTCTATTAAACTAAAACATGACATCAGCTTCTATTAAACTAAAAACATAACATCAACTTCTATTAAACTAAAACATGACATCAGCTTCTATTAAACTAAAACATGACATCAACTTCTATTAAACTAAAACATGACATCAGCTTCTATTAAACTAAAACATGACATCAGCTTCTATTAAACTAAAACATGACATCAGCTTCTATTAAACTAAAACATGACATCAGCTTCTATTAAACTAAAACATGACATCAGCTTCTATTAAACTAAAACATGACATCAGTTTCTATTAAACTAAAACATGACATCAGTTTCTATTAAACTAAAACATGACATCAGTTTCTATTAAACTAAAAACATGACATCAGTTTCTATTAAACTAAAAACATGACATCAGCTTTGATTAAACTAAAACATGACATCAGCTTCTATTAAACTAAAACATGACATCAACTTCGATTAAACTAAAACATGACATCAGTTTCTATTAAACTAAAACATGACATCAGCTTCTATTAAACTAAGACATGACATCAGTTTCTATTAAACTAAAACATGACATCAACTTCGATTAAACTAAAACATGACATCAGCTTCTATTAAACTAAAACATGACATCAACTTCTATTAAACTAAAACATGACATCAGTTTCTATTAAACTAAAACATGACATCAGCTTCTATTAAACTAAAACATGACATCAGCTTCTATTAAACTAAACATGACATCAGCTTCTATTAAACTAAAACATGACATCAGCTTCTATTAAACTAAAACATGACATCAGCTTCTATTAAACTAAAAACATGACATCAGTTTCTATTAAACTAAAAACATGACATCAGCTTTGATTAAACTAAAACATGACATCAGCTTCTATTAAACTAAAACATGACATCAACTTCGATTAAACTAAAACATGACATCAGTTTCTATTAAACTAAAACATGACATCAGTTTCTATTAAACTAAAACATGACATCAACTTCGATTAAACTAAAACATGACATCAGCTTCTATTAAACTAAAACATGACATCAGTTTCTATTAAACTAAAACATGACATCAGTTTCTATTAAACTAAAACATGACATCAGCTTCTATTAAACTAAAAACATGACATCAACTTCTATTAAACTAAAACATGACATCAGCTTCTATTAAACTAAAACATGACATCAACTTCTATTAAACTAAAACATGACATCAGCTTCTATTAAACTAAAACATGACATCAGCTTCTATTAAACTAAAACATGACATCAGCTTCTATTAAACTAAAACATGACATCAGCTTCTATTAAACTAAAACATGACATCAGCTTCTATTAAACTAAAACATGACATCAGTTTCTATTAAACTAAAACATGACATCAGTTTCTATTAAACTAAAACATGACATCAGTTTCTATTAAACTAAAACATGACATCAGCTTCTATTAAACTAAAACATGACATCAGCTTCTATTAAACTAAAACATGACATCAGCTTCTATTAAACTAAAACATGACATCAGCTTCTATTGACATAAAACTGAACACATTAAAAGTTAGCTCAGAGTCTGTGTTTGGGAAGGGAGGGGGGGGGGGGGGGCTCCAAACATTTTGTGGCTGAAGTTAAAATACTTGACAACCCGACAACACAATAGGACTGTGTTTACCTTGCACCACAAAACATATCAAGTTTAAGAGGAATTGTCGGAGAAATTGATATAACTTTAAAAAAAAAAAAATAGAGCAGGGAAAAAACATATTTAAAAAACGTTTATAAAGTAAATAGCAAGTAAACAATAAAGGTAAACAACAAAAGTAAACAAATAAAAAGAAAACTCATGAAAACATACTTGTTGATGATAACATAATGCAAGCAGTAATCCAAATATGATTGATTTGAACAATAAGTTACATAAGTATGCCTTTGGTATTTCATAGCTGAACACATAGTTGATAGCTTTATACGTAGAAGTCTAGAGAGAGTCGATGATGATGATGATGATTATTAGAACATATTCTGTGCTGCCACGTAATGTGATAGCTTTATACATATAAGTCTAGAGAGAGTAGATGATGATGACAAGAAGATATTCTGTGCTGGCAGTTATCAACTGATGGCTGAATATCAACGTGTGGTTTAGACTCCAGGAATGGAAGCTTACTAGAGGGGAGTTACTCTAGTTGCGTGGACTCTTTGTCAGTACAGCCAAACAACATATGGTAAATGTGGTTAAAGATGTTTGTGAGGACAGTGGTCTTATGTCACTACTCGTGTGGGTAAGTACAGCCACTCAGCATCCCACAACATATGGTAAATGTGGTTAAAGATGTTTGTGAGGACAGTGATCTTATGTCACTACTCGTGTGGGTAAGTACAGCCACTCAGCATCCCACAACATATGGTAAATGTGGTTAAAGATGTATGTGAGGACAGTGGTCTTATGTCACTACTCGTGTGGGTAAATACAACCACACAGTATCCCACAACATATGGTAAATGTGGTTAAAGATGTTTGTGAGGCCAGTGGTCTTATGTTACTACTCGTGTGGGTAAGAATAGCAAGAGAGAATGCTATGTAGACATTGTGACACTATACGTAGTGGAGCTGTCATCATGTCCAACAATGTCATTTCTTATGTGGATCCATCACACAAAACACCATTAGTATGTGACAAAAGCTGACATACGTAGTGGAGCTGTCATCGTGTCCAACAACACCATTTCTTATGTAGATCCATCACACAAAACACCATTAGTACATGACAAAAGCTGACATACGTAGTGGAGCTGTCATCGTGTCCAACAATACCATTTCTTATGTAGATCCATCACACAAAACACCATTAGCCCCAGATTACGTTACCTACCTGTGACATAATTATACGAGACCGTAGTCAAAATCACTACCACTTAATTGTAACATTTGGAGTTTGGAAAATAAGAATTTCCTTGAACTTTTGCTATACAGCTGTGTTTACCCAAGCAGAGACACGGGAATGCTGTAATCATTTCCTGGGTTACATTAGATTTATGACCTGAAACTCAACCCTATCACAAAGAGATTACTGAAGGTGTTATGTTGTCTACTGACAAGGCAGCCCAAGTCCATCAATCCAGCCATATGTTCAGCTCTCTCTTAGCGTCGTTCACTGGCTATCCTGTTATTACAAAGGTCTGTTTCTGCGCCGACAGTTGAGATTTCCCCTCATCATAAGAAAAAAAAAAGAAAAGGGGGGAAAAACAAATTTCTAGAAATTTAGCAAATTAAAAAAAAAAAAAACTACCCATTTAGTAAGAGACTAGTACTTTTTATGGTGTTCATCTTTGTGTTATTGTTAGGGTAGGCTCCGGTATCACTGCAAACGAGTTAAAATCCATAATTGCTTAACCGCGTGTGCCAGTGGAATCATCCAAATTACTATCTCATCTCGCAAACAAAGAAAAGTAGCTGTAGTCCCCATCATAGCAGTCTCAGCACACGCCAAAAGACATCAGGCGAAAGCGCACAGAAAGTGAACACAGCCATATTCCTTGTCATATGATATCATCGTAAACAATAGGAATATCGAAACACGATCAAAACGGATGAAACACACAGCTCACGGTGTGCACAGAGCACTTAACTCAGTAGATCCAACAACCAACATCATAAGAGACAAATCCAACACTCAGGGGGCAATGGAAGTTGTAATTAGGAAGGTACGGTGGAGGGGGGAAGAGGGAGGTTTGCCCACAGTAAACTGTAAAATTTCAAGAATTTGAGGTGGTTTTATGATGGTCCTGTAATCTAGGGTTAATAGTACATGACCAAAAAATGAGGAAGATACTATACAATCCATTTTTGACAATAGAAACAAGAAAAAGAGTTCTTAAATGTTACATAAAGCCAGTCTTAACATATGGATGCGAATCATGGACAATAGGACAACAGACAAAAAAATAACTGGAGTCTCTAGAAATGTGGTTTTACAGAAGAATGTTGAGAGTACCATGGACAGCTAAGAAGAGTAAATGAAAATGTTGTGAAAGAGGTCAAAGCAAAAAGAGAGCTAATTTCCAATATTAGGAAGAAACAATCATCATTTTTTGGCCATGTAATGAGAAGAGAACAATTGGAATATATTGTAACAACTGGGAAAATTGAGGGACGAAGAGATAGAGGGAAGCAAAGAGAAAAAAAATACCAGACAGCTTAAGAGAATGGCTTGGCAGAAGGTCAACAACAGAAATGATAAATAACTGTCGAGATCGAAAATTGTGGAGAGACATGATCACCTACGTCAGCAGGCCCGGTACTTGATGATGATGATGAGTACATGACAAAAGCTGACGTTAAACGTAGTGGAGCTGACATTATACGCACAGTGGAGCTGACAAACAAAGAGTCAAATGTCACATCAGCATTGATGTAGAACAGTAAAGAATGCCATCTTTCAGACTGTAGAAATGTGGGGCAACATTGACAGCATCTCCATTGATGATTGACCTTCACCCCCTGTATCAAGAGATGTCACCAGCCTAGACCATTCTTTTCTCTGGACTCCCCTCAAGAAAAGTGGCACATGATGATTATAGCAGGACATCCTGGCCCCGGTTAAATGTCTTTTTTTGTATTTTTTGTTGTTTTGGGAATGCCCTGACTGCTGGCCTGAATTGAGGACTGAAAGTTCATAGTTGGGCTCACAGATAGGGCATTGACTCCATCGCATGCACTTGGTTCAGTTTGAGTGATGCAACTTCTACAGCAGACAGTGACAATGTGGCTAGAGCATGGAATCACTTCATGGCATTGTGCTCACTCTCAACAAGGTCTCTCAACTTGGGTATCTCAACACACAAATATGAATACCAGACTATAATCATTCTCAACAAGGTCTCTCAACTTGGGTATCTCAACACACAACTCAACAAGGTCTCTCAAGTTGGGTATCTCAACACACAAATATGAATACAAGACTACAATCATTCTCAACAAGGTCTCTCAACTTGGGTATCTCAACACACAAATATGAATACCAGACTATAATCATTCTCAACAAGGTCTCTCAACTTGGGTATCTCAACACACAAATATGAATACCAGACTATAATCATTCTCATTAAGGTCTCTCAAATTGGGTATCTCAACACACAAATATGAATACCAGACTACAATCATTCTCAACAAGGTCTCTCAACTTGGGTATCTCAACACACAAATATGAATACCAGACTACAATCATTCTCAACAAGGTCTCTCAACTTGGATATCTCAACACACAAATATGAATACCAGACTACAATCATTCTCAACATGAATACCAGACTACAATCATTCTCAACATGAAAACCAGACTACAATCATTCTCAACATGAAAACCAGACTACAATAATTCTCAACAATATCTTTCAAGTTGGATATCTCAACACACAAATATGAATACCAGACTACAATCATTCTCAACATGAATACCAGACTACAATCATTCTCAACATGAAAACCAGACTACAATCATTCTCAACATGAAAACCAGACTACAATCATTCTCAACATGAAAACCAGACTACAATCATTCTCAACAAGGTCTCTCAACTTGGATATCTCAACACACAAATATGAATACCAGACTCAACACGAAAACCAAACTACAATCATTCTCAACACTCAACATGAATACCAGATTACAATTATACTCAACATAAACACCAGATTACAATTATACTCAACATAAATACCCGATGACAACAGTCAACATAAAATCAAAGCAGACCGAGACATCAACCAAATGTGAGCTCTCCATATAACAGCCCATCTCGCCCTGGCCAGTTGCTCATTAATGTCTCAAATATATCAGAAGTACCAGTTTGAACAACTGTCTCTTCCAATTATTTCTTGAGTTATTCTTCCTCACAACTGCAGCAACCTTTATGAAGACAGCAGCAATCTTTTGCACAACAGCAACAATCTTTCTGATGACAGCAACAAACTGTCAAATGACAGCAGCAACCTTTTGCACAATAGCAACAATCTTTCCGATGACAGCAACAAACTGCCTGATGACAGCAGCAACATTTCTGATGACAGCAGCAATCTTCTGCTCAACTGCAGCAACATTTCTGATGACAGCAGCAACCTTTTTGCACAACAGCAACAATCTTTCCGATGACAGCAGCAACATTTCTGATGACAGCAACAACATTTCTGATGACAGCGGCAACCTTTCTGATGACAGCGGCAACCTTCTGCTCAACTGCAGCAACATTTCTGATGACAGCAGCAACCTTCTGCTCAACTGCAGCAACATTTCTGATGACAGCAGCAGCCTTTCTGATGACAGCAGCAACCTTTCTGATGACAGCAGCAACCTTTCTCATGACAGCAGGAACCTTTCTGATGACAGCAGCAACCTTTCTCATGACAGCAGGAACCTTTCTCATGACAGCAGCAACCTTTCTCATGACAGCAACAAGCTTTCTGATGACAGCAGCAATATTTCTGATGACAGCGGCAACATTTCTGATGACAGCGGCAATCTTTCTGATGACAGCAACAACATTTCTGATGACAGCGGCAACCTTCTGCTCATCAGCAGCAACCTTTCTGATGACAGCAACAACATTTCTGATGACAGCAGCAACCATTTGCTCAACAGCAGCAACATTTCTGATGACAGCAGCAAGCATTTGTTCAACAGCAGCATCCTTTCTGATGACAGCTGCAACATTTCTGATGACAGCAGCAACCGTTTGCTCGACAGGAGCAACATTTCTTATGACAGCAGCGACTATTTGCTCAACAACAGCAACATTTCTGATGACAGCAGCTACCTTTCTGATGACAGCAGCAACCGTTTGGTCAACAGCAGCTACATTTCTGATGTCAGCAGCAGTCTTTCTGGTGACAGCTTCAACATTTCACACAACAACAGCAATCTTTCTGATGACAGCGGCAATCTTTTTTATTTCAGCAGCAACCTTTCACACAACAGCAGCAATCTTTCTGATGTCAGTGACAATTTTGCTGATGTCAGCAACAATCTTTCTGATGACAGCGACAATCTTTCTGATGACAGCAGCCATTTTTCTGAGAACAGCATTCTTTCTGGTCATAGCTTCAACATTTCACGCAACAGCAGAAATCTTTCTGATGACAGCGGCAACCTTTCACACAACAGCAGCAATCTTTCTGATGTCAGTGACAATCTTTCTGATGACAGCAGCAATCTTTCTGATGACAGCGACAATCTTTCTGATGACAGCGACAATCTTTCTGATGACAGCAGCAATCTTTCTGGTGACAGCTTCAACATTTCACACAACAGCAGCAATCTTTCTGATGTCAGCAACAATCTTTCTAATCTCAGCAACAATCTTTCTGATGACAGCAGCAATCTTTCTGATGACAGCGACAATCTTTCTGATGACAGCGGCAATCTTTCTGATGACAGCGGCAATCTTTCTGACAACAGCGACAATCTTTCTGATGACAGCGGCAATCTTTTTTTATGACAGCAGCAACCTTTCACACAACAGCAGCAATCTTTCTGATGACAGTGACAATCTTTCTGATGACAGCAGCAATCTTTCTGATGACAGTGACAATCTTTCTGATGACAGCAGCAATCTTTCTGATGACAGCGACAATCTTTCTGATGACAGCAGCAATCTTTCTGATGACAGCGACAATCTTTCTGATGACAGTAGCAATCTTTTTGATGACAGCAGCAACCTTTCACACAACAGCAGCAATCTTTCTGATGACAGTGACAATCTTTCTGATGACAGCAACAATCTTTCTGATGACAGCGACAATCTTTCTGATGACAGTGACAATCTTTCTGATGACAGCAACAATCTTTCTGATGACAGTGACAATCTTTCTGATGACAGCAACAATCTTTCTGATAACAGTAGCAATCTTTTTGATGACAGCAGCAACCTTTCACACAACAGCAGCAATCTTTCTGATGACAGTGACAATCTTTCTGATGACAGCGACAATCTTTCTGATGACAGTAGCAATCTTTTTGATGACAGCAGCAACCTTTCACACAACAGCAGCAATCTTTCTGATGACAGTGACAATCTTTCTGATGACAGTAGCAATCTTTCTGATGACAGTAGCAATCTTTTTGATGACAGCAGCAACCTTTCACACAACAGCAGCAACCTTTCTGATTTGGATCTATTTTGAGCAAGTTATCGCCCCTCCCCATCTCATGTACAGACAGGTTGAGAGAGCTGGATTGTCTATATATGAGATAGTGACTTGATGTCACAGTCAATTATGTGTGACACTGAACAAGTCACAGTCAACTATGTGTGCAGCTGACAAAGTCATACGTGACTATTTTACTCATTAGTAACTGATGTCTTCTAATAACACATATCAGAAACTGGCCGAGCTCTTGTCTCCAAATCTGACGACCCTTGTCTGCAAGTGAACCTTTGCCACTGTGTACGCTAATATCACTATGCCAAGAAAGCAGCAATAATGGAATGATAACGTATAACCAAAACATAACAATAAAATGTTAATCAATACGACAAGCAGGATGTCTGCCCTATGATGACTGATCCTGGGATCTCGTCAAGATTTTTCCTGACTATGTGACCCAGTTCTCAGGGATTTCTGAAGACCAAAGAGGGATGTCTTAATCTGTTAGAAATAAAATTTTAGAATTTAACAAAAAGATATACATAACAAAATTATGTTGTAGAAAGTAACATAAAGATATACATAACAAAATTATGTTGTAGAAAGTAACATAAAGATATACATATCAAAATTATATAGTAGAAAGTAACATAAAGATATACATATCAAAATTATATAGTAGAAAGTAACATAAAGATATACATATCAAAATTATATAGTAGAAAGTAACATAAAGATATACATATCAAAATTATATAGTAGAAAGTAACATAAAGATATACATATCAAAATTATATAGTAGAAAGTAACAAAGATATACATATCAAAATTATACAGTAGAAAGTAACATAAAGATATACATATCAAAATTATATAGTAGAAAGTAACAAAGATATACATATCAAAATTATGTAGTAGAAGGTTTATCACAATTTTGAATCGGTTCAGCCAGCCCACAACTTTGAAATGGTTCAGCCAGCCCACAACTTTGAATCGGTTCAGCCAGCCCACAACTTTGAATCGGTTCAGCCAGCCCACAACTTTGAATCGCTGCAGCCAGCCCACACTTAGGTTGAAGCTGGTATGAACTAGACCCTCTGCCCGCTCTGTTCCCTTCTCAAAATGGATCAGGGTATTTTCACTCCTACTTTGCTGGAATCACGTACACAATGCACAGTCAAGGTCCTCGTAATCAGGTTCCTAATTTCCTTTTTCAACTGCGCTTTCCATCATACCTTTCACCAGGATTCAGCACCTTCAGGGCTGACTGCTCTGCTGAATAATACTTTTATTTGAACAAACAAAAACAATCTTTGTTGACAGCACGCTGGTGGGGAAAAAGAAAGAAAGCAACAAATGGAACTAAATTGGAAAACACAACCACAAACAATTATGAGTTTGGATACACTAAGGAAGATTGGTTTGGTTTGGTTTGGTTATGGAAGGCCCTGGTATCACTGCAAACGAATTAAAATCCATAATTGCTCAACCGTCCGTGCCAGTGGAATCATCCGAATTACTAACTCATCTCCTAAACAAAGAAAGGTATCTGTAGTCCCCATCATAGCAGTCTCAGCACACGCCAAAAGAAATAAGGCGAAACCGCATAGAAAGTGAACACAGCCAACTATTCCCTGTCATACGATATCAGCATTCATCGTAAACAATTGGAATATCGGAACATGATCAAAACGGATGAAACACACAGCTCACGGTGTGCACAGGGCACTTAACTCAGTAGTACTAAGGAAGAAACCTGGCTAAACAAGAGTGCCCTACCTGCTCGACAATGTTAATTGATGCAGACAGGACTTCCTCCCATTTCTTGACCTCGTTCTCATGCAGGGTTTTCTGCTGCTGCAATAAGAGGTTCCACTCTTCTTGGGTTCGGGGATATTTGCTGCGGAAACATTTCAACCAATCACAACATTGATCTCTACAGAGGTTTGGTTGACAATAATGCCTGTCTGGTCACTGTGGGTGCTGCACACCTTTATGGTGTTGATGTGTTGTTGTTGGTGCTGATGTGTTGTTGTTGGTGCTGCAGTGTTGTTGTTGGTGCTGATGTGTTGTTACTGGTATTGCTGTGTTGTTACTGGTGCAGCAATGTTGTTGTTGTTGGTGCTGATGTGTTGTTGTTGGTGCTGATGTGTTGTTACTGGTGCAGCAGTGTTGTTGTTGTTGGTGATGATGTGTTGTTACTGGTGCAGCAGTGTTATTGTTGTTGGTGTTGATGTGTTGTTGTTGGTGCTGATGTGTTGTTACTGGTGCAGCAGTGTTGTTGTTGTTGATGTGTTGTTACTGGTGCAGCAGTGTTGATGTTGTTGGTGTTGATACTGGTGCAGCAGTGTTGTTGTTGTTGGTATTGATGTGTTGTTACTGGTGCAGCAGTGTTGTTGTTGGTGCTGATGTGTTGTTACTGGTGCAGCAGTGTTGTTGTTGTTGGTGTTGATGTGTTGTTATTGGTGCAGCAGTGTTGATGTTGTTGGTGTTGATGTGTTGTTACTGGTGCAGCAGTGTTATTGTTGTTGGTGTTGATGTGTTGTTGTTGGTGCTGATGTGTTGTTACTGGTGCAGCAGTGTTGTTGTTGTTGTGTTGTTACTGGTGCAGCAGTGTTGTTGTTGTTGTGTTGTTACTGGTGCAGCAGTGTTGTTGTTGTTGGTGTTGATGTGTTGTTACTGGTGCAGCAGTGTTGTTGTTGTTGGTGCTGATGTGTTGTTGTTGGTGCTGATGTGTTGTTACTGGTGCAGCAGTGTTGTTGTTGTTGGTGTTGATGTGTTGTTACTGGTGCAGCAGTGTTGGTGTTGTTGTTGGTGCTGAGGTGTTGTTACTGGTATTGCTGTGTTGTTACTGGTGCAGCAGTGTTGATGTTGGTGCTTCAGTGTTGTTACTGGTGCTGCAGTGTTGATGTTGGTGCTGATGTGTTGTTACTGGTGCTGCAGTGCTGTTACTGGTGCTGCAGTGCTGTTACTGGTGCTGCAGTGTTGATGTTGGTGCTGATGTGTTGTTACTGGTGTAGCAGTGTTGATGTTGGTGCTGATGTGTTGTTACTGTTGGTGCTGTGTTGTTACTGGTGCAGCAGTGTTGTTGCTGGTGCTGATGTGTTGTTACTAGTGCTGATGTGTTGTTACTGGTATTGCTGTGTTGTTACTGGTGCAGCAGTGTTGTTGTTGTTGGTGCTGATGTGTTGTTACTGGTGCTGCAGTGTTGTTACTGGTGCTGATGTGTTGTTACTGGTGCTGCAGTGTTGTTACTGGTGCAGCAGTGTTGTTGTTAGTACTGATGTGTTGTTGTTGGTGCTGATGTGTTGTTGTTGGTGATGATGTGTTGTTGCTGGTGATGATGTGTTGTTGCTGGTGCCGCTGTGTTGTTGTTGTTGGTGTGTTGTTGCTGGTGCTGATGTGTTGTTGTTGCTGGTGCTGCTGTTGTTGCTGGTGCTGCTGTGTTGTTGCTGGTGCTGCTGTGTTGTTGTTGGTGCTGATGTGTTGTTGCTTATACTGCGGTGTTGTTGTAGCTGGTGTGCGGTGTTGTGTTGTTACTGGTGTTAATGTGTTGTTGTTGGTGCTGATGTGTTGTTGGTGCTGATGTGTTGTTGCTGGTGCTGCGGTGTTGTTGATGTGTTGTTACTGGTGCTGATGTGTTGTTGTTGGTACTGATGTTGTTGCTGGTGCTGATGTGTTGTTGTTGGTGCTGATGTGTTGTTGTTGGTGATGATGTGTTGTTGCTGGTGCTGCTGTGTTGTTGCTGTTGCTGCTGTGTTGTTGCTGGTGCTGATGTGTTGTTGTTGATGTTGCTGGTGCTGCTGTGTTATTGTTGGTGCTAATGTGTTGTTGCTTATGCTGCGGTGTTGTTGTTGGTGCTGTTGTGTTGTTACTGGTGCTGATGTGTTGTTGTTGATGCTGATGTGTTGTTACTGGTGCTGCTGTGTTGTTGTTGTTGGTGCTTAACATGTTGTTACTGGTGCTGCTGTTGTCAGTGCTGCTGTGTTTCTGTTGTTGCAACTAGTGCTCATACCTTCACATTGCTGCAGCAACTTGCTGATAATCAACCCAGCATGAGTGGGCAGGACAACGAGATTTTGTTATCAGTAGTAAGACAAACACTGGACACTTTGTCACTGGATATGTTGCCTTCACTCCCAGCACAGCAGAGTCCAGAAAAAGGACTAATGTTGCAATGGAAGTCATTTTCCTTTACCTTTTTCCAGATCACTAACTGAAACATTGCCTCTTCTTATAAAGGTAACCACCCGACCAAAAACAACACATCGGCTCGGACGAGCTATGGTTGAATATTTTAGAGTAAGTAATTATATTCATCAATACTTGTATTCGATACCTAAATGAAGCTTTACAATTACTTCCTGCCGATTACTGCTTGGTGTTTACTTTATAGATCTGGAGGTATTTATTTGGATTGGTAATTACTGTATAGATCTGGAGGTATTTATTTGGATTGGTAATTACTGTATAGATCTGGAGGTATTTATTTGGATTGGTAATTACTGTATAGATCTGGAGATATTTATTTGGATTGGTAATTACTGTATAGATCTGGAGGTATTTATTTGGATTGGTAATTACTGTATAGATCTGGAGATATTTATTTGGATTGGTAATTACTGTATAGATCTGGAGATATTTATTTGGATTGGTAATTACTGTATAGATCTGGAGGTATTTATTTGGATTGGTAATTACTGTATAGATCTGGGGGTATTTATTTGGATTGGTAATTACTGTATAGATCTGGGGGTATTTATTTGGATTGGTAATTACTGTACAGATCTGGAGGTATTTATTTGGATTGGTAATTACTGTATAGATCTGGAGGTATTTATTTGGATTGGTAATTACTGTATAGATCTGGAGGTATTTATTTGGATTGGTAATTACTGTATAGATCTGGAGGTATCTATTTGGATTGGTAATTACTGTATAGATCTGGGAGTATTTATTTGGATTGGTAATTACTGTATAGATCTGGAGATATCTATTTGGATTGGTAATTACTGTATAGATCTGGGAGTATTTATTTGGATTGGTAATTACTGTATAGATCTGGAGGTATCTATTTGGATTGGTAATTACTGTATAGATCTGGGAGTATTTATTTGGATTGGTAATTACTGTATAGATCTGGGAGTATTTATTTGGATTGGTATTTACTGTATAGATCAAGGAGTATTTACTTGGATTGGTATTTACTGTATAGATCTGGAGGTATTTATTTGGATTGGTAATTACTGTGTATATCTGGAGGTATTTATTTGGATTGGTAATTACTGTGTATATCTGGAGGTATATATTAGGATTGGTATTTACAGAGAATTGAAGCCTTTGAAATGTGAATATATAGAACAATAGGTAGAATTGGATGGAAGGAAAAGAAAACAAACGATGAAGTTTTAAAACAACTAAAAATGAAAAAAGAACTACTAAACACAATTAGAACAAGACAAATGCGATTTTTGGGTCATGTTAAAAGACACAACAGCCTACTAAAAGTAATCTTCATTCATCATCATCATCATCATGGGGTGTCATCTCCGCATCGAAGGTTGGCTACCATGGATCGCCATTACACTCTGTCTCTTGCTTTGATGGTGCAGATTGTCATAGGTTGACTTGTCATCTTTTGATGTTACTCGTCCATGTTAGTCTTGGTCTGCCTCTGCCTCTTTTACCTTGTATTTTCCCTTCCAATATTACTTTTAGTTGGCTGTTGTGTCTTTTAACATGGCCCAAAAATCTCATTTGTCTTGTTTGAATTGTGCTTAGTAGTTCTCTTTTCATTTTTAGTTGTTTTAAAACTTCATCGTTTGTTTTCTTTTCCTTCCATCCAATTCTACCTATTCTTCTATATATCCACATTTCAAAGGCTTCAATTCTCTGTTCTGTTTTCTTGTCTAATGTCCATGTTTCTGCACTATACAGGAATATTGAGAAGATGTAACAATTTGCCATTCTTAGTTTCAGCCCTGGTGTTATTTGTTGTGATGTTAATATACTTTTCATGGCATTAAAATTACTTTTTACCATTCCTATTCTTTTGTTTATTTCAGTTTTACATTTTCCATCACTGGTTATAGTATGTCCAAGGTAGTTGTAGCTCTGAACTGTCTCCAGGTGTATTCCTTCAACTTTGATATTTATTTGTAGGTCTTGAGAATTTTCTTTGTTTATGATCATAGTTTTAGTCTTTTTGATATTCATATCTAGTCCACATTCTTTGCTTGTCATGTTTATTTCATTAAGCAATTGTTGTAGGTCTTTAGGATTTTCTGCTAGTAGAACAGTATCATCAGCATATCTTAGGTTATTGATTATCTTCCCATTAATGTTTAGGCCTGGCATCTCTGTGATGTTTTTAAAGATTTGCTCAGTGTATATACTGAACAAGCTTGGTGACAGGATGCATCCCTGTCTTGCTCCTCTTTTTATATCAATGGTTGTAGAGTTCTCCTTGTTATATTTTATTATTGCTGTTTGCTCTCAGTATAGATTACATATTAGTCGTATGTCTGTGTCGTCTAGATTTATATCTTTTAGGCAGTCTAAAAGTTGATAGTAAGTTGATTCTGGTGTACTCTATAAAAAGCTTTGGTGTAGTCTATGAAGCAGGCATATATTGGTTTGTTTACTTCTATGTACTTTTCAATCAATGTCCTCATGCAGAATATGGCTTCTTTTATCTCACTGTTTCTCTTGAATCCAAATTGCTGCTCATCTAATTCAGTATTGATTTTATTCTGAATCCTTCCTTGTATAACTTTTAGTAACATTTTTTTTACCTGGCTCATTAGGCTTATTGTTCTATCTAAAGTCACTGCATTCAACTGCACCATTCTTTTTAGGCAATGCAATGAAAGTTGATGTTTTTAAAAGTAATCTTGGAGGGGAAAAATACAAGGTAAAAGAGACAGACCAAGACTAACATGGACAAGTAACATCAAAAGACGGACAAGTCAGCCTATGACAACCTGCACCATCAAAGCAGGAGACAGAGCAGAATGGCGCTCCATTTTAGCCAACCTTCCTTGCGGAGATGGCACTCGATGATGATTTACTATATAGATCTGGAGGTATTTATTTGGATTGGTATTTACTGTATAGATCTGGGAGTATTTATTTGGATTGGTATTTACTGTATAGATAGGGAGGTATTTATTTGGATTGGTATTTACTGTATAGATCTGGAGGTATTTATTTGAATTGGTATTTACTGTATAGATCTGGAGGTATTTATTTGAATTGGTATTTACTGTATAGATCTGGGAGTATTTATTTGGATTGGTATTTACTGTATAGATCTGGAGGTATTTATTTGGATTGGTATTTACTGTATAGATCTGGAGGTATTTATTTGGATTGGTATTTACTGTATAGATCTGGAGGTATTTATTTGAATTGGTATTTAAGGTATAGATCTGGGAGTATTTATTTGGATTGGTATTTACTGTATAGATCTGGGAGTATTTATTTGGATTGGTATTTACTGTATAGATCTGGAGGTATTTATTTGAATTGGTATTTACTGTATAGATCTGGAGGTATTTATTTGAATTGGTATTTACTGTATAGATCTGGGAGTATTTATTTGGATTGGTATTTACTGTATAGATCTGGAAGTATTTATTTGGATTAGTATTTACTGTATAGATTTGGAAGTATTTATTTGGATTGGTATTTACTGTATAGATTTGGAGGTATTTATTTGGATTGGTATTTACTGTATAGATCTGGGAGTATTTATTTGGATTGGTATTTACTGTATAGATCTGGGAGTATTTATTTGGATTGGTATTTACTGTATAGATCTTGGAGTATTTATTTGGATTGGTATTTACTGTATAGATCTGGGAGTATTTATTTGGATTGGTATTTACTGTATAGATCTGGGAGTATTTATTTGGATTGGTATTTACTGTATAGATCTGGAGGTATTTATTTGAATTGGTATTTACTGTATAGATCTGGGAGTATTTATTTGGATTGGTAATTACTGTATAGATCTGGATGTATTTATTTGGATTGGTAATTACTGTATAGATCTGGGAGGTATTTATTTGGATTGGTAATTACTGTATAGATCTTGGAGGTATTTATTTGGATTGGTAATTACTGTATAGATCTGGGAGTATTTATTTGGATTGGTATTTAAGGTATAGATCTTGGAGTATTTATTTGGATTGGTAATTACTGTATAGATCTGGAGGTATTTATTTGGATTGGTATTTACTGTATAGATCTGGGAGTATTTATTTGGATTGGTATTTACTGTATAGATCTGGGAGTATTTATTTGGATTGGTATTTACTGTATAGATCTGGGAGTATTTATTTGGATTGGTATTTACTGTATAGATCTGGGAGTATTTATTTGGATTGGTAATTACTGTATAGATCTGGGAGTATTTATTTGGATTGGTATTTACTGTATAGATCTGGGAGTATTTATTTGGATTGGTATTTACTGTATAGATCTGGAAGTATTTATTTGGATTGGTATTTACTGTATAGATTTGGAAGTATTTATTTGGATTGGTATTTACTGTATAGACTTCTATGTACTTTTCAATCAATGTCCTCATGCAGAATATGGCTTCTTTTATCTCACTGTTTCTCTTGAATCCAAATTGCTGCTCATCTAATTCAGTATTGATTTTATTCTGAATCCTTCCTTGTATAACTTTTAGTAACATTTTTTTTACCTGGCTCATTAGGCTTATTGTTCTATCTAAAGTCACTGCATTCAACTGCACCATTCTTTTTAGGCAATGCAATGAAAGTTGATGTTTTTAAAAGTAATCTTGGAGGGGAAAAATACAAGGTAAAAGAGACAGACCAAGACTAACATGGACAAGTAACATCAAAAGACGGACAAGTCAGCCTATGACAACCTGCACCATCAAAGCAGGAGACAGAGCAGAATGGCGCTCCATTTTAGCCAACCTTCCTTGCGGAGATGGCACTCGATGATGATTTACTATATAGATCTGGAGGTATTTATTTGGATTGGTATTTACTGTATAGATCTGGGAGTATTTATTTGGATTGGTATTTACTGTATAGATAGGGAGGTATTTATTTGGATTGGTATTTACTGTATAGATCTGGAGGTATTTATTTGAATTGGTATTTACTGTATAGATCTGGAGGTATTTATTTGAATTGGTATTTACTGTATAGATCTGGGAGTATTTATTTGGATTGGTATTTACTGTATAGATCTGGAGGTATTTATTTGGATTGGTATTTACTGTATAGATCTGGAGGTATTTATTTGGATTGGTATTTACTGTATAGATCTGGAGGTATTTATTTGAATTGGTATTTAAGGTATAGATCTGGGAGTATTTATTTGGATTGGTATTTACTGTATAGATCTGGGAGTATTTATTTGGATTGGTATTTACTGTATAGATCTGGAGGTATTTATTTGAATTGGTATTTACTGTATAGATCTGGAGGTATTTATTTGAATTGGTATTTACTGTATAGATCTGGGAGTATTTATTTGGATTGGTATTTACTGTATAGATCTGGAAGTATTTATTTGGATTAGTATTTACTGTATAGATTTGGAAGTATTTATTTGGATTGGTATTTACTGTATAGATTTGGAGGTATTTATTTGGATTGGTATTTACTGTATAGATCTGGGAGTATTTATTTGGATTGGTATTTACTGTATAGATCTGGGAGTATTTATTTGGATTGGTATTTACTGTATAGATCTTGGAGTATTTATTTGGATTGGTATTTACTGTATAGATCTGGGAGTATTTATTTGGATTGGTATTTACTGTATAGATCTGGGAGTATTTATTTGGATTGGTATTTACTGTATAGATCTGGAGGTATTTATTTGAATTGGTATTTACTGTATAGATCTGGGAGTATTTATTTGGATTGGTAATTACTGTATAGATCTGGATGTATTTATTTGGATTGGTAATTACTGTATAGATCTGGGAGGTATTTATTTGGATTGGTAATTACTGTATAGATCTTGGAGTATTTATTTGGATTGGTAATTACTGTATAGATCTGGGAGTATTTATTTGGATTGGTATTTACTGTATAGATCTGGGAGTATTTATTTGGATTGGTATTTACTGTATAGATCTTGGAGTATTTATTTGGATTGGTATTTACTGTATAGATCTTGGAGTATTTATTTGGATTAGTATTTACTGTATAGATCTGGGAGTATTTATTTGGATTGGTATTTACTGTATAGATAGGGAGGTATTTATTTGGATTGGTATTTACTGTATAGATCTGGAGGTATTTATTTGGATTGGTATTTACTGCATAGATCTGGGAGTATTTATTTGGACTGGTATTTACTGTATAGTTAGGGAGGTATTTATTTGGATTGGTATTTACTGTATAGATCTGGAGGTATTTATTTGGATTGGTATTTACTGTATAGATCTGGAGGTATTTATTTGAATTGGTATTTACTGTATAGATCTGGGAGTATTTATTTGGATTGGTAATTACTGTATAGATCTGGATGTATTTATTTGGATTGGTAATTACTGTATAGATCTGGGAGTATTTATTTGGATTGGTATTTAAGGTATAGATCTTGGAGTATTTATTTGGATTGGTAATTACTGTATAGATCTGGAGGTATTTATTTGGATTGGTATTTACTGTATAGATCTGGGAGTATTTATTTGGATTGGTATTTACTGTATAGATCTGGGAGTATTTATTTGGATTGGTATTTACTGTATAGATCTGGGAGTATTTATTTGGATTGGTATTTACTGTATAGATCTGGGAGTATTTATTTGGATTGGTAATTACTGTATAGATCTGGGAGTATTTATTTGGATTGGTATTTACTGTATAGATCTGGGAGTATTTATTTGGATTGGTATTTACTGTATAGATAGGGAGGTATTTATTTGGATTGGTATTTACTGTATAGATCTGGAGGTATTTATTTGGATTGGTATTTACTGCATAGATCTGGGAGTATTTATTTGGACTGGTATTTACTGTATAGATAGGGAGGTATTTATTTGGATTGGTATTTACTGTATAGATCTGGAGGTATTTATTTGGATTGGTATTTACTGTATAGATCTGGAGGTATTTATTTGAATTGGTATTTACTGTATAGATCTGGGAGTATTTATTTGGATTGGTAATTACTGTATAGATTTGGATGTATTTATTTGGATTGGTAATTACTGTATAGATCTGGATGTATTTATTTGGATTGGTAATTACTGTATAGATCTGGATGTATTTATTTGGATTGGTAATTACTGTATAGATCTGGGAGTATTTATTTGGATTGGTATTTACTGTATAGATCTGGGAGTATTTATTTGGATTGGTAATTACTGTATAGATCTGGGAGTATTTATTTGGATTGGTAATTACTGTATAGATCTGGGAGTATTTATTTGGATTGGTAATTACTGTATAGATCTGGGAGTATTTATTTGGATTGGTATTTACTGTATAGATCTTGGAGTATTTATTTGGATTGATAATTACTGTATAGAAATGCAATAATTGTCCATGTGTTCATATCAGATAAATAGTGGCCACACCCACTACAACTCTTTCCGGTGCATCACTTCATTATTGGTGGACATCATATAAAGTGTATTTTGAAGAACTTTGCATTATTTTATGTAAAATTCTAAGAAGAATGGACAACAACACACTTATAGTCATGGGGGAAATACAGGTTGGTGAAATATGATATTTTGAATTGAAAATCAGCAGTTGAATATTTTTTATACTAATTATAATCATCATCATGTGCCATACCAGTTGGCGTAGGCGATCATATCCTTCCACAATCATTTACCTACATGAGTACATCAGTTCTGTTGTTGATTATCTTCCATGCCATGACACCCAGTTATCTAGTATTTTCTCTCTTTGTCGTCCGCAATCTCTCTTTCCTTGTATTTTGTCTGTTGTAACCAAGCACTAATTATAGTAGTAAAAACCTAAAGTGCCCCCCGTCACGCCAAGTGGCGTATAGGGAATATGGTGTTAGTGACCATAAATTTTACAGACCTTCGGCACATGATTTTTGGGTAATGTGGTCGGTATTACGCCCGTGCCGCTTTACTTTCCCAGAAAAAAATCCGGTACCCATTAAAGGCTGGGTGAACCAGGAAGCCGTTGGTTGGGAATCGAACCCTACCTCTTGTCCTTTGTAGTCCAGTTCACTAACCACTGAGCTATCGCGGCTCCCTCTAATTATAATAAATAATATATATTTTCCTTCAGATATCATCAAGAGATTGCTGTTTTCATTTTCTTCAACCATTTTCCTTTCCGGTGATGTTTAACATAAACCACATTTAATTATATTATTGCATTCAATTGTAAAATAAAAAAGATATGTGATGAGAAAATATGAATTTTAATTCGTTTGCAGTGATACCGGGGCCTTTCGTAACCATTTGATGAGATTCATCTAAACTGTCAATGAATCTGACCCACTCTCAATCTCAAGAAAGCCTACAAACAAGTCAAGAAAGCATTACCCAACAAGCACTTCCTCACCACATCACCACCACTTTAATGCTCTATTCTTGTCACTGCCCAAACTTGTCTGTTAATCAAATCTACCTATTTTGTTTCACAATTTTCAATTGACCAGAACTTAAAGAGCACACACGACATCAAAACAAAAAGCCAGAAATAGGAGAAGAAGCAAATTCTTACGCTAATTTCTCTATAGACTCTTGTGATGGAGCTCCCAGCAATGAGCTTGCGTAGCCTTCCAGGGACCAGAGTTTGTAGAAAAGGATAGCATTGAATAGGACAAGTAGAACCAGTCTGTGGATGTACAAGGTGATGTGACTGATGTACAAGGTGATGTGACTGATGTACAAGGTGATGTGTCAGTGAGAGTTACAGGTGACATGACTGATGGCAATGTGTCAGTGAGAGTTACGGGTGATGTGACTGATGGCAATATCAGTGAGAGTTACAGGTGACATGACTGATGGCAATGTGTCAGTGAGAGTTACAGGTGACATGACTGATGGCAATGTGTCAGTGAGAGTTACAGGTGACGTGACTGATGGCAATATCAGTGAGAGTTACAGGTGACATGACTGATGGCAATCAATGTGTCAGTGAGAGTTACAGGTGACATGACTGATGGCATTGTGTCAGTGAGAGTTACAGGTGATGTGACTGATGGCAATGTGATGTGTCAGTGAGAGTTACAGGTGACATGACTGATGGCAATGTGTCAGTGAGAGTTACGGGTGATGTGACTGATGTACAAGGTGATGTGACTGATGTACAAGGTGATGTGTCAGTGAGAGTTACAGGTGACATGACTGATGGCAATGTGTCAGTGAGAGTTACAGGTGACGTGACTGATGGCAATGTGTCAGTGAGAGTTACGGGTGATGTGACTGATGGCAATGTGTCAGTGAGAGTTACAGGTGACATGACTGATGGCAATGTGTCAGTGAGAGTTACAGGTGATGTGACTGATGGCAATGTGTCAGTGAGAGTTACAGGTGATGTGACTGATCGCAATTTGTCAGTGAGAGTTACAGGTGACGTGACTGATGGTAATGTCAGTGAAAGTTACAGGTGACGTGACTGATGGCAATGTCAGTAAAAGTTACAGGTGATGTAACTGATAGCAATGTGTCAGTGAGAGTTACAGGTGATGTGACTAATGGCAATGTGTCAGTGAGAGTTACAGGTGATGTGACTGATAGCAATGTGTCAGTGAGAGTTACAGGTGATGTGACTGATGGTAATGTCAGTGAGAGTTACAGGTGATGTAACTGATAGCAATGTCAGTGAGAGTTACAGGTGATGTGACTGATGGCAATGTCAGTGAGAGTTGCAGGTGATGTAACTGATAGCAATGTGTCAGTGAGAGTTACAGGTGATGTAACTGATAGCAATGTGTCAGTGAGAGTTGCAGGTGATGTAACTGATAGCAATGTGTCAGTGAGAGTTACAGGTGACGTGACTGATCGTAATGCCAGTGAGAGTTACAGGTGACGTGACTGATGATATGTCAGTGAAAGTTACAGGTGACGTGACTGATGGTAATGCCAGTGACAGTAAAAAGTGACTTACATGACAATGATGATCCTGACAAGAGTGTACGCATTGAGCTCAATTAGTTTGTCCTCTCTGTATGCTCCTGTAGAAGAACATTGTGACACTCAAAGAACATGTTCTTGACAAGGTAAAACAAAGAACATTTGATCTCATCAACAACGTAAGATACACACAAGATCTGACTGTTATTTGTCATCATCTAAAGGTCACAGAAGTTAACTCAGAACAACAGAAACGGAATCCAGTGGTCACTGACCAAGCAACTTGATGATTTAGACTTTGCTGATGACAAAGCTCTCCTATCACACAGCCATCAACAGATGCAGGATAAAATGAGCATACTTGATGAGAGATCACAACAGCTAGGACTGAAGATTAATAGAGATAAGACTAACATTATGAGAATTAATACAGTTAGCAATAACCAAATAAAACTAGGAGAAATACCTCTACTAGACGTACAATCTTACATATATCTGGACAGTAATATAGATAAAGAGGGAGGAACAGAAAATGATACCAAAATAAGGATATCAAAAGCAAGAGGAGCTTTCATTGCACTGGGAAACATATGGAAATCCAAAGAAATTAGGTTAAATACAAAAATAACAATTTTCAACTCAAATGTTAAGTTGGTCCTATTATATGGCTGTGAAACATGGAGAACAACAAAATTGACAATCACAAAGATACAGACAATCATTAATGGATGCTTACGCAGAATAAAAGGATGGAAATAGCAGGACAAAATCACTAACATAGAATTATGGAAATGTACCAGTCAAATACCAGTGGATAAAGAGATATAGTGAAGATGATGGCGCTGGATAGGACACACACTGAGGAAGCCAACTGAGAGTATTACACAACAGGCCCTTTTTTGGAATCCCCAGGGGAAAAGACAAAGAGGAAGACCAAGGAATTCTTGGAGAAGACAGATAGAAGCAGAGATGAAGATGATGGGGAAGACATGGAATGATCTTAAAAGAATGGCAAGAGAACTACTTGGAAAGTGTTTGTTGAAGACCTATGCTCCACAGGGAGCTGAAAGGTAGAAGATAGGTCACAGGTCAAAGGATCCATAACAGGGATAGAGGTAACTGTTGATCTATTAGGGATTGAGGTAACTGTTGATCTATTAGGTATAGAGGTAACTGCTGATCTATTAGGGATAGAGGTAACTGTTGATCTATTAGGGATAGAGGTAACTGTTCATCTATTAGGTATAGAGGTAACTGTTCATCTATTAGGTATAGAGGTAACTGTTGATCTATTAGGTATAGAGGTAGCTGTTGATCTATTAGGTATAGAGGTAACTGTTGATCTATTAGGTATAGAGGTAACTGCTGATCTATTAGGTATTGAGGTAACTGCTGATCTATTAGGTATAGAGGTAGCTGTTGATCTATTAGGTATAGAGGTAGCTGTTGATCTATTAGGTATTGAGGTAACTGTTCATCTATTAGGTATAGAGGTAGCTGTTGATCTATTAGGTATAGAGGTAGCTGTTGATCTATTAGGTACTGAGGTAACTGCTGATCTATTAGGGATAGAGGTAACTGTTGATCTATTAGGGATAGAGGTAACTGTTGATCTATTAGGTATAGAGGTAACTGTTGATCTATTAGGTATAGAGGTAGCTGTTGATCTATTAGGTATAGAGGTAACTGTTGATCTATTAGGTATAGAGGTAACTGTTGATCTATTAGGTATAGAGGTAACTGTTGATCTATTAGGTATAGAGGTAACTGTTGATCTATTAGGGATAGAGGTAACTGTTGATCTATTAGGTATTGAGGTAACTGTTGATCTATTAGGTATTGAGGTAACTGTTGATCTATTAGGGATTGAGGTAACTGTTGATCCATTAGGGATAGAGGTAACTGTTGATCCATTAGGTATTGAGGTAACTGTTGATCTATTAGGGATAGAGGTAACTGTTGATCTATTAGGGATAGAGGTAACTGTTGATCTATTAGGTATAGAGCTAACTGTTGATCTATTAGGTACAGAGGTAACTGTTGATCTATTAGGTATAGAGGTAACTGTTGATCTATTAGGTATAGAGCTAACTGTTGATCTATTAGGTATAGAGATACTGTTGATCTATTAGGGATAGAGGTAACTGTTGATCTATTAGGGATTGAGGTAACTGTTGATCTATTAGGGATTGAGGTAACTGTTGATCTATTAGGTATAGAGGTAACTGTTGATCTATTAGGTATAGAGCTAACTGTTGATCTATTAGGTATAGAGCTAACTGTTGATCTATTAGGGATAGAGGTAACTGTTGATCTATTATGTATAGAGCTAACTGTTGATCTATTAGGTATAGAGCTAACTGTTGATCTATTAGGGATAGAGGTAACTGTTGATCTATTAGGGATTGAGGTAACTGTTGATCTATTAGGGATTGAGGTAACTGTTGATCTATTAGGTATAGAGGTAACTGTTGATCTATTAGGTATAGAGGTAACTGTTGATCTATTAGGCATAGAGGTAACTGTTGATCTATTAGGTATAGAGGTAACTGTTGATCTATTAGGTATAGAGGTAACTGTTCATCTATTAGGGATTGAGGTAACTGTTGATCTACTAGGGATTGGGGTAACTGTTGATCTATTAGGGATTGAGGTAACTGTTGATCTACTAGGGATTGGGGTAACTGTTGATCTATTAGGTATAGAGGTAACTGTTGATCTACTAGGGATTGGGGTAACTGTTGATCTATTAGGTATAGAGGTAACTGTTGATCTATTAGGTATAGAGGTAACTGTTGATCTATTAGGTATAGAGGTAACTGTTGATCTATTAGGTATAGAGGTAACTGTTGATCTATTAGGTATAGAGGTAACTGTTCATCTATTAGGGATTGGGGTAACTGTTGATCTATTAGGTATAGAGGTAACTGTTGATCTATTAGGTATAGAGGTAACTGTTGATCTATTAGGTATAGAGGTAACTGTTCATCTATTAGGGATTGGGGTAACTGTTGATCTATTAGGTATAGAGGTAACTGTTGATCTATTAGGTATAGAGGTAACTGTTGATCTATTAGGTATAGAGGTAACTGTTGATCTACTAGGGATAGAGATAACTATTGATCTACTAGGGATTGAGGTAACTGTCGATCTACTAGGGATTGGGGTAACTGTTGATCTATTAGGTATAGAGGTAACTGTTGATCTACTAGGGATAGAGATAACTATTGATCTACTAGGGATTGGGGTAACTGTCGATCTACTAGGGATTGGGGTAACTGTTGATCTATTAGGTATAGAGGTAACTGTTGATCTATTAGGTATAGAGGTAACTGTTGATCTATTAGGTATAGAGGTAACTGTTCATCTATTAGGGATTGGGGTAACTGTTGATCTATTAGGTATAGAGGTAACTGTTGATCTATTATGTATAGAGGTAACTGTTGATCTATTAGGTATAGAGGTAACTGTTGATCTACTAGGGATAGAGATAACTATTGATCTACTAGGGATTGGGGTAACTGTCGATCTACTAGGGATTGGGGTAACTGTTGATCTATTAGGTATAGAGGTAACTGTTGATCTACTAGGGATAGAGATAACTATTGATCTACTAGGGATTGGGGTAACTGTTGATCTATTAGGTACAGAGATAACCTTTACTTATTAGGGAGTAAACAAAACAAAACATAGTCTGTACATGCACCATCCCAGGAAACAAACAATGTCCTACCAGTGACCACGTACACCTGAGAACAGAAAGAGTCTCATTATTGACCTCTAGAGTTTTTGCTAACCTGCTACCATAATACAAATTCCAAGAAAACGATGATACAAAATTCCAGGAAACAAACACAATGACCTTACCCTTAGAAGGTGAAGGTGGTGTTGATGTTTGTCGCTCAATGAAAGCCTGACGAGACGCAGCCCCACCCTCTGATAAATTAGCATGAGCTTTAGCTCGTCGCCTGCGCACTCTTTTCTTGGTGAAATTAATGTGGTTGCTGACAATGATGGCTTCCAGTCGTTGAGCTTCATTCCGGAGGTGCACAGCTGCCAGTACAAAAGATATATAAGGAGGTCAGGGAAAGTTCTGGAATAATATTGTATACAATCATCATCTAGAGGCATATCTGCTATAGTCAGTCACTAAATACAATCATCATCCAGTGACATATCTGCTATAGTCAGTCACTACATACAATCATCATCCAGTGGCATATCTGCTATAGTCAGCCTCTAAATACAATCATCATCATCCAGTGGCATATCTGCTATAGTCAGTCACTAAATACAATCATCATCATCATCTAGTGACATATCTGCTATAGTCAGTCACTAAATACAATCATCATCATCATCTAGTGACATATCTGCTATAGTCAGTCACTAAATACAATCATCATCTAGTGACATATCTGCTATAGTCAGTCACTAAATACAATCATCATCTAGTGACATATCTGCTATAGTCAGTCACTAAATACAATCATCATCATCATCTAGTGACATATCTGCTATAGTCAGTCACTAAATACAATCATCATCTAGTGGCATGTCAGTCACTGCGGTATACATACAGTGGAACACTGACAACATTAGATGAGAGATTTTGTTGGGAAAATATAAACGACCAGGTCTTTTACAGCCTTCAAGGAGCATGAAGTTAGTCTTTCTACTGGGAAATAAGGAAATAGATAATGTGAGAGTTGTATTTACATTAGGATGGAAGGAAATAGATAATGTGAGAGTTGTATTTACATTAGGATGGAAGGAAATAGATAATGTGAGAGTTGTATTTACATTAGGATGGAAGGAAATAGATAATGTGAGAGTTGTATTTACATTAGGATGGAAGGAAATAGATAATGTGAGAGTTGTATTTACATTAGGAAGGAAGGAAATAGATAATGTGAGAGTTGTACTTACATTAGGAAGGAAGGAAATAGATAATGTGAGAGTTGTACTTACATTAGGATGGAAGGAAATAGATAATGTGAGAGTTGTACTTACATTAGGATGGAAGGAAATAGATAATGTGAGAGTTGTACTTACATTAGGATGGAAGGAAATAGATAATGTGAGAGTTGTACTTACATTAGGAAGAAAGGAAATAGATAATGTGAGTGTTGTATTTACATTAGGAAGAAAGGAAATAGATAATGTGAGTGTTGTATTTACATTAGGATGGAAGGAAATAGATAATGTGAGAGTTGTATTTACATTAGGATGGAAGGAAATAGATAATGTGAGAGTTGTACTTACATTAGGAAGGAAGGAAATAGATAATGTGAGAGTTGTACTTACACTAGGAAGGAAAGAAATAGATAATGTGAGAGTTGTATTTACATTAGGATGGAAGGAAATAGATAATGTGAGTGTTGTATTTACACTAGGAAGGAGGAAAATAGATAATGTGAGAGTTGTATTTACACTAGGAAGGAAGGAAATAGATAATGTGAGAGTTGTATTTACACTAGGAAGGAAGAAAATAGATAATGTGAAAGTTGTATTTACACTAGGAAGGAAGAAAATAGATAATGTGAGAGTTGTATTTACACTAGGAAGGAAGAAAATAGATAATATGAGAGTTGTACTTACACTAGGGAGGAAAGAAATAGATAATGTGATACACAAACTTACATAACTGCCTGCAGTAATCTGTGAGACCATTGATAGCACTCTTCTCAATCATTCCTGTAGTGGAAGAGAAGAAAACCAAATAGAAATGCCTTTGGTGGTACAACTAGAGCAACCCCTGCCAAGATGGTCAAATGTGGGGGCTACAAGTGTTGCTATTCAAGTGTGCTGGCTTAGGTTTGATCTCATTTGGTGGTACAACTAGAGCAACCCAAGCCAAGATCATCAAATGTGGGGGCTACAAGTGTTGCTATTCAAGTGTGCTGGCTGAGGTTTGATCTCATTTCAGAAATAAAATATCCACCCAGAAAGCTCAGAATATGAATTTATCTCAAGAATGAGTCACTACCTGGCTAAAACCATATCAGATAGTTCATTACAAGCATCTTAGTATGCCACCTTGTAATGGTGGTCATCTACTCCATCACGTAATGGTGGCCATCTACTCCATCATGTAATGGTGGTCATCTACTCCAGCATGTAATGGTGGCCATCTACTCCATCATGTAATGGTGGTCATCTACTCCAGCATGTAATGGTGGCCATCTACTCCATCATGTAATGGTGGTCATCTACTCCAGCATGTAATGGTGGCCATCTACTCCATCATGTAATGGTGGTCATCTACTCCAGCATGTAATGGTGGTCATCTACTCTATCATCTAATGGTGGCCATCTACTCCAGCATGTAATGGTGGCCATCTACTCCATCATGTAATGGTGACCATCTACTCCATCATGTAATGGTGGTCATCTACTCCATCATGTAATGGTGGCCATCTACTCCACCATGTAATGGTGGCCATCTACTCCATCATGTAATGGTGGCCATCTACTCCACCATGTAATGGTGGCCATCTACTCCATCATGTAATGGTGGCCATCTACTCCATCATGTAATGGTGGCCATCTACTCCACCATGTAATGGTGGTCATCTACTCCATCATGTAATGGTGGCCATCTACTCCACCATGTAATGGTGGCCATCTACTCCATCATGTAATGGTGGTCATCTACTCCATCATGTAATGGTGGCCATCTACTCCATCATGTAATGGTGGCCATCTACTCCACCATGTAATGGTGGCCATCTACTCCACCATGTAATGGTGGCCGTCTACTCCAGCATGTAATGGTGACCATCTACTCCATCATGTAATGGTGGTCATCTACTCCATCATGTAATGGTGGTCATCTACTCCATCTAGTAATGGTGGTCATCTACTCCATCATGTAATGGTGGTCATCTACTCTATCCTGTAATGATGGTCATCTACTCCATCATGTAATGGTGGTCATCTACTCCAGCATGTAATGGTGGCCGTCTACTCCATCATGTAATAGTGACCATCTACTCCATCATGTAATGGTGACCATCTACTCCATCATGTAATGGTAGTCATCTACTCTATCCTGTAATGGTGGTCATCTACTCTATCCTGTAATGGTGGTCATCTACTCCATCATGTAATGGTGGTCATCTACTCCATCATGTAATGGTGGTCATCTACTCCATCATGTAATGGTGGTCATCTACTCCATCATGTAATGGTGGCCATCTACTCTATCATGTAATGGTGGTCATCTACTCCATCATGTAATGGTGGTCATCTACTCCATCATGTAATGGTGGTCATCTACTCCATCATGTAATGGTGGTCATCTACTCTATCATCTAATGGTGGTCATCTACTCCATCATGTAATGGTGGTCATCTACTCCATCATGTAATGGTGGTCATCTAATCTATTATGTAATGGTGGTCATCTAATCTATCATGTAATGGTGGTCATCTACTCCATCATGTAATGGTGATCATCTACTCCATCATGTAATGGTGGTCATCTACTCCATCATGTAATGGTGGTCATCTAATCTATCATGTAATGGTGGTCATCTACTCCATCATATAATGGTGGCCATCTACTCCATCATGTAATGGTGGTCATCTACTCCATCATGTAATGGTGGTCATCTAATCTATCATGTAATGGTGGTCATCTACTCCATCATGTAATGGTGGTCATCTAATCTATTATGTAATGGTGGTCATCTAATCTATCATGTAATGGTGACCCCTGACTCTATAATTTAATGGTAACCACTTACCCCAACACATGCATCCCTAGTTCCCAAACCAGATAAGGTAACTACATACCCCAACATGTATGTCCCCAAACCAGATAAGGTAACTATATACCCCAAGATGTACGTCCCCAAACCAGATAAGGTAACTACATACCCAAACATGTACATCCCTAAACCAGATATGGTAACTATATACCCTAACATATACATCCCTAAACCAGATATGGTAACTATATACCCTAACATGTAGATCCCTAAACCAGATATGGTAACTATACACCCTAACATGTACGTCCCCAAACCAGATATGGTAACTATATATCCCAACATGTACGTCCCCAAACTAGATATGGTAAATATATATCCCAACATGTACGTCCCCAAACCAGATAAGGTAATTATATACCCCAACATGTACATCCCCAAACCAGATAAGGTAACTATATACCCCAACATGTACATCCCCAAACCAGATAAGGTAACTATATACCCCAACATGTACATCCCCAAACCAGATATGGTAACTATATACCCCAACATGTACATCCCCAAACCAGATAAGGTAACTATATACCCCAACATGTACATCCCCAAACCAGATAAGGTAACTATATACCCCAACATGTACATCCCCAAACCAGATAAGGTAACTATATATCCCAAGATGTACATCCCCAAACCAGATAAGGTAACTATATACCCCAACATGTACGTCCCCAAACCAGATATGCTAATAACACCCAAACATGTACATCCGCAAACCTGATATGGTAACTATATACCGCAACATGTACATCCCCAAACCAGATATACTAATAACATACCCAAACATGTACATCCCCAAACCAGATATGGTTAATTAAATACCTCAACACATACACCCTAAGTCACAGTCTAACCACTTACCTCTAAACATGGCCATAACAGGCTTCTTGTATCTGAGCTCCCCAGTGACGATGACACGGCACTTTGTGGGTGACATACGTGTCAGACAGTACCGCAGCAGCACATAGAAGGAGTCAGCGTATGGGATTCCTCCATTGCAGCACTCACAGTCAACATGATATATGCGACCTGGTCGGCTCATTTTGTAGCAAATCTGCAGTAGCAGAACTCATTTTGTCAAACTTACAGACACTATTCTATATATTCTGAACTGATCAACTCCATTTAAAGCAAATATAAAGACTTAATTTTACCTGCTACTGTATGCAGTAAACAGTACAACCTGTGGCTGCCCTGCTGTCTTGCAGGTAAGCTCGGGAGAGTAAAAGGCTAAGGGAGGGTACCCCGAAGTAAAACAATCCCACTGCGTTGTGGGTGAGACTTTTTAGTCAAAGGCTAGCAGAGCCAACCGTAAACAAACCGACGAAAGGCAACAGAAAACCACCATCATAGTTTCTTTGTACAATCATGAATCGCAAATGTGGTTTCACAGAAGAATGTTGAGAATACCATGGACAGCTAAGAAGAGTAATGAAAATGTTCTGAAAGAGGTCAAAGCAAAAAGAGAGCTCATTTCCAATATTAGGAAGAAACAATCATCATTTTTGGGCCATGTAATGAGAAGAGAACAGCTGGAATATATTGTAACAACTGAAAAAAATTGAGGGACGAAGAGAGAGAGGGAAGCAAAGAGAGAAAATACCAGAAGCTTAAGAGAATGGCTTGGCAGAAGGTCAACAACAGAAATGATATTTAACTGTCGAGATCGAAAGTTGTGGAGAGACATGATCACCTACGCCAGTAGGCCCGGTACTTGATGATGATAAGGACTCTAATAGGGAGCCACGATAGCTCAGTGGTTAGTGAACTGGACTACAAAGGACAAGAGGTAGGGTTCGATCCCAACCGATGGCTTCCAGTTTACCCAGCATTTACTGGGAACCGGATTTTTTTCTGGGAAAGTAAAGTGGCAAGGGTGTAATACCGACCACATTGGAAAAAAAATCTGGTACCCATTTAAGGCTGGGTGAACCTGGAAGCCGTTGATCAGGATCGAACCCGAACTCTTGTCCTTGGTAGACATTTCACTAACCACTGAGCTATCGTGGCTCATCTTGTGAGATACAATCCTATAATACCAAAACACATTTGCCAAATTTGAACAAATTGGTAATTTTTCTTTTTTGTTTTCCTTTCCTTTGACAAGGGAAATTTCCTCAGCTGCCAACGACATCAAACACCCCTTTGTGACTTGGGAAACTCAGAGAATCAACAACATCAAACATCCCTTTGTGACTTGGGAAACTCAGAGAATCAACGACATCAAACATCCCTTTGTGACTTGGGAAACTCAGAGAATCAACGACATCAAACACCCCTTTGTGACTTGGGAAACTCAGAGAATCAACGACATCAATCATCCCTTTGTGACTTGGGAAACTCAGAGAATCAACGACATCAAACATCCCTTTGTGACTTGGGAAACTCAGAGAATCAATGACATCAAACATCCCTTTGTGACTTGGGAAACTCAGAGAATCAACGACATCAAACATCCCTTTGTGACTTGGGAAACTCAGAGAATCAACGACATCAAACATCCCTTTGTGACTTGGGAAACTCAGAGAATCAACGACATCAAACATCCCTTTGTGACTTGGGAAACTCAGAGAATCAACGACATCAAACATCCCTTTGTGACTTGGGAAACTCAGAGAATAACGCTTTAAGGTACCCAAACATACTGACAAATTTGCAGTGACCTTCTGACTAGACAAATAGCATGTGCGCTCCAAGCGGTCAATTTCAGGATATAAATCAACCCGAGACAGGAAATCGGAGTTCCCCGTTTGTCTGATTGGTAAACACACACAGCTGTGTGTCAAAAGTTCAAAGAAAATACTAATTTATTGGTGCGCCTAATGTTACAATAAAGTGGAATATAACGAGGCATGCCACAGGTAGGTATTGTAATTAAGGATTAAATTTAGCTAATTTTCACGGAATTTGTTTTTTCTTATTTTCTCATGATGGGCGAAATCTCAGTTGTCAAAGAAAACATCAAGCAAACCTTAGTAGCAAGGGATCGTCAGCGAACAATGCTAAGAGGAAGCCGAACATATGGGTAGATTGATAGGCTGATGGCCTCCACGTTAATAGACAACATCAGACCTCTGGTAGCCAAGGTGTTATGGCAATTTAGGTTGAATTTCAGACAATAAATCTAATGCAACCCAGGAAATGATGATAGCATTACACCGTGAGCTGTGTGTCTCATCCGTTTTGATCCTGTTTCGATATCCTGCTTGTTTACGATGAATGATAATATCGTATGACAGGGAACAGTTGGCTGTGGTCACTTTCTGCGTGATTTCGCCTTATGTTTTTTGGCGTGTGCTGAGACTGCTACGATGGGGACTACAGTTACCTTTCTTTGTTTGGGAGATGTGTTAGTAATTCGGATGATTCCACTGGCACGGGCGGTTGAGCAATTATGGATTTTAATTTGTTTGCAGTGATACCGAGGCCTTCCATAACCAATAACCAATGATACCGAGGCCTTCCATAACCAATGATACCGAGGCCTTCCATAACCAATAACCAATGATACCGAGGCCTTCCATAACCAATAACAATGATGATACAGAGGCCTTCCATAACCAATAACCAATGATACCGAGGCCTTCCATAACCAATAACCAATGATGATACCGAGGCCTTCCATAACCAATAACCAATGATGATACCGAGGCCTTCCATAACCAATAACCAATGATACCGAGGCCTTCCATAACCAATAACCAATGATGATACCGAGGCCTTCCATAACCAATAACCAATGATGATACCGAGGCCTTCCATAACCAATAACCAATGATGATACCGAGGCCTTCCATAACCAATAACCAATGATGATACCGAGGCCTTCCATAACCAATAACCAATGATGATACCGAGGCCTTCCATAACCAATAACCAATGATGATACCGAGGCCTTCCATAACCAATAACCAATGATGATACAGAGGCCTTCCATAACCAATAACCAATGATGATACCGAGGCCTTCCATAACCAATAACCAATGATGATACCGAGGCCTTCCATAACCAATAACCAATGATGATACCGAGGCCTTCCATAACCAATAACCAATGATGATACCGAGGCCTTCCATAACCAATAACCAATGATGATACCGAGGCCTTCCATAACCAATAACCAATGATGATACCGAGGCCTTCCATAACCAATAACCAATGATGACAGCATTCCATTGTCTCTCCTAGTATAAACACAACTGTACAACAAAAGTTCAAAGAAATTATTTTCCAAACTCCAAATGTAACAAATCAGAGGTTGTAACTTTACAGATAGGTGTCGCAACCTACGGTTAAACGGACATACAGTAGGCATAGATGTTGGAAGCTAGGCTCTGATATTTGTGCCTTTTGGCCCAACACATCTAACTTCAGCATTGCATTGTTGTGTACCGGGATGTCTTCGATCTCTACTTGCTTGGCCAGGCTGGATAGAGTCTTCACAGGAGTCCTACAGGGAGGTGGAGCAAGGTCTTGGTTAGCTGTTGGTCAATGACTACATTCATATCAGGCACTAGATGGGTGTCTCCATATCTGAGTACAATGATGGTCACTGACTACATTCATATCAGGCGCTAGATGGGTGTCTCCATATCTGAGTACAATGATGGTCACTGACTACATTCATATCAGGCGCTAGATGGGTGTCTCCATATCTGAGTACAATGTTGGTCACTGACTACATTCATATCAGGAGCTAGATGGGTGTCTCCATATCTGAGTACAATGTTGGTCACTGACTACATTCATATCAGGAGCTAGATGGGTGTCTTCATATCTGAGTACAATGTTGGTCCATATCTGAGTACAATGTTGGTCACTGACTACATTCATATCAGGCGCTAGATGGGTGTCTCCATATCTGAGTACAATGTTGGTCACTGACTACATTCATATCAGGAGCTAGATGGGTGTCTTCATATCTGAGTACAATGTTGGTCACTGACTACATTCATATCAGGAGCTAGATGGGTGTCTTCATATCTGAGTACAATGTTGGTCACTGACTACATTCATATCAGGAGCTAGATGGGTGTCTCCATATCTGAGTACAATGTTGGTCACTGACTACATTCATATCAGGAGCTAGATGGGTGTCTTCATATCTGAGTACAATGTTGGTCACTGACTACATTCATATCAGGAGCTAGATGGGTGTCTTCATATCTGAGTACAATGTTGGTCACTGACTACATTCATATCAGGAGCTAGATGGGTGTCTCCATATCTGAGTACAATGTTGGTCACTGACTACATTCATATCAGGAGCTAGATGGGTGTCTTCATATCTGAGTACAATGTTGGTTACTGACTACATTCATATCAGACACCAGATGGGTGTCTCCATATCTGAGTACAATGTCGGTCCATATCTGAGTACAATGATGGTCACTGACTACATTCATATTAGACACCAGATGGGTGTCTCCATATCTGAGTACAATGTTGGTTCATATCTGAGTACAATGTTGGTCCATATCTGAGTACAATGATGGTCACTGACTACATTCATATCAGACACCAGATGGGTGTCTCCATATCTGAGTACAATGTTGGTCCATATCTGAGTACAATGATGGTCACTGACTACATTCATATCAGGCACTAGATGGGTGTCTCCATATCTGAGTACAATGTTGGTCCATATCTGAGTACAATGTTGGTCACTGACTACATTCATATCAGGAATTGTACTTGTGGTTGGAAAAAAAAAATGCCCCCTCGGTCGACCCAGCCACTAGCAGAAATGGGTACCAGGGTATTACTCTGGGAAGATGAGGAATGCCGCCTGCATTGTGAGTTTCAATGCTTGAAGCGACACTATCCAGAATTCTCTGAGCACTTCTGGATAGGCGGCCGAGCATTTCATATTAGATCAAAGCATTTACCATCACGCTGCCTGAGATTGTGTCCATGTTATGCCTCCTTTATTTGCAAGTGGAAACATACAAGATTTGAGTAGCCTCAATGTGACAACAGAAAATAACAAACGCTAAATGTGAAGTAGACAAACCTGTTTCTCTGTCGACGGTGATGTTTTGGGTCCGATGGAATGATTGAGCGTTAGAGTGTATGAGATGTTCCTGACCTTGTTTCCATTCTCATCGAGTTCTTCTTCCCAGTTTGGCAAATTCAGGTCTGTAGGTATGATGGATATTAGTGAAACTTTAGTGCTAGGCAACAAATTGTGGGTGGCATTAGATAGTGTATAAAATAATTCACTTACTACAGTAAGTTAACCACTTCTAATTGTGTACGTAAACTTCCCCATTAATTATATACACATCCTACACCTTCAACCATTTACATATACTACACTATCAACTGTGTACATGTACACAAACTACACTATCAACTATGTAAACAAACCACATTATTAACTGTGTACATGTACACAAACTAAACTATCAACTGTGTACATGTACACAAACTAAACTATTAACTATGTACATGTACACAAACTATACCATCAACTGTGTAAACAAACCACATTATTAACTGTGTACATGTACACAAATTAAACTATCAACCATGTACATGTACACAAAGATAACCAGACAGAGAAGAGAAAGTGAAAGATAGATACAAGATAACCAGACAGAGAAAAGAAAGTGAAAGATAGATACAAGATAACCAGACAGAGAAGAGAAAGTGAAAGATAGATACAAGATAACCAGACAGAGAAGAGAAAGTGAAAGAGAGATACAAGATAACCAGGCAGAGAAGAGAAAGTGAAAGAGAGATACAAGATAACCAGACAGAGAAGAGAAAGTGAAAGAAAGATACAAGATAACCAGACAGAGAAGAGAAAGTGAAAGAGAGATACAAGATAACTTGGCAGAGAAGAGAAAGAGAGATACAAGATAACCAGACAGAGAAGAGAAAGTGAAAGATAGATACAAGATAACCAGACAGAGAAGAGAAAGTGAAAAAGAGATACAAGATAACCAGACAGAGAAGAGAAAGTGAAAGAGAGATACAAGATAACCAGACAGAGAAGAGAAAGTGAAAGAGAGATACAAGATAACCAGACAGAGAAGAGAAAGTGAAAGAGAGATACAAGATAACCAGACAGAGAAGAGAAAGGGAGACACAAGATAACCAGACAGAGAAGTTTAAGAGAGACACAAGATAACCAGACAGAGAAGTGAAAGAGAGATACAAGATAACCAGACAGAGAAGAGAAAGTGAAAGAGAGATACAAGATAACCAGACAGAGAAGAGAAAGAGAGACACAAGATAACCAGACAGAGAAGTGAAAGAGAGATACAAGATAACCAGACAGAGAAGAGAAAGTGAAAGAGAGATACAAGATAACTTGACAGAGAAGAGAAAGTGAGATACAAGATAACTTGACAGAGAAGAGAAAGTGAAAGAGAGATACAAGATAACCAGACAAAGAAGAGAAAGAGAGATACAAGATAACCAGACAGAGAAGAGAAAGAGAGATACAAGATAACCAGGCAGAGAAGAGGAAGAGAGATACAAGATAACCAGGCAGAGAAGAGAAAGTGAAAGAGAGATACAAGATAACTAGACAGAGAAGAGAAAGTGAAAGAGAGATACAAGATAACTAGACAGAGAAAGTGACAGAGAGATACGGGATAACATCGCGTCAAATACTTGGGCACAATAATAACATTTGATGGAAGATGCACCACGGAAATAAAAAGCACAACAGCTTAGGCCAGAATAGCATTTTAAAAAATGAAAAATATCTTATACAAAAAATCTATGTCAATAGAAATGAGAAAGAGAGTTCATCTGTGCTATATAGAACCAATTCTGACCTATGGAAGCGAATCATGGACAGTAGACAAACATATGAAAAGACGATTTGAGGCCACAGAGATGGGATTTCTCAGAAGAATGTTGAAAGTTCCCTGGACAGCTAAAAAGACCAATGAGGAAGTTCTCAAAGAGGCCAACACAAAAAGGGAGCTCCTAAAAACATCAGAAAGAAGCAATCAACATTTTTCGGGCGCATCATGAGAGGAGGAAAGTTGGAATACTTGGTTACAACTGGCAAAATAAAAGAAAAGAGAGATCGTGGACGACAAAGAGAGAAATACTGGATAGCTTAGTGTCATGGCATGGAAAACAGTCAACAGAACTCATACGATGCACTGTAGATAGAAGATTGTGGAGGGACATGATCGCCTACATCAACCGGTATGGCACATGATGATGAACAAGGTGCTTTAGAGAACAATCAAAAACATGAAAGGTAGGTTGGTGATATTAATTTCATGAGCATTCATTTCACTGAACCCACACGGCTGTCTATAAAATAAATGGACAGCCCTGTCAGCATCGGTGATTCTATGGGGAAAATGAAACATTTTTCTTGGTGTTTAAGCAAGCCAGAAATAGAATAAGGATTTCATGGCTTCTCCAACAATTGTAAGCTTTCCTTACATCCATAAGTCAAGTACCCATTTTCTGCTGGCCAAGGGAAGGCTGTCTAAACATGGGCTTGGTTTCAGAGAAGTTCTCAATGACTGACACAGGTGTATGTGGATGAAAAGGTGGTGTTAATATGGGGCTGAGATGTCAGAGAGAATATGAGATAAGGGTGGTGTTAATATGGGGCTGAGATGTCAGAGAGAATATGAGAAAAGGGTGGTGTTAATATGGGCTGAGATGTCAGGGAGAATATGAGATAAGGGTGGTGTTAATATGGGGCTGAGATGTCAGGGAGAATATGAGATAAGGGTGGTGTTAATATGGGGCTGAGATGTCAGAGAGAATATGAGAAAAGGGTGGTGTTAATATGGGGCTGAGATGTCAGAGAGAATATGAGATAAGGGTGGTGTTAATATGGGCTGAGATGTCAGAGAGAATATGAGAAAAGGGTGGTGTTAATATGGGGCTGAGATGTCAGAGAGAATATGAGATAAGGGTGGTGTTAATATGGGCTGAGATGTCAGAGAGAATATGAGAAAAGGGTGGTGTTAATATGGGGCTGAGATGTCAGAGAGAATATGAGATAAGGGTGGTGTTAATATGGGCTGAGATGTCAGAGAGAATATGAGAAAAGGGTGGTGTTAATATGGGGCTGAGATGTCAGAGAGAATATGAGATAAGGGTGGTGTTAATATGGGGCTGAGATGTCAGAGAGAATATGAGATAAGGGTGGTGTTAATATGGGGCTGAGATGTCAGGGAGAATATGAGATAAGGGTGGTGTTAATATGGGGCTGAGATGTCAGAGAGAATATGAGAAAAGGGTGGTGTTAATATGGGGCTGAGATGTCAGAGAGAATATGAGATAAGGGTGGTGTTAATATGGGGCTGAGATGTCAGGGAGAATATGAGATAAGGGTGGTGTTAATATGGGGCTGAGATGTCAGAGAGAATATGAGAAAAGGGTGGTGTTAATATGGGGCTGAGATGTCAGAGAGAATATGAGATAAGGGTGGTGTTAATATGGGGCTGAGATGTCAGAGAGAATATGAGATAAGGGTGGTGTTAATATGGGGCTGAGATGTCAGAGAGAATATGAGATAAGGGTGGTGTTAATATGGGGCTGAGATGTCAGAGAGAATATGAGAAAAGGGTGGTGTTAATATGGGGCTGAGATGTCAGAGAGAATATGAGATAAGGGTGGTGTTAATATGGGGCTGAGATGTCAGGGAGAATATGAGATAAGGGTGGTGTTAATATGGGGCTGAGATGTCAGAGAGAATATGAGAAAAGGGTGGTGTTAATATGGGGCTGAGATGTCAGAGAGAATATGAGATAAGGGTGGTGTTAATATGGGGCTGAGATGTCAGGGAGAATATGAGATAAGGGTGGTGTTAATATGGGGCTGAGATGTCAGAGAGAATATGAGAAAAGGGTGGTGTTAATATGGGGCTGAGATGTCAGAGAGAATATGAGAAAAGGGTGGTGTTAATATGGGGCTGAGATGTCAGAGAGAATATGAGAAAAGGGTGGTGTTAATATGGGGCTGAGATGTCAGAGAGAATATGAGAAAAGGGTGGTGTTAATATGGGGCTGAGATGTCAGAGAGAATATGAGAAAAGGGTGGTGTTAATATGGGGCTGAGATGTCAGGGAGAATATGAGATAAGGGTGGTGTTAATATGGGGCTGAGATGTCAGAGAGAATATGAGAAAAGGGTGGTGTTAATATGGGGCTGAGATGTCAGAGAGAATATGAGAAAAGGGTGGTGTTAATATGGGGCTGAGATGTCAGAGAGAATATGAGAAAAGGGTGGTGTTAATATGGGGCTGAGATGTCAGAGAGAATATGAGAAAAGGGTGGTGTTAATATGGGGCTGAGATGTCAGGGAGAATATGAGATAAGGGTGGTGTTAATATGGTGCTGAGATGTCAGGGAGAATATGAGATAAGGGTGGTGTTAATATGGGGCTGAGATGTCAGAGAGAATATGAGATAAGGGTGGTGTTAATATGGGGCTGAGATGTCAGGGAGAATATGAGATAAGGGTGGTGTTAATATGGGGCTGAGATGTCAGAGAGAACATGGGATAGGGGTGGTGTTAATATGGGGCTGAGATGTCAGAGAGAACAAGAGATAGGGGTGGTGTTAATATGGGGCTGAGAAGTCAGAGAGAACAAGAGATAGGGGTGGTGTTAATATGGGGCTGAGATGTCAGAGAGAACAAGAGATAGGGGTGGTGTTAATATGGGGCTGAGATGTCAGAGAGAACATGAGATAAGGGTGGTGTTAATATGGGGCTGAGATGTCAGAGAGAACATGGGATAAGGGTGGTGTTAATATGGGGCTGAGATGTCAGAGAGAACATGAGATAAGGGTGGTGTTAATATGGGGCTGAGATGTCAGAGAGAACATGGGATAAGGGTGGTGTTAATATGGGGCTGAGATGTCAGAGAGAACATGAGATAAGGGTGGTGTTAATATGGGGCTGAGATGTCAGAGAGAACATGAGATAAGGGTGGTGTTAATATGGGGCTGAGATGTCAGAGAGAACATGAGATAAGGGCGGTGTTAATATGGGGCTGAGATGTCAGAGAGAACATGAGATAAAAGTACTCAGTAACTCAAAGCTGACACCAGCATCAACTAATAATCACTCCACTACACCTCTCAAGGTAGCTCTGGAAGTAGACTAGCCTGATCAGTCAGGTGAGATGAAGGTAACCCAACACTCACAAATGTTGGGCTGAGCTCTCAGATACGTAGGTCAAGATATTATCATCCTATTGACCTATCGAGCCATAGCCAGCCCATAGGACATAGACCCAGACAGTCTTTCTCTTATCTAAATTTTTATTCTAGCAGTTTTCAATCCTTCTGAAGATATTTTATCAAATCTCGCCATTTGTCTCTGTTCTGTGCAAGCAACTCTATATCTCATTGAGGGAGCCAATTCCTACTGCTCTTGCCTCTCTCATCAATGTTCTTCTCAGTGTCTCTCTGGGTCTTCCTTTTTTCCTCTTACCTGTTGTTTCCCACATGAGGGCTTGCTTTGCTATTCAGTTATTATCTCTCCTCATCACATGTCCAACATATGACCATCATCTTTTCTTTATTACTGAAGATATTAGTGGTTGATTGGCGATTTCTCTAATTTCCTCGTTTGTTTTGAATTCGTTCCATGCTATACCAAGTATTTTCCTTAGACATTTATTTTTGAATGCGTTCAACTTTGTTTCTATATCTCTTGTTGTTTTCCAGCTTTCACACGCATACGTAAGGGTTGATAGTACATTTGATTTGAATAGGGTAATTTTTGTGTTTGTGCTGATGAATTTTGATTTCCACAACTTTTCACGGCTTCTGAAAGTCATTGCTTAGATAACGCAGAGGACGAATATGAACCCTGCAAGTGGAGCAGACTCACCAAATGTTTTCCGAGATCCAACAAAGTTACGAAAGAAGGGTGAATCTGTGAAGAGACATTCGAAGATGGTGTCAATGTTGATGGCAAACACTTCGTCCAGATACATCTTCTCTAGGTGGTCGTGGCAGTCACAAAAATATTCACCTGCAAACAAGAAACAAATCAATATGAGAATTTATTGCTAAGATGAGGGTCTAGATATGCTGTTGCAGATATCTCAGTGAGCGTTTTTGTAAACAGAGATGCCTTGTTGCAATTTGTGTTCTAGTTGATATCAAGTACATTGGTGTTTTATTGCAAGTTGTGTTCTTCTTGATATCACATACAGAGATGCCTTGTTGCAATTTGTGTTCTAGTTGATATCAAGTACATTGGTGTTTTGTTGCAATTTGTGTTCTAGTTGATATCAAGTACATTGGTATTTTGTTGCAAGTTGTGTTCTTCTTGATATCACATACAGAGATGTCTTGTTGCAATTTGTGTTCTTCTTGATATCACATACAGAGATGTCTTGTTGCAATTTGTGTTCTTCTTGATATCACATACAGAGATGCCTTGTTGCAATTTGTGTTCTAGTTGATATCAAGTACATTGGTGTTTTGTTGCAATTTGTGTTAATCTTGATATCACATACAGAGATGCCTTGTTGCAAGTTGTGTTCTTCTTGATATCAAGTACATTGGTGTTTTGTTGCAAGTTGTGTTCTTCTTGATATCACATACAGAGATGTCTTGTTGCAAGTAGTGTTCTTCTTGATATCAAGTACAGAGATGCCTTGTTGCAATTTTTGTTCTAGTTGATATCAAGTACATTGGTGTTTTGTTGCAAGTAGTATTCTTCTTGATATCACATACAGAGATCATGGGAGAGTGTGTGTATGCATTGGTAGCCTAGTTGAGAAAAACCACCCGACTGAGCTATCAACGTTCAGACACCCCGTGTTCAAATCCTACTGGAAGAAGTGCAAGTTGTACTCGTGGTTTGAAAAAAAAATACCCCCTGTGGTCGACCCAGCCACTAGCAGAAATGGGTACCAGGTAGTACTCTGGGAAGGTGAGGAATGCTGACTCACAGTGAGTTTTAATGCTTGAAGAGACACTATCCAGAAGTCTCCGAAACACTTATGGATAGGTGGCTGAGCACATATGGTTGAAAACTCGTGTACTAAGATGCTGATTCAAGTCTTGTACTTTACCTTTACGTACAGAGATGTCTTGTTACAAGTTGTGTTCTTGTTGATATCACATACAGAGATGTCTTGTTAAAAGTTGTGTTCTTGTTGATATCACATACAGAGATGTCTTGTTAAAAGTTGTGTTCTTGTTGATATAACATACAGAGATGTCTCGTTACAAGTTGTGTTCTTGTTGATATCACATAGAGAAGTTCTTGTTGATATCACATACAGAAGTTCTTGTTGATATCAAATACAGAAGTTCTTGTTGATATCACATACAGAAGTTCTTGTTGATATCACATACAGAAGTTCTTGTTGATATCAAATATAGAAGTTCTTGTTGATATCAAATACAGAAGTTCTTGTTGATATCACATACAGAAGTTCTTGTTGATATCACATACAGAAGTTCTTGTTGATATCAAATACAGAAGTTCTTGTTGATATCAAATACAGAAGTTCTTGTTGATATCACATACAGAAGTTCTTGTTGATATCACATACAGAAGTTCTTGTTGATATCACATACAGAAGTTCTTGTTGATATCAAATACAGAAGTTCTTGTTGATATCAAATACAGAAGTTCTTGTTGATATCACATACAGAAGTTCTTGTTGATATCAAATACAGAAGTTCTTGTTGATATCAAATATAGAAGTTCTTGTTGATATCAAATACAGAAGTTCTTGTTGATATCACATACAGAAGTTCTTGTTGATATCAAATACAGAAGTTCTTGTTGATATCACATACAGAAGTTCTTGTTGATATCACATACAGAAGTTCTTGTTGATATCACATACAGAAGTTCTTGTTGATACCAAATACAGAAGTTCTTGTTGATATCAAATACAGAAGTTCTTGTTGATATCAAATACAGAAGTTCTTGTTGATATCAAATACAGAAGTTCTTGTTAATATCACATACAGAAGTTCTTGTTGATATCACATACAGAAGTTCTTGTTGATATCAAATACAGAAGTTCTTGTTGATATCACATACAGAAGTTCTTGTTGATATCACATACAGAAGTTCTTGTTGATATCACATACAGAAGTTCTTGTTGATATCACATACAGAAGTTCTTGTTGATATCACATACAGAAGTTCTTGTTGATATCACATACAGAAGTTCTTGTTGATATCAAATACAGAAGTTCTTGTTGATACCAAATACAGAAGTTCTTGTTGATATCACATACAGAAGTTCTTGTTGATATCACATACAGAAGTTCTTGTTGATATCACATACAGAAGTTCTTGTTGATATCAAATACAGAAGTTCTTGTTGATATCAAATACAGAAGTTCTTGTTGATACCAAATACAGAAGTTCTTGTTGATATCACATACAGAAGTTCTTGTTGATATCACATACAGAGATGACAGAAACTTTGACCCAGAAAGAACACATCTGATTAGAGAAACTGAAATCTCAATAGAACTGAGTAAATGTCATCAAACAAACCTGTTTTGGGAACCGCTTGCACACAGTGACATCACAAATAAATGTGAATATTAAGTAGGAGTCATCAGTCATTTAGTGATGTTTTAGTCTGCCCTCCGTGAAGAAAAGATTTAACCAGAGAATCACAAAAACAAGCACGCCAATGGGAAACAGCAGGTTAAAGAAAACGAGGTTGATCTTCTTGTGGGACACCTAGAAGAACACTAACAAGAGAGGCAAAAATGACAGGCATTGACACTCTTACTAAGAGGCTGACCAAGATTAGGGACTTGTGGTGTGTACGTCCAGTGTGATAACTAATGGAATGTGAAGGATGATAGAATTTGTCAGTAGATTAGAACTTACAAGAAATCATTCTAATATTGTCACATTTTAGTACACAATATAAAACTGATCTACTGCCATGATATATTATATTACAAGTCTCACTTCTACTGTACCCTAAAGATATCAAATTAGAATTATCACATCTACTGTGCCCTAATGATATCAAATTAGAATTATCACCTCTACTGTGCCCTAATGATATCAAATTAGAATTATCACCTCTACTGTGCCCTATAGATATCAAATTAGAATTGTCACCTCTACTGTACCCTAAAGATATCAAATTAGAATTATCACCTCTACTGTGCCCTAATGATATCAAATGAGAAATCTCACTTCTACTGTACCCTAAAGATATCAAATTAGAATTATCACCTCTACTGTACCCTGGAAAATGCAAAATTGAAATAAACAAAAGAATAGGTATGGCAAAAAGTAATTTAAATGCCATGAAAAATATACTAACAACAAAACAAATATCAGCAGGGCTGAAACTAAGAATGGCAAAATGTTACATCTTCTCAATATTCCTGTATGGTGCAGAAACATGGACATTAGACAAGAAAACATAACAGAAAATTGAAGCCTTTGAAATGTGGATTTATAGAAGAATAGGTAGAATTGGATGGAAAGAAAAGAAAGTTTTAAAACAACTGAAAATAAAAAGAGAACTACTAAATACAATTAAGACAAGACAAATGAAATTTTTGGGGCATGTATAAAGACACAACAGCCTACTAAAAGTAATATTGGAGGGGAAAATACAAGGTAAAAGAGGCAGAGGCAGACCAAGACTAACATGGACGAGTAACATCAAAAGATGGACAAGTCAATCTATGACAGCCTGCACCATCAAAGCAAGAAACAGAGTAGAATGGCGATCCATGGTAGCCAACTTTCGTTGCGAAGAAGGCACTCGACGACGACTGTACCCTAAAGATATCATATTAGAATTATCACCTCTACTGTGCCCTAATGATATAAAATGAGAAATCTCACTTCTACTGTACCCTAAAGATATCAAATTAGAATTATCACCTCTACTGTGCCCTAATGATATAAAATGAGAAATCTCACTTCTACTGTACCCTAAAGATTTCAAATTAGAATTATCACCTCTATTGTACCCATAAGATATTAAATTAGAATTATCACCTCTACTGTACCCTAAAGATATCAAATTAAAATTATTATCTCTACTGTACCCTAAAGATATCAAATTAGAATTATCACATCTATTGTACCCTTAAGATATTAAATTAGAATTATCACCTCTACTGTACCCTAAAGATATCAAATTAGAATTATCACCTCTACTGTACCCTAAAGATATCAAATTAGAATTATCACCTCTACTGTACCCTAATGATATCAAATGAGAATTCTCACCTTCACTATCATCACTAGAGTCCAGAAAGCTTGGAGGTATCACCGAGAGGCCAGAAGTGACATCCGCTAGAGGAATTGGTACTTCACCGGCAGACATGTTAAATACTTCATCTGAGACAAAGGCATCTGTGTCCTCGGTGCTGAGGGCATGGTTGTTCTCAGCTGTTGTTGTGGCTGCTTCAGAGTCCGTTGCCTGCTCCTAAACAACAACAGCAACAACGAGTAAACACAAATGCGGGCGTACCAAATTAAGGATACATAAAGCAAAAGGAGCATTCATCACACTAGGAAACATTTGGAAATCCAAAGAAATTATGTTCAACACAAAAATAAACATTTTCAACTCCAATGTTAAATCAATCCTATTATATGGGTGTGAAACATGGAGAACAACAAAAATGACAATCATGAAGATACAGACCTTCATCAATGGATGCTTGCACAGAATAAAAGGATGGAAATCTTCTTCCTCTTCTTCCTTCCTTCCTCATTTACCTTTCAGTGTCGAGGGGATATATCATTTGTGGTCTTTTGCTCTTCTGTATGCTTCTGCTATCCCGTGTGTTACCGGGGCCTCATTATGAGGGAGGTAAAGAATAGTGACACTGTGACGTTCCAGGCATGTCATAAGAGGCGACTAAGGAGGTTGATCGATGGCTTGACAAGCTGTCATTGTAAAAAGTATTGTTATGGAAACAGAGCCATAGATTTTAGAAGCAGTGATCTCTGCAATATGTACCATTTTGGCACGCAAGGTTTCTGTTTTTGAGATTGTGGTACTGTCTTCGGCTCGAAAGGATGATAGATAGATAGATAGATAGATAGATGCTTCTGCTGCTGTTATGTTTCCTAGTGTTTCTAATATTTCATCAATCCATCTTTTTCGAGGTCAGCCCTTGGGTTTGGTGTTCTCCAACGCTTCTTGAAGGCTCTTTGTGTTGTGTTTTGATCTTTCTGCCTTATCATGTGGCCAAACTACAGTCGAACCTGGTCTTAGGACCACCTGTTTAAAGCGTTTCCCTGGTTATAGGACCGGGTCTACAATTTCCCCGAGTTTTTTACTATATGCTAACACTGATTACGGCGCTCACCGTATGACGCGACCAGAGACCAGGCTAATTAACCGCCGCCAATGTTATTTATCCTGTTTACGACACGCGGGTAGTAATCCGAGATAAAGATACACTGACCAGCCAGTCCTTATCCGTCTCGCTGGGAGCCATAAACGATCGACACAGGTGTCTCCTACAGGTGTCGAAGTTTTACCGTATTTAGTGAGTCCCAGATTACAGTGGGACGTGTTATGTTTATCAGTCAATACTGGTGTGAGAAAAACGGCAGACACAGATCTATGATTCGTGAAGTGACATCACTTCGCGGTTCCGTCTAGACCAGAGTAGACCATTGCGTGGCCCGTATACATTACAGGAATTAACTAAAGAATTAGTTATTGCCCGCTTAGAGTGTATTCACGTACATGTACAGTATCTCAGTGAATTATTTTTGTGGATTTTAAAAGTGTTACACACAATATAGGAAATGGCCAGTGTCAAAAGTGTAAAACCAAAAGCATTAACGCTGGAAGAACGAATATCAGTGATTCGACAAAATATTTTTGTGTGTTTAACTATCGTGTTTTATGAAAAGTGTCCAACCAGTGGCTATTGTAGACCGACATGTGCACTATGTTCTACTCATGGATTACGCTGATTTGCAGGTTAGTTTTCATAGTGCTTAGGATCAAATTTTTTTTATCGCTCTATTTATTATGTGAAACCTGTGAGGCAGGACCACCTGTCCTATGGGACCAGTTTTTGAAAGTCCCGTGAATGGTCGCCTTAGACAGGTTCGACTGTATTATATCTGTTGTTTCTTTCTGTGTGGGGGGGGGGGGGGGGGGGGGGGGGGAAGAGGGGGGGGGGGGAGGCACACATCACTGTCTTACACCAGATCTAACTTTGAAGTGGTATGTAAAACCTGCTGCTGTACTGACTATGCAGCTACTGTTGATTTCTTCTTCTTCTACCTTTCAGCTCCCTGTGGAGCATAGGTCTTCAACAAACACTTTCCAAGCCGTTCTCTTTCTTGCCATTCTTTTAAGATCGTTCCATGTCTTCCCCATCATCTTTATCTCTGCTTCTATCTGTTTTCTCCAAGAATTCCTTGGTCTTCCTCTTTGTCTTGTCCTTGGAGATTCCAAAAAAGGGCCTGTTGTGTAATACTCTCAGTTGGCTTCTGCAGTGTGTGTCCTATCCAACGCCATCATCTTCACTGTATCTCTTTATCCACTGGTATTTGACTGGTACATTTCCATAATTCTATGTTAGTGATTTTGTCCTGCCATTTCTATCCTTTTATTCTGCGTAAGCATCCATTAATGAAAGTCTGTATCTTTATGATTGTCATTTTAATTGTTCTCCATGTTTCACAGCCTACTATTAATGTAGAGACTTTTAATAAGGTTGGTTAGATGTTGGCTTACTCCGTATGTTAATAGTATCTCCCACAGTTGTTCTCTGTTTACTCTGTTGAATGTTTTTTCCTGGTCAATGAAAGCTATGTACACATTTTAATTGTGTTCTGTCGTTTTTTCTGCCAGCTGTTTTAATGTGAATAGAGCGTCAGTACATCCTCTGTATTTTTCAGAACCCCATTTGAGAATTGCTTAACTGTAGTTCTATTATTGGTCTCAGCCTTTTTTCCAAGATTTTGGCTTATAACTTTCCCACATGGCTCAGAAGTGATATACCTCTATATTGGTTGCAGTCTCTTTTGCTACTTTTATTTTTTCCATATTGGTATGATGATTGCCTGTTGCCAGTCTTCTGGGGTTATTTGTTGGTGCCATGCTGTATTGGATATTTTGTGCAGCCATTGCACTCCTATTTCTCCTGCTGCTGCTATTATTTCTATTGGTATGTTATCTATCCCCAGTACTTTATTTCTTGGTGCATATTTGATTACTTCTTCAATTTCCTCTTTCATGATGTTGGGTTCAGTATTTGTACTTTCTTACGTGGTTTTTGTTGCATTATTTGGTAGTTGATGCCATGTTTAATCATCATCATCATCATCGGGTGCCGTCTCCGCAACGAAAGTTGGCTACCATGGAGCGCCATTCCACTCTGTCTCTTGCTTTGATGGTGCAGGTTGTCATAGGCTGATTTGTCCATCTTTTGATGTTACTCATCCATGTTAGTCTTGGTCTGATTCTGCCTCTTTTACCTTGTATTTTCCCCTCCAGGATTACTTTTAGTAGGCTGTTGTGTCTTATAACATGGCCCAAAAATCGCATTTGTCTTGTTTGAATTGTGCTTAGTAGTTCTCTTTTCATTTTTAGCTGTTTTAAGACTTTATCGTTTGTTTTCTTTTCCTTCCATCCAATTCTACCTATTCTTCTATATATCCACATTTCAAAGGCTTCAATTCTCTGTTCTGATTTCTTGTCGAATGTCCATGTTTCCGCACCATATAGGAATATTGAGAAGATGTAACATTTTGTTATTCTTAGTTTTAGCCCAGGTGTTATTTGTTTTGATGTTAGTATGTTCTTCATGACATTAAAATTACTTTTTGCTAATCCTATTCTTTTGTTTCAGCTGTACATTTTCCATCACTGGTTATAGTATGTCCAAGGTAGTTGTAGTTCTGAACTGTCTCCAGGTCTATTCTTTCAATTTTGATATCCACTTGTGGGTTTTGAGTATTTTCTTTATTTATGATCATAGTTTTATCCTTTTTGATATTCATATCTAGTCCATATTTTTTGCTTGTCATGTTTATTTCATTAAGTAATTGTAGATCTTTAGGATTTTCTGCTAGTAGAACAGTATCATCAGCATATCTTAGGTTATTGATTATATTTCCATTAATGTTTAGGCCTGGTATCTCTGAGATGTTTTTAAAGATTTGTTCAGTGTATAGATTGAACAAGCTTGGTGATAGGATGCATCCATGTTTAATAGATCTTGAAAATATTCTTTCCATCTCTGTTGCATATGTTGGTTATTTGATATTGGCTGTCTGTCTTTGTTATTTATGAGCTCAGTAGGATTGTGGCTTTATTTTTTTTTGCTCTAGTTATTTTTACTGCTTTGTAGAAATCTCTTGTGGCTGTCTTCAAGTCCCTGCTCATATTTCGTCTGGATTCTTTCCATTTGTTTTGCTTAGCTTCTTTGATCAAAATGATCACTTTTTTCGAACTAAGGCATATTTTTCTTGGTTCTAGTTTTCTCTCCAATTTTTAATCAGTTTCTTCTTTTCTTTAATTGCTTCTCTGATTAAATCGTTCCACCACGGGGAGCTCTTCTTCCCTACTTTTGTCCTTAGTTTTGTTCCACATACTGTTGTTGCGATGTTGATTACTGTTTTCTTAAACTGCTTCCACTCTTCTTCTATTATGCTAACTTTATTAGGGAGTTACTTGAATTCCTCTGTTAGTTTTTCTTCTAGGGTTTTCCTTGATCTTCTAATTGTTTTATTTTTATTGTCTCTTCTTTTTGCTTCTTTAGCTTGTTTCCGTATCTTCTTTTTGTTTTTGGCTGTCTGAGTGTAACCATAACCATTTTATGATCCATGTCGTCTGTGATATTAGGGATTGCTCTGCTGTCGGTTACTCTTTTCTTGTTCTGTTTTCTTGTTAGTATAAAATCTATCTGTCTTCTGCATGTTGTGTCATTCCACTTGTACCAGGTGTATACTTGCGGCTCTCTGTGTTTGAAGAATGTGTTGGTGATAAATAAATCATTTTGATTACATATTTCCAGCAGTCTGCTTCCATTTTCATTTATTTCAGCTGTCTTATGGCCAAAGGGTCTCAGGATATCCCTGTTCTCAATGTTGCATTACCCACACCTTCCATTAAAATCTCCCATCACTAACATGTTGTCGCTTTCATCAATCTTGTTGACAATTTCATTTAGTGTCTCACACAAATTCTTTGTTGTCTTTTTCATTGTAGTTACATGATACATAAATGTTTATGTAAGTTGTTACATGATACATAAATGTTTATGTAAGTTGTTTTTCGATCGTCTTCTAGTAGTTGGGTTGTGATAATACTTTGTGAGTAGTATTTTATTTCTAGAATGTTCATTGCATGTTCTGGGTCGATGATAAATCCTACTCCGTGTCTTTCTCTCTCTGTGTTGTCGACTCCTGAGCATATTATCGTGTGGTTCATGTATGGTTTCTTTATCTGTTGTCCTTTTACTCTGGTGTCCACTAATTCTAGTATTTTAATTTTCTTCTTTGTCATTTCTTCTATAAGTTCAACTTCTTTGTTTTCTGTTCCACATATATTGATGTAGCTACTTTATATTTGTGGTCTATCTCCATTTTTCTGTGATTTCTTTGAGCAAAACATGTATATCCCTTAGCGACCTGCTGAAACTGTCATACGTTAAGGGTTTCACTTAAAAACACATGGGAGTAGCCTGGAGATGTTTCCCAACGTGCTAGATGTGTCACATGCAATCTATTATGGTCTAGACAGATTTGTGCCCCCTGTAGGCAGGACATTTCCATAGATTGTATCCGCCCCCCCCCCCCCTCTCCAGCAACCAATAAATTGTTCATCATCATCATCAAGTACTGGGCCTGCTGGCGTAGGTGATCATGTCTCTCCACAACTTTCAATCTTGATAGTTCTTTATCATTTCTGTTGTTGACCTTCTGCCAAGCCATTCTCTTAAGCTGTCTGGTATTTTCTCTCTTTGTTTCCCTCTATCTCTTCGTCCCTCAATTTTCCCAGTTATTACAATATATTCCGGTTGTTCTCTTCTCATTACATGGCCAAAAAATGATGATTGTTTCTTCCTAATATTGGAAATTAGCTCTATTTTTGCTTTGACCTCTTTCAGAACATTTTCATTACTCTTCTTAGTTGTTCATGGTATTCTCAACATTCTTCTGTAAAACCACATTTCTACAGACTGATTTTCTTGTCTGTTGTCCTATTGTCCATGATCCACATCCATATGTTAAGACTGGCTCTACATAACATTTAAGAACTCTTTTTCTTGTTTCTATTGTCAACAATGGATTGCCTAGTATCTTCCTCGTGTTGTGGGAAAGCTGAAAGTGTTCATAGAACACTGATATACTGTTCTAGTGAATGTGCTGCATATTGAAAAAAGGTGCACTACTCATGATGCACAAATCTGGCTCACTGTAACAGTCATCATGCACCGTCCAAGTAGTCTGTGGACCCAATAAATGAAGTCAGGCCTCCACTTGGCTGAAACACTCAGTCCGACTACAGTCCAAGCTTCTGGAAAATTTGCAGTCGGACTCAGATCACACATCCCATCCCAGGACAAAGTTAGGGTTTGGTCCTTGTTCCATTTTACACTTCAATTAACAGTTGTCGCCTGCAGCATGAATCTCTGTCAGCTGGTGCCAAAACTGTTATACTGAGAATGAAAGCGATAGCAAGATAGAAAAGAAAGAGAAAGTGATACAAAGAGAAAGAGAAATGATAGAAAGAAAGAGAGATAACAGAGAGACAGAAAGCGATAGAAAAAGAGGGAGAGAGAGAAAATGATAGAAAGAGTGAGAAACAGAGAGATGAAGAGAGAAAATGAAAGAATAGTGAGACAGAGAGAGAAAGCAATAGAAAGAGAGAGAGAATGCAATAGAGAGAGAAAGCAATAGAGAAAGAAAGCAATAGAAAGAGAGAGAGATAGAATGCATTAGAGAGAGAGAAAGCAATAGAAAGAGAGAGAGACAGAGAGAAAATGACAGAAAGAGAGAGAGAGAACAGAGAGAAAGACAGAGAGAAAACGATAGAAAGAGAGAGAGAAATAGAACAGAGATAGTGAGAGAAAATGATAAAAAAAACATGAGAGATACAGAGAGATGTAAGTTTAAGAGAGGAATGTAATACATAGAGAGGATATAAGAAAGAATTATCGCACAACAAAAATAAATGAGAATAAAGAGATGAACAAGATCACAGAGGTGTCACCTTTCCAGATAGGATCTCCTCCTTCAACTTCTCTGATAATTCTTCCAGAGCTTGTGGCGGAACATAGTCTTCATCATCTGATGTCAGGCCCAGGTCATCGCCGTAGCTGTAGTGGACCCATGTCCACATCTCCTTGGCCGACATCGGCTGAAGGACACAAGTATCAGTTAGTCTCATCAAATATAGAAGAATGTGGCAGTGAGAACTCTACATTCAAGAGGGTATTGTAAATAAGGGGGAGGTATGTAAGCGGATCATGGACAGTAGACAAACAAATTAAAAGAAGTTAGAGGCCACAGAGATGGGATTTCTCAGAAGAATGTTGAAAGTTCCCTGGACAGCTAAAAAGACCAAAGTTCTCAAAGAGGCCAACACAAAAAGGCCGCTCCTAAAAACAGCAGAAAGAAACAATCAACATTTTTTGGGCACATCACGAGAAGAAGAAAGTTGGAATACTTGGTTACAACTGGCAAAATAAAAGGAAAGAGAGATCGCGGACAACAAAGAGAGAAAATACTGGATAGCTTGGTATCATGGCATGGAAAACAGTCAACAACAGAACTCATACGATGCACTGTAGATAGAAGATTGCGGAAGGACATGATCACCTACGCCAACCGGTATGGCACATGATGATGATGATAAGAGCTTATTGAACATTGAGAGCATTGTGAACAAGGGGGGTTCACAATGTTCAATAAGAGCTTATTGAACATTAATGAGAGCATTGTGAATAAGAGGGGTTCACAATGCTCAATAAGAGCTTATTGAACATTAATGAGAGCATTGTGAATAAGGGGGGTTCACAATGCTCAATAAGAGCTTATTGAACATTAATGAGAGCATTGTGAATAAGGGGGGTTCACAATGCTCAATAAGAGCTTATTGAACATTAATGAGAGCATTGTGAATAAGGGGGGTTCACAATGCTCAATAAGAGCTTATTGAACATTAATGAGAGCATTATGAACAAGGGGGTTCACAATGCTCAATAAGAGCTTATTGAACATTAATGAGAGCATTATGAACAAGGGGGTTCACAATGCTCAATAAGAGCTTATTGAACATTAATGAGAGCATTGTGAACAAGGGGGGTTCACAATGCTCAATAAGAGCTTATTGAACATTAATGAGAGCATTGTGAATAAGGGGGGTTCACAATGTTCAATAAGAGCTTATTGAACATTAATGAGAGCATTATGAACAAGGGGGTTCACAATGCTCAATAAGAGCTTATTGAACATTGAGAGCATTGTGAACAAGGGGGGTTCACAATGTTCAATAAGAGCTTATTGAACATTAATGAGAGCATTGTGAATAAGGGGGTTCACAATGCTCAATAAGAGCTTATTGAACATTAATGAGAGCATTGTGAATAAGGGGGGTTCACAATGTTCAATAAGAGCTTATTGAACATTAATGAGAGCATTATGAACAAGGGGGTTCACAATGCTCAATAAGAGCTTATTGAACATTAATGAGAGCATTATGAACAAGGGGGTTCACAATGCTCAATAAGAGCTTATTGAACATTAATGAGAGCATTGTGAACAAGGGGGGTTGACAATGCTCAATAAGAGCTTATTGAACATTAATGAGAGCATTGTGAATAAGAGGAAGTGGAGAGCATTACCAAACAAGACGGCTTCTGGATGCATACATTAATGGGACCAGCTAACAGTGCAAGGGACAAATAGGGCTTCTGGATGCATACATTAATGGGATCAGCTAACAGTGCAAGGGACAAATAGGGCTTCTGGATGCATACATTAATGGGATCAGCTAACAGTGCAAGGGACAAATAGGGCTTCTGGATGCATACATTAATGGGACCAGCTAACAGTGCAAGGGACAAATAGGAAAAAGGGAAGAGACCATAGGTAGCTATATCTACCACTAGTACTGCCATAAAGCAAACAACAACGAGTTTTGGAGAAATAAGAGAAAAGTGTGCCATGACGAACACCTGACAATTAACACAACAAAGAAAACAGAAAAGATCAAGTCTACAATAACACAAGTCCCCCGTCATGTGAAGACTCCAAGAACAAAGTTTTGATTACATTCCAAAAGTTCTTTCAAAACTTTTCACAAGACTCTTGTGGAAAGTTTTCTGGCTAACAACTAAAAGTTTCTCACTGTCATTAGCTGTCCCGATTCCTTCTCTTTTTTCAATATCACTTTCATTTCAAGTGATATGCACTTGCGTTTCTTGTCAGTACTGGAAGCCATCGCAATAACAAATCTAACGACTTGCGAATAGATTTGAACAGGCGTGTGGATGTGTGTCAATAAAAAAGTAAAGAGCCCCCGTCAAGCAAAGTGGAGTATAGGGAATATGGTGTTAGTGACCATAAATTTTACAGACCTTCGGCACATGATTTTTGGGGTAATGTGGTCAGTATTACGCCCGTGCCGCTTTACTTTCCCAGAAAAAATCCGGTACCCATATAAGGCTGGGTGAACCTTAAAGCCGTCGGTTAGGATCGAACCCTACCTCTTGTCCTTTGTAGTCCTGTTCACTAACCAGTGAGTTATCGCGGCTCCGATGTGCGCCAATACTCAGCTGTTATGATGAAAGCCTACTGGCCCAACTAATCTTTTCTCCAACTGCAGCCACAACTTTTACTGTATGCTTTTGGTTACCCAAGTTATACCTCTCCACAACATTGATGCTCAGCGACCACATCTATCATGATGACAGTAAGTAAAATATGTGTAAGGTCACCTTTGTCTATGTCCCAGGACATGCGGGAGTACAGAGAAATAAAAGAGTGAACAGGTTGGCTAGCTGTGCTATTGTTGAGGACGATCAACCAATGGATCGGGCAGACATCATCAATACCCTCCAGGACGTGGGAAGAACACAGGACTTCGACAACCATGAGTCAACATCACTCATTCGGATGAAAGAGATGGGAGTTAAGATGGGCACAGCCAGAAACGAGAAATTTAGTGGGCATGTAAGAAGACTTATCAACCAACACAGAACTGGAGTCGTCAGTCACTGGACACTGAGAGACTTGCTGAGGAGGAGATCTGAGCACATATGGACATGTTTGGAGTGCAATGATGATGAGCTGCTAATAACTCAATACTTCTCCCATCCCCTGCCATGTGCTAGTAGGCCTTAAGAGTCATGCTTTGTCAATATGGCCACACAATTTACACACCAACAGGCGAAGTACACACTGTTAACAGATTTTGTTTTACTCGGCAAATTGTCACAAAACAAGTTATAACCGATTTGCATGCTGGGTAGCAGCATTATAACAAATGTGTTTAAATATAAGGTAAAGAGGATAATTTACACATTCTGTGTCAGGTCTACGTTTCATTAACAAAATCATTTTTACAATAGCGGCTTGTTAAACCTCTGATGAATGGTTCTATACCAAGCTGGAGAAAAATAATTCCTCCATTTTGGCACAAACACAAAACTTAGACTATTCAAATCAAATGTACTATCAACCCTTACGTATGCGTGTGAAAGCTGGAAAACAACAAGAGATATAGAAACAAAGTTGAATGCTCTAGAAAATAAATGTCTAAGGAAAATACTTGGTATAGCGTGGAACGAATTCAAAACAAACGAGGAAATTAGAGAAATCGCCAATCAACCACTAATATCTTCAGTAATAAAGAAAAGACGATGGTCATATGTTGGACATGTGATGAGAAGAGATAATAACCGAATAGCAAAGCAAGCCCTCATGTGGGAAACAACGGGTAAGAGGAAAAGAGGAAGACCAGGGAGACACTGAGAAGAACATTGATGAGAGAGGCAAGAGCAGCAGGAATCAGCTCCCTCAATGAGATAGAGCTGCTTGCACAGAACAGAGACAAATGGCAAGATTTGATAAAATATGGACTTCCGTTTCTAAGATGGTGGATCTAGTCCACGTTCTCTCGATCGTTGCAGAAAGTGCATTGGATGTCTGATTAATTTCGCTTCTCCATTGCACTCCTATGCGTTAAAGTCAGGATGATGATATACTTATTACATCCGAGCCGATAAAACAATGTCGTACGCCGGCAATGTACCATTTTCGACAAATCAAGTGTTATGAGTGCGACCTTCCATCGTATAGGCTTGTTCTGCGCTTTACGTCACATTGGTGCTGTTCATGACCATTGTTGGATTTGCTTGACTCAAGTTATTTCCATGTTACTTTTTAATATGAAATGCTTCGTCAGCCGCAGTTTTATCTCTTTGGGAAATTTGCACCATGTTCTGTTCGTTGTAGGCTACATTCACTAGAGTAATCAAGAATTTAAAGGACGCGTCATTGCTGTGCTTGCGCCATTTTTATGTGTGCTACGTCATCGTAATGGCTCATCGTAAATCCCTAGACCGGCCATACGCTATTCTTACGGTCTGTTGTTTGATGTGCGACGGGGATAATCTGACGACTAACTGTATGTACGAAGTTGGAGTCAACAATGATGGCCTAACATCATCAAGCACTATACATTTTTAAAGAAATATGACGATCATCACTTTCGGGAGGACGTGAACTTCTGGTATATGGTGGATAGGCGGCAGGAACCATTGCAGGCTATGCATGAAAAGTGTTCCTTGTTGCAGTTTCCTCATATTCCAAGTCCATGGGGGACTGGTTGGTCTCGAGGCAAGACGCCAGCCTCGGGACAGAGAGGTTGTGGGTTCAAATCTCGGCTACACCGGTTGGGATTTTTATTTATGATTTCTCTCTGCGACAACCACCCCTGGTCTCAGGAGCAAGGCCCGGCTTGAAACGTCAGTTACTCATCGACGGAAAAAACATGAGTACCTCCGAAGTCGGAGTTATCTGCCTGTGCGGCGAGGGACCCCTGTGCACACGGCTGCCAGGGAAAAATGGATTAACACGCAAAATTCAGTTCCTAGTCTCTAGGGACTTTGTCAGAGTTGAAAGCTGGCGAACGCAACAACAACAACAACAACAATAAAATATCTTTAAAAGAATTGAAAACTGCTAGAATAAAAATTTAGATAAGAGAAGTATCTTGGTCTACACCCTATGGGCCGGCTACTGCTCAAAAGGTCAATAGATAGATAGAAAGAGGATAAAATTTGGGAATTTTTAAAATGGATGCTATATCAGAATTCTTGTTATAACCGGTCTCGTTATAAGTAGATTATATTCTATTAATATCTATTCCCACTACACCAAGCAAATAAATACTATAATAAATGAAAAAAAAAATGACAGAACACTGATTAAAAGTATTGACTTCACTGCAAGAAACTGGCCAGCAACCCATAGCTGATCAAGACCCCCTCCAGTAACAAAATACTAGGTCATGAGTGGAGGATCATGACATCCATGATGCGATGGGATTTATTGATAGAAATAATGAAAATGGAAAATGAAAAGAAATTGAGAAAGAAATGGTCGAATGAAAGAAAATATTTCTACCTGGTCAAGTAATGCATTCTGCCAAATTCTGAAGAGCATCATATATGTCTTGTCTCGGGCACCAAATGAGGTGAAGAAGTAACGGTCCTTTTCTGAGGTAATCTGGATGGCGTTTGGTATCACACGGGCTGTCTTCTCCTTGGTTATTGCATTGATGTCTTTGCAGGGTATCATCAACTTGATTCACAAAATAATGTAACAGAGTCAATTTTGTTATTAAATTATAACATTGAACTATAACAATTATCAAACCTAATTATAACATTGAACTATAAAAATTATCAAACCTAATTATAACATTGAACTATAACAATTATCAAACCTAATTATAACATTGAACTATAACATTTAACAAACCTAATTATAACATTGAACTATAACAATTACCAAACCTAATTATAACATTGAACTATAACAATTATCAAACCTAATTATAACATTGAACTATAACAATTATCAAACCTAATTATAACATTGAACTATAACAATTACCAAACCTAATTATAACATTGAACTATAACAATTACCAAACCTAATTATAACATTGAACTATAACATTTAACAAACCTAATTATAACATTGAACTATAACAATTACCAAACCTAATTATAACATTGAACTATAACAATTATCAAACCTAATTATAACATTGAATTAAACATTTAACAAACCTAATTATAACATTGAACTATAACAATTATCAAACCTAATTATAGCACTGAACTATAACAATTACCAAACCTAATTATAGCACTGAACTATAACAATTACCAAACCTAATTATAGCACTGAACTATAACAATTACCAAACCTAATTATAACATTGAACTGTAACAATTATCAAACCTAATTATAGCATTGACCTATAACAATTATCAAACCTAATTATAACATTGAACTATAACAATTACCAAACCTAATTATAACATTGAACTATAACAATTATCAAACCTAATTATAACATTAAACTATAACAATTACCAAACCTAATTATAACATTGAACTATAACAATTACCAAACTTAATTATAACATTGAACTATAACAATTACCAAACCTAATATACATCAACGAAACGTTTTGAAGATGTTTGTTGGACTGACTGTATAGATCTATTTAATGAGATGAAGATGTTTGTTGGACTGACTGTATAGATCTATTTAATGAGATGAAGATGTTTGTTGGACTGAGTGTATAGATCTATTTAATGAGATGATGATGTTTGTTGGACTGACTGTATAGATCTATTTAATGAGATGAAGATGTTTGTTGGACTGACTGTATAGATCTATTTAATGAGATGAAGATGTTTGTTGGACCAAGTGTATAGATCTATTTAATGAGATGAGGATGTTTGTTGGACTGAGTGTATAGATCTATTTAATGAGATGAAGATGTTTGTTGGACCAAGTGTATAGATCTATTTAATGAGATGAAGATGTTTGTTGGACCAAGTGTATAGATCTATTTAATGAGATGAAGATGTTTGTTGGACCAAGTGTATAGATCTATTTAATGAGATGAAGATGTTTGTTGGACCAAGTGTATAGATCTATTTAATGAGATGAGGATGTTTGTTGGACTGAGTGTATAGATCTATTTAATGAGATGTGGATGTTTGTTGGACTGAGTGTATAGATCTATTTAATGAGATGAGGATGTTTGTTGGACTGACCATTGTCTCCCAGTTAAATATCTTGGCATAGAAGCAGATCCAGTTCTGGGAGATGTACATGCGACCTTGGACCAGGATGTCTTTCTGAAGTGCACAGGAGTAGTCTGTGGACATAATATGTTAACGGTAAACATTTAATGTGTCTGTGGACATAACAAAGTAACGATAAACATTTGATGTGTCTGTGGACATAACAAAGTAACGGTAAACATTTGATGTGTCTGTGGACATAACAAAGTAACGGTAAACATTTGATGTGTCTGTGGACATATGTAAACATTTGATGTGTCTGTGGACATATGTAAACATTTGATGTGTTTGTGGACATATGTAAACATTTGATGTGTCTGTGGACATATGTAAACATTTGATGTGTTTGTGGACATATGTAAACATTTGATGTGTTTGTGGACATATGTAAACATTTGATGTGTCGGTGGACATATGTAATGTAAACATTTGATGTGTCTGTGGACATATGTAAACATTTGATGTGTCTGTGGACATATGTAAACATTTGATGTGTCTGTGGACATATGTAAACATTTGATGTGTCTGTGGACATATGTAAACATATGATAAGTCACAGTATCTCTGTTAGAGACAGAATCATTGCAGAGTAAATTGGAGTTTGCAATCTCTAGAGAGAGAATAAAGACAACAGCATTTGGTGCCATCACAGACATAAATGTATGGAAGACTTTGTCTCACTCAATGTTTGAAAGGCTAAGAAATGATGTCTCTCATACAAACCTAAGACCTTCAAAAACTTATATGGATATACTGTCCATGTTACACAGAGTTAGCAGCATAGTAGAGAGCAAATTTGCTTATCTTGGATATGTTTGTGATGGGGGTGATGGGCATAACATCTTGAAGGCTCGCAATGATTGGCTGTTAAAATCTGACACTGCTATTTGGGAGAATGCAGTCTAGAGAAAGCAATAATTTTAAAATAATGATGATTAAGTAGAAATGACAGCCTACAAGGCCAAGCAAGGTGTGTACACAACCAGCAAGCTACTGATACCAGCAATGATTAAGTAGAAATGACAGCCTACAAGGTCAAGCATGGTGCGTACACAACCAGCAAGCTACTAGTACCAGCAATGATTAAGTAGAAATGACAGCCTATAAGGTCAGGCAAGGTGCGTACACAACCAGCAAGCTACTGGTACCAGCAATGATTAAGTAGAAATGACAGCCTACAAGGTCAAGCATGGTGCGTACACAACCAGCAAGATACTAGTACCAGCAATGATTAAGTAGAAATGACAGCCTATAAGGTCAGGCAAGGTGTGTACACAACCAGCAAGCTACTGGTACCAGCAATGATTAAGTAGAAATGACAGCCTACAAGGTCAAGCATGGTGCGTACACAACCAGCAAGCTACTAGTACCAGCAATGATTAAGTAGAAATGACAGCCTATAAGGTCAGGCAAGGTGTGTACACAACCAGCAAGCTACTGGTCCCAGATGATTAAGTAGAAATGACAGCTCACAAGGCCAAGCAAGGTGCGTACACAACCAGCAAGCTACTAGTACCAGCAATGATTAAGTAGAAATGACAGCCTATAAGGTCAGGCAAGGTGCGTACACAACCAGCAAGCTACTGGTACCAGCAATGATTAAGTAGAAATGACAGCCTACAAGGTCAAGCATGGTGCGTACACAACCAGCAAGCTACTAGTACCAGCAATGATTAAGTAGAAATGACAGCCTATAAGGTCAGGCAAGGTGTGTACACAACCAGCAAGCTACTGGTACCAGCAATGATTAAGTAGAAATGACAGCCTACAAGGTCAAGCAAGGTGTGTACACAACCAGCAAGCTACTAGTACCAGCAATGATTAAGTAGAAATGACAGCCTATAAGGTCAGGCAAGGTGTGTACACAACCAGCAAGCTACTGGTCCCAGATGATTAAGTAGAAATGACAGCTCACAAGGCCAAGCAAGGTGTGTACACAACCAGCAAGCTACTGGTCCCAGATGATTAAGTAGAAATGACAGCTCACAAGGTCAAGCAAGGTGTGTACACAACCAGCAAGCTACTAGTACCAGCAATGATTAAGTAGAAATGACAGCTCACAAGGCCAAGCAAGGTGTGTACACAACCAGCAAGCTACTGGTACCAATGATGATTAAGTAGAAATGACAGCTCACAAGGCCAAGCAAGGTGTGTACACAACCAGCAAGCTATATAAACATTTCATCATCTGAGAGTGAGTTCCTATGGGTTTATGATATGCCAACTGACTGAAGTCAACTCTAATAATAGGACATGCCAACTGACTGAAGTCAGATCACAGCAAATTCTCCACATAATCTATGGTTAAATATGTCTAAGGACATGCTATACACATAATCTATGGTTAAATATGTCTAAGGGCATGCTATATGAATTGTCCACATAATCTATGGTTAAATATGTCTAAGGACATGCTATACACATAATCTATGGTTAAATATGTCTAAGGGCATGCTATACACATAATCTATGGTTAAGTATGTCTAAGGGCATGCTATATGAATTGTCCACATAATCTATGGTTAAATGTCTAAGGGCATGCTATACGAATTGTCCACATAATCTATGGTTAAATATGTCTAAGGGCATGCTATACACATAATCTATGGTTAAATATGTCTAAGGGCATGCTATACACATAATCTATGGTTAAATATGTCTAAGGGCATGCTATACGAATTGTCCACATAATCTATGGTTAAATATGTCTAAGGGCATGCTATACACATAATCTATGGTTAAATATGTCTAAGGGCATGCTATACACATAATCTATGATTAAATATGTCTAAGGGCATGCTATACGAATTGTCCACATAATCTATGGTTAAATATGTCTAAGGACATGCTATACACATAATCTATGGTTAAATATGTCTAAGGGCATGCTATACGAATTGTCCACATAATCTATGGTTAAATATGTCTAAGGACATGCTATACACATAATCTATGGTTAAATATGTCTAAGGACATGCTATACGAATTGTCCACATAATCTATGGTTAAATATGTCTAAGGGCATGCTATACACATAATCTATGGTTAAATATGTCTAAGGACATGCTATACACATAATCTATGGTTAAATATGTCTAAGGGCATGCTATACGAATTGTCCACATAATCTATGGTTAAATATGTCTAAGGGCATGCTATACACATAATCTATGGTTAAATATGTCTAAGGGCATGCTATACACATAATCTATGGTTAAATATGTCTAAGGGCATGCTATACGAACTGTCCACATAATCTATGGTTAAATATGTCTAAGGGCATGCTATACACATAATCTATGGTTAAATATGTCTAAGGACATGCTATACACATAATCTATGGTTAAATATGTCTAAGGGCATGCTATACGAATTGTCCACATAATCTATGGTTAAATATGTCTAAGGACATGCTATACGAATTGTCCACATAATCTATGGTTAAATATGTCTAAGGACATGCTATACACATAATCTATGGTTAAATATGTCTAAGGACATGCTATACACATAATCTATGGTTAAATATGTCTAAGGGCATGCTATACGAATTGTCCACATAATCTATGGTTAAATATGTCTAAGGGCATGCTATACACATAATCTATGGTTAAATATGTCTAAGGGCATGCTATACGAATTGTCCACATAATCTATGGTTAAATATGTCTAAGGACATGCTATACAAATTGTCCGTGTAATCTGAGGAAAAATTCTGATCCGAGACTGAAATTCTGTCAAATTTGAAGTCCTCTTGGTCTCTAAGAAAATTCTAGAACCATGAGCCAGACTTTGGTAGAGAGCTGCTTCATCAGATTGTTCTATGTGGACTTGATCGATGCTAGGTGGCAAGGGTATGATACACTAGCTGGCATGATACAAAGAAGAATGTGTAAGATACACTTTGCTAAACACAACCTTTGTTGATTTAAAGATATAACATCAATCAACTTACCAACAATCATTCTCTCATTCTTGGGAACATCTTTGAACATCCGGTGAAAATCCTCACTCCGAGATTTGTATGTTGCACTCATTATCTGAAACAACATATTGCAAAACAATGAATGGAACATACAGAGTGAGGAGTGGATCACTGCAATATGAGCAGACCCTTTAGTTCTCTGCAACAACGCATTCACTCTCATGCAACTTGCTGGTGTAACTACACAATCAGTCGTTAAATGATTCACTTGAAATAAGCCTGACTTTCAGATTCCAAAAATGTATACCTCACCAACAGGTGCACAATCTACCCATAAGTTCAACAACTGGTTCACAACCTACGCATTAGTTCAACAGCTGGTCCACAACCTACGCATTAGTTCAACAGCTGGTCCACAACCTACGCATTAGTTCAACAGCTGGTCCACAACCTACCCATTAGTTCAACAGCTGGTCCACAACCTACCCATTAGTTCAACAACTGGTCCACAACCTACGCATTAGTTCAACAGCTGGTCCACAACCTACCCATTTGTTCAACAACTGGTCCACAACCTATGCATTAGTTCAACAGCTGGTCCACAACCTACGCATTAGTTCAACAGCTGGTCCACAACCTACGCATTAGTTCAATAACTAGTGCATAACATACCCATTAGTTCAATAACTGGTGCAGAACCTTTTCATTAGTTCATCAAGCGGTGCACAATCTACCCATTAGTTCATCAACTGGTGCACAATCTACCCATTAGTTCATCAAGTGGTGTACAACCTACCCTTTAGTTCATCAAGTGGTGTACAACCTACCCATTAGTTCATCAACTGGTACACAACCTACCCATTAGTTCATCAACTGGTGTACAACCTACCCATTAGTTCATCAACAGGTACACAAACTACCCATTAGTTCATCAACTGGTACACAACCTACCCACTAGTTCATCAACTGGTACACAACCTACCCATTAGTTCAACAACTGGCTGTGTCACTGATAGTCTTTGTTTCCTTGTCTCTCCAGAATTATCTTTATCTCAAGACTGACTCAATAAAACAAGAGCTCATCTGAAGACTGACTCAATAAAACAAGAGCTCATCTCAAAACAGACTCAATAATACAAGAGCTCATCTCAAGACTGACTCAATAAAACAAGAGCTCATCTCAAGACTGACTCAATAAAACAAGAGCTCATCTCAAGACTGACTCAATAAAACAAGAGCTCATCTCAAGACTGACTCAATAAAACAAGAGCTCATCTCAAGACTGACTCAATAAAACAAGAGCTCATCTCAAGACTGACTCAATAAAACAAGAGCTCATCTCAAGGCTGACTCAATAAAACAAGAGCTCATCTCAAGACTGACTCAATAAAACAAGAGCTCATCTCAAGACTGACTCAATAAAACAAGAGCTCATCTCAAGACTGACTCAATAAAACAAGAGCTCATCTCAAGACTGACTCAATAAAACAAGAGCTCATCTCAAGACTGACTCAATAAAACAAGAGCTCATCTCAAGACTGACTCAATAAAACAAGAGCTCATCTCAAGACTGACTCAATAAAACAAGAGCTCATCTCAAGACTGACTCAATAAAACAAGAGCTCATCTCAAGACTGACTCAATGAAATAATACAAGAAAAATAAACAATAGAAAAGCTGTACCTACATTGTACCATCGGTTTTTCTTTTTCTCAGACTTTGAAGTTTTGTTGCCACTACTGCCAGACTGTTGATCCGGGGATTTCCCTCCATTTTGTGACAAGGAATTCCAGGAATCCACAGATAAGTTGAGATCCAGGGATTTCTCGGAACATTTATCTGTTGTAGTGGAAAATAAAAACAACAGGCTTCTCAACACGAGCTGTACACACTTGAGGTGGTTAACCATTAAAGGTGGTTAGCCATTAGAGGTAAATATTTGTTGCTCAACAGTTGTCAACATGACAATCAACATCAACAAAACAGAAGTCTATCGCAAAAGAGAAATAGAACATCAACATAACTAGAGATGGCAGACAACTAAAACAAGCAGAGAATTTAAATACCTAGGAAGTTTAGTGACTAATGTCAATTCACAAACAGCAGAAATAGACTCGAGATGCAACAAAGCTTGTCAGAAACACTAGGAAACATAACGGCAGGAGAGGCCAACAGAAGAACAAAAGATGGATTGATGGAATATTAGAAACACTAGGAAACATAACAACAGGAGAGGTCAACAGAGGAGCAAAAGATGGATTGATGGAATATTAGAAACACTAGGAAATATAACAACAGGAGAGGTCAACAGAAGAGCAAAAGATGGATGGATGGAATATTAGAAACACTAGGAAACATAACAACAGGAGAGGTCAACAGAGGAGCAAAAGATGGATGGATGGAATATTAGAAACACTAGGAAACATAACAACAGGAGAGGTCAACAGAAGAGCAAAAGATGGATTGATGGAATATTAGAAACACTAGGAAACATAACAGCAGGAGAGGTCAACAGAAGAGCAAAAGATGGATTGATGGAATATTAGAAACATTAGGAAATATAACAGCAGGAGAGGTCAACAGAATAGCAAAAGATGGATTGATGGAATATTAGAAACACTAGGAAACATAACAGCAGGAGAGGTCAACAGAATAGCAAAAGATGGATTGATGGAATATTAGAAACACTAGGAAACATAACAGCAGGAGAGGTCAACAGAAGAGCAAAAGATGGATTGATGGAATATTAGAAACACTAGGAAACATAACAACAGGAGAGGTCAACAGAAGAGCAAAAGATGGATTGACGGAATATTAGAAACACTAGGAAACATAACAGTAGGAGATGCCAACAGAAGAGCAAAAGATGGATTGATGGAATATTAGAAACACTAGGAAACATAACAGCAGAAGATACCAACAGAAAAGCAAAAGATGGATTGATGGAATATTAGAAACACTAGGAAACATAACAGCAGAAGATACCAACAGAAGAGCAAAAGATGGATTGACGGAATATTAGAAACACTAGGAAACATAACAGTAGGAGAGGTCAACAGAAGAGCAAAAGAAGGATTGATGGAATATTAGAAACACTAGGAAACATAACAGCAGAAGATACCAACAGAAGAGCAAAAGATGGATTGATGGAATATTAGAAACACTAGGAAACATAACAGTAGGAGAGGTCAACAGAAGAGCAAAAGATGGATTGATGGAATATTAGAAACACTAGGAAACATAACAGCAGAAGATACCAGCAGAAGAGCAAAAGATGGATCGATGGAATATTAGAAACACTAGGAAACATAACAGCAGAAGATACCAACAGAAGAGCAAAAGATGGATCGATGGAATATTAGAAACACTAGGAAACATAACAGCAGAAGATACCAACAGAAAAGCAAAAGACCACAAATTATATGTCCCCTCGACCGTGAAATGTAAATGAGGTAGGAAAGAAGAAGAAGAATGGTTTGTAACTTTTATCACAGCAATTATGGATGTTCATTAGGCTGGCCCTCCAGCAGTACAGTAGAACCAGGCTGGCAAGTCATATGTGTGTTAAAAACATTGACTCAAGCCAGGTTTAGTCTGGTCATCCCAGATCTCTCAGCTGATTAACAAGCTATAATGGCACCTATAGGATGACTTGTTTACAATCTTTCTCCATTTATTCTTTGTGTTGTGTGTCAATATCTGGGTTTATTCTCTCTGTTGTGTGTCAATATCTGGGTTTATTCTTTGTGTTGTGTGTCAATATCTGGGTTTATTCTTTGTGTTGTGTGTCAATATCTGGGTTTATTCTTTGTGTTGTGTGTCAATATCTGGGTTTATTCTCTCTGTTGTGTGTCAATATCTGGGTTTATTCTTTGTGTTGTGTGTCAATATCTGGGTTTATTCTTTGTGTTGTGTGTCAATATCTGGGTTTATTCTCTCTGTTGTGTGTCAATATCTGGGTTTATTCTCTCTGTTGTGTGTCAATATCTGGGTTTATTTTCTCTGTTGTATGTCAATATCTGGGTTTATTCTCTCCGTTGTGTCAATATCTGGGTTTATTCTCTCTGTTGTGTGTCAATATCTGGGTTTATTCTCTCTGTTGTGTGTCAATATCTGGGTTTATTCTCTCTGTTGTGTGTCAATATCTGGGTTTATTCTTTGTGTTATGTGTCAATATCTGGGTTTATTCTTTGTGTTATGTGTCAATATCTGGGTTTATTCTTTGTGTTGTTTGTCAATATCTGGGTTTATTCTCTCTTTTATGTGTCAATATCTGGGTTTATTCTCTCTGTTGTGTGTCAATATCTGGGTTTATTCTTTGTGTTGTGTGTCAATATCTGGGTTTATTCTCTCTGTTGTGCGTCAATATCTGGGTTTATTCTTTGTGTTGTGTGTCAATATCTGGGTTTATTCTTTGTGTTGTGTCAATATCTGGGTTTATTCTTTGTGTTGTGTGTCAATATCTGGGTTTATTCTCTCTGTTGTGTGTCAATATCTGGGTTTATTCTCTCTGTTGTGTGTCAATATCTGGGTTTATTCTCTCTGTTGTGTGTCAATATCTGGGTTTATTCTCTCTGTTGTGTGTCAATATCTGGGTTTATTCTCTCTGTTGTGCGTCAATATCTGGGTTTATTCTCTCTGTTGTGTGTCAATATCTGGGTTTATTCTCTCTGTTGTGTGTCAATATCTGGGTTTATTCTCTCTGTTGTGTGTCAATATCTGGGTTTATTCTTCCTGTTCTGGTATCAAACAACTCCTCAATAACTGACTTACTTACATATCACAAGAACCATTCACCTAAAACAGAGCCATTTACATTCTTCTTCTATGATCATGGCTCACTCAGACTAGGACTCCGGACTCTCTTATGAAGGCAGCTGTCTGTTTAAGTGATTCAGGTGCCCCTTAGAGTTTCTCTTACAGGGAGGTGGGCGACACTGACCTCCTCAGGTCTGTGTACCGGAGGCAATATTGTAAAATATGTTTTCGTTGTCATGAGCCATTTTACATATATATAGAGCCAATCTACACAAAAAGACTTACCTAAAATGTTGTCTAGCGATCGCTCAAACGAACGATCCCTGGCACTCTGAGGGTTCAGCGAGGCCATTTCATAATTATCCTGGGCCGACCGTGGCCTTTTCTCGTAAGAATTGTGTGCATTGTTGAAGTCTGTGAAGCTGCCCTCGCCTCCATCCGACAGACATTCGTGACTGGCCAGAGCATCAAAGGTGTTCTGTGGTTTGTCAGGGGACGCACTGCGGCTTCCGATGGGAGAACTGACTAAAGGGGACCCATCCTGTCTTCCTTCATCGCTGCAACAACAAGCCATCAATATGCAAATAGCAAACACAATCACAAACACTATCATAAACACAATCGGAGGGCTGGTTGGTCTCGAGGCAAGACGCCGATTTCGAGACAGAGAGGTTGTGGGTTCAAATCCGGCTGCACTGGTTGGGATTTTTATTTATGATTTCTCTCTGCGGCAACCACCCCTGGTCTCAGCAGTGAGGCCCGGCTTGAAACGTCAATTACTCACTCTAATGGAAAAAATATGAGTACCTCGGAAGTCTGGGTTATCTGCCTGTGCAGCGAGGGACCCCTGTGCACACGGCTGCCAGGGAAAAATGGATTAACACGCAAAATTCAGTTCCTAGTCTCTAGGGACTTCGTCAGAGGTCAAAGCTGATGAACAAAAATAAAATAAAAAAAATAAAAACACAATCTTAAACACAATCACAAACACAACTATCTATCTATCTATTGTCCTTTCGAGCCAAAGATGGCACATAGGGCAGAACCACAATCTCAAAAACAGAAACCTTGTGTGCCAAAGTGGCACATATTGCAGAGATCACTGCTTCTAAAATCTATGGCACTGTTTCCATAACAATACTTTTTACAATGACAGCTTGTCAAGCCATCGATCAACCTCCTTAGTCGTCCAACGCAACTACAAACACTCAAAAGAGTTAGCCAATACATGTCAAAGCTTATGCCACAATATCAATAACAATTAACGCTACATTATGACTCCTATCTGTGGGTGAAGTTTTCACGATGCTGTTGTAAAAATTACAACCATTTATATAATATATTTGGGTTCTAAAAATAGTATTTTCTGTGAGCTTTTGGTACACAGCTGTGTGTTTACTCAAGCAGACACACAGGAATCAGACACTGTCATCATTTCCTCAATTGCATTACATTACTGGCCTGAAAATTTGAACGCATCGTGGCATAGTGACCGGAGGTGTTATGTTGTCTATTCATTCATCATCATCATCGGGTGCCATCTCCGCAACGAAGGTTGGCTACCATGGAGTGTCATTCCGCTCTGTCTCTTGCTTTGATGGTGCGGGTTGTCATAGGCTGATTTGTCCATCTTTTGATGTTACTCGTCCATGTTAATCTTGGCCTCTTTTACCTCGTATTTTCCCCACCAGGATTACTTTTAGAAGACTGCTGTGTCTTTTAACATGACCCAAAAATCGCATTTGTCTTGTTTGAATTGTGTTTAGTAGTTCTCTTTTCATTTTTAGTTGTTCTAAGACTTCATCATTTGTTTTCTATTCTTTCCATCCAATTCTACCTATTCTTCTATATCTCTATATTCTTCTATATCTCTATATTCTTCTATATCTCTATATTCTTCTATATATGTCTATACATACAGCCATTGTTAAATCCGTTAATCCAGCCGTACGTTCAGTTCCCGTTTAGCCTCGTTCGCTGGCTACCTCATGTTACAGTCACAAAGGTTTCTTTGAGCTTTCGCCGACAGTAAGGGAGATCTTCCCAGTCATGAGGGGAAAAAAAACAAAAGGATAACAAACAAACAAATTTCTTGAAAACTGGAGAAAAAAAAAGCCCTCAAACACAATATCAAACAAATACCAAGTCCTCCAACAACTAGAAAATACAATAAATATAGAAGATCATTGGAAACAGGTAAAAGATATATGGAAAAAGACATGTAAAGAAACTCTGAGGAAAAGAGAACACCAGAATAAGGCATGGATGATAGCAGAGACACTGGAGAAAATTAAAGACAGAAAGAATAAGAATGCAGACATCAATAAAAGCAAAATGTGAAGCACTAGAGCCAAGACATAGGAAACTTACACAGAGGTGAACAAAGAAGTGAAAAGATGCATTAAACGGGATAAGAGGAAATATATAGATGAACTAGCTAAAGAGGCAGAAGTGGTGGCAAACAGAAGTAAATATGAAAGAACTGTACAACAGCACAAAGAAATTAAGTGGAACACACAAACAGATCAATTAAAGATAAGAAAGGAAATCTGCTTAGTAACATAAGGGAACAAATACAGAGATGGAAGGAGCACTTTGGAGCAAGGAGCATGTACAAATCTCCATCAAGTCTCCCTTATAAAACATCAATTTTAATCATAAGATAAAGGTCTCCATCAAGTCTCCTTTATAAAACATCAATTTTAATCATAAGATAACGGTCTCCATCAAGTCTCCTTTATAAAACATCAATTTTAATCATAAGATAAAGGTCTCCATCAAGTCTCCTTTATAAAACATCAATTTTAATCATAAGATAAAGGTCTCCATCAAGTCTCCTTTATAAAACATCAATGTTAATCATAAGATAAAGATCTCCATCAAGTCTCCTTTATAAAACATCAATTTTAATCATAAGATAAAGATCTCCATCAAGTCTCCTTTATAAAACATCAATTTCAATCATAAGATAAAGATCTCCATCAAGTCTCCTTTATAAAACACCAATTTTAATCATAAGATAAAGATCTCCATCTAGTCTCCTTTATAAAACATCAATTTTAATCATAAGATAAAGATCTCCATCAAGTCTCCTTTATAAAACATCAATTTTAATCATAAGATAAAGATCTCCATCAAGTCTCCTTTATAAAACATCAATTTCAATCATAAGATAAAGATCTCCATCAAGTCTCCTTTATAAAACACCAATTTTAATCATAAGATAAAGATCTCCATCAAGTCTCCTTTATAAAACATCAATTTTAATCATAAGATAAAGATCTCCATCAAGTCTCCTTTATAAAACATCAATTTTAATCATAAGATAAAGGTCTCCATCAAGTCTCCTTTATAAAACATCAATTTCAATCATAAGATAAAGATCTCCATCAAGTCTCCTTTATAAAACATCAATTTTAATCATAAGATAAAGATCTCCATCAAGTCTCCTTTATAAAACATCAATTTCAATCATAAGATAAAGATCTCCATCAAGACTCCTTTATAACAACATCAATTTTAATCATAAGATAAAGGTCTCCATCAAGTCTCCCTTATAAAACATCAATTTTAATCATAAGATAAAGATCTCCATCAAGACTCCTTTATAACAACATCAATTTCAATCATAATATAACGATCTCCCTCATAAACCACAACAGCCATGACTGTTGCTGCGTTGGAGCTGAAGATCTAGTCATAGCTGTTGGTGGCTGTTCAGCCATCTCAGGTGATCAGGATCCCCCTGCCCATGTCTAAGACAAGTTCAACATAGAGACAGTTATCAACCTGTACAACATCAAATGTTGATTCCTACGTCCCCACCGTGACAAGCTTCAGTCAGCTTGGCTCTAAACATGACGCTAAATCCATACATGGAGCCTCGGTGGCTGAGTGGTTAATGTGCACGCTTCCTGACCAGAAGGGTCCAGGTTCGATCCCCAACAGTGGTAGATTTTTTTCAGACTGACAAGGCTCCGGGGTTCACCTAGCCTCTAAAAATGGGTACCAGAGATTTTTCTGGGAAGTAAAGGTGGCCTGGCGTGATACCGACCACATCACCCAAAAATGTGCCGTGGTGGTCATAGAGAAATATGGTCACTAACACAATATTCCTCATACGCCTCATCATCATCATCAAGTACCAGGCCTGCTGGCATAGGGGATCATGTCTCTCCACAACTTTCCATCTCGGCAGCTATTTATCATTTCTGTTGCTGACCTTCTGCCAAGCCATTCTCTTAAGCTGTCTGTTATTTTTTCTCTTTGCTTCCCTCTATCTCTTCGTCCCTCAATTTTCCTAGTTGTTACAATATATTCAAGTTGTTCTCTTCTCATTACATGGCCAAAAAATGATGATTGTTTCTTCCTAATATTGGAAATTAGCTCTTTTTTTGCTTTGACCTCTTTCAGAACATTTTCAATACTCTTCTTAGCTGTCCATGGTATTCTCAACATTCTTCTGTAAAACCACATTTCTACAAACTCCAGTGATTTTCTTGTCTGTTGTCCTATTGTCCATGATTCACATCCATATGTTAAGACTGGCTCTATATAACATGTAAGAACTCTCTCTCTCTCATATGCCTATAAAGGCGTGAAGGGAACCTTAATTTTTTTTTAATCCATACAACAGTACGAGCTAATACACCACATCACAAAAATAATCAAAATAAGATAATAAAAAGTGTGCACCTTTCTTGAATATTCGTTGAACTTCCTCGAAATGATGCTCTTGGTAGACGCGGGGAGGACAGTGACTCTTGGCTGGAGTTCAACTCTTGAGACCTTCGGCTAAAAGAAAGTATCGAGAAAAGAAATGTTTCATCTTAACACAAGCTTTTGTTTCGTCTCACATCTATAAGATGTTTTATTTGTCTGCTGTAATTACTGGACCTTTAAGGACAGGAGATGTAATTATCTGGAAGCAGACTTTTGGTCAACCATTACTAAGCTATGTAACGGGGAAAGTTTTTATTTGTTGTTTATTCATGTATCGTGATTTGTGCGATACATTGTTGTTGAAATATATATCAATCGTTCGTTTACTGGCGACCTTCACCGTGACCTGTCAGTTCTCTGGTCGATTGACCTCAGCTGGAATTCGCTGCTCATGATTTGCTTGGGACAACACATCTTCGTGCCCACCGGGTGTTCGTCTCAGCCTGACCTTGTCTGTTCGCCGTAGTACTTCTGGTTTGTTGTGAAGATAACTGTTCCACGTTGTGATTCCGCGACAACTTTATTGCTGTTATGATTCGTCCCCGAGGGTTGACGCTCGGCCGAATAAATATAACTGTGTAACACATAACAAAGCATTGGTTATAAGAATTGTTCAGACTTTTAATACTGTCACATCGGACTCTTGTTACACACTGGCTATGGCAGGTCACACAATTAAAGCACACTCTTACAATTCTTTAGTCTATCGCCCTCACACTTATCTCTGGGCTCTAAACGCATTCATACTCGCATCTTAACTACATGTGGACTGTTCCCCATCAAACCCCCCCTATACTATCTAACTTCTACCGGCCCTGCGGTCTCTTGGCGCTGCTACTAACTGTCTCTTCATAGTGCCACTTGCTAATCTGTCCGCCTAACTATTCTTCACTAGTCTCTGCATCTCCTAGCTATCACGTTTTCTTCTGCTGGCTACATATCTATTACACTTGCTTAGTGTCTTTATTCTAACTCACTAATCTACATCGCGGCTAATTCTACTAGGTTAAGGTTAGCCTCTCTATGGACCGACCCACATGGTCGCCCGTCTCCTAACTGGTGTGTGTGCTCCTGCTGACTACATTTCTCCAAGTGTTCAGTATAAAGTGTTCTCGATCTTTAGTGTTTACTTCTTAAATTTGGATCTTATCAGCCAATCAAAATTGACTTCCTACGCGTCTGTCTTCCTACTCACTTCTGGACATGGCATTCACGTTTTCCACGTGAATTTCGACCCATCATCTCCTTATTTTTCTCGTGACTTCGTCTTACTATCTTTTTCCTTTTTTCTCCTTGACCTTGTTCTCTCGTCTTTGTTTACTCCTCTACTCTCTCCACTCCTCCCCCTTCTACAGCTACAGATGTTTTATTTGTCTGCTGTAATTACTGGACCTTTAAGGACAGGAGATGTAATCATCTGGAAGCAGACTTTTGGTCAACCATATCTAAGCTACAGATGTTTTATTTGTCTGCTGTAATTACTGGACCTTTAAGGACAGGAGATGTAATCATCTGGAAGCAGACTTTTGGTCAACCATATCTAAGCTACAGATGTTTTATTTGTCTGCTGTAATTACTGGACCTTTAAGGACAGGAGATGTAATCATCTGGAAGCAGACTTTTGGTCAACCATATCTAAACTACAGATGTTTTATTTGTCTGCTGTAATTACTGGACCTTTAAGGACAGGAGATGTAATCATCTGGAAGCAGACTTTTGGTCAACCATATCTAAGCTACAGATGTTTTATTTGTCTGCTGTAATTGCTGGAACCTTCACCTGTAAGAAAACAAGATTTTTGAAAGCAGAGATTTTGATCACTTTACTACCTCAGCCTTAGCAGTGCTGTTGGACTGAATATTTTGAGGACCTTGACAATTGTCTAGGACTGGGAGGTCTACAGTTCAGACAGGTCAACCTCTGGACAGGAAGGTCAAGCCTTCGAATACCATAACAGATGGTTGGAATATTTCACTTCAAATACTATAATGGTTGGAATATTTCACTTCGAATACCATAACAGATGGTTGGAATATTTCACTTCGAATACCATAACAGATGGTTGGAATATTTCACTTCAAATCCCATAACAGATGGTTGAAATATTTCACTTCGAATACCACAACAGATGGTTGGAATATTTCACTTCAAATACCATAACAGATGGTTGGAATATTTCACTTCGAATATCATAACAGATGGTTGGAATTTTTCACTTCGAATACCATAACAGATGGTTGGAAAATTTCATTTCTAATACCATAACAATGGTTGGAATATTTCACTTCTAATATCATAACAGATGGTTGGAATATTTCATTTCGAATACCATAACAGATGGTTGGAATATTTCACTTCAAATCACATAACAGACGGTTGGAATATTTCACTTCGAATACCATAACAGATGGTTGGAATATTTCACTTCGAATCCTATAACAGATGGTTGGAATATTTCACTTCTAATATCATAACAGATGGTTGGAATATTTCACTTTGAATACCATAACAGATGGTTGGAATATTTCACTTCGAATACCATAACAGATGGTTGGAATATTTCACTTCAAATACCATAACAGATGGTTGGAATATTTCATTTCGAATACCATAACAGATGGTTGGAATATTTCACTTCGAATCACATAACAGACGGTTGGAATATTTCACTTCGAATCCTATAATAGATGGTTGGAATATTTCATCTCTAATCCCATAACAGATGGTAGGAATATTTCACCTCGAATCCCATAACAGGTGGTGGAAATTTTGTAAGTAATGGATTAAGCTAAAATTTCATGAACTAAATTAATATTTGATTGGTTAAATTAACATTTGCAACATTTGATGGGCTAAGTAAACATTTGATGGACTAAGTTGTTAGCATTTCATGGATTGAGTTAATATTTCATAGGTAAGTTAGCCATAATGGGCTATTTAATACTTCACTGGTTAACATTTTGTGGTCTAAGTTAATTCTTCGTGGACTGAATTAACATTTTTTAGGTTTAAATAATATTTCATAGGCTAATTTAAATCTTCAAGAGCTAAGTTAAAATTTCATGGACTGAATTAATATTTTATCAGCAGCTATTTGAATATATTTTATCTAACTATATATCTATTGACCTTTCGAGCCGTTGCCGGCCCATAGGGCATAGACCAAGATACACCTTCTCATATCTGAATTTTTGTTCTAGCAGTTTTCTTTTAAAGATATTTTATCAAATCTCGCCGTTTGTCTCTGTTCTGTGCAAGCAGCTCTATCTCATTGAGGGAGCCGAATCCTGCTGCTCTTGCCTCTCTCATCAATGTTCTTCTCAGTGTCTCCCTGGGTCTTCCTCTTTTTCATATATTTTATGGAGTAAGTTAATGTTTACTCCAATGTTAAGTTAGTCTTACTGTGAAACAGAATAGGAATGACAAAAAGTAATTTTAATGTCATGAAGAACATACTAACAGCAAAACAAATAACACCAGGGCTAAAACTAAGAATAGCAAAATGTTACACCTTCTCAATATTCCTATATGGTGCAGAAACATGGACATTAGACAAGAAAACAGAACAGAGAATTGAAGCCTTTGAAATGTGGATATATAGAAGAATAGGTAGAATTGGATGAAAGGAAAAGAAAACAAATGATGAAGTCTTAAAACAACTAAAAATGAAAAGACAACTACTAAGCACAATTCAAACAAGACAAATGCGACTTTTGGGCCATGTTAAAAGACACAACAGCCTACTAAAAGTAATCCTGGAGGGGAAAATACAAGGTAAAAGAGGCAGAGGCAGACCAAGACTAACATGGACGAGTAACATCAAAAGATGGACAAATCAGCCTATGACAACCTGCACCATCAAAGCAAGAGACAGAGTGGAATAGTGCTCCATGGTAGCCAATCTTTGCTGCGGAGACGGCACTCAATGATGACGACTGTGAAACATGGAGAACAACTAAAATGACAATCATGAAGATACAGACTTTCATTAATGGATGCTTACGCAGAATGAAGGGATGGAAATGGCATGACAAAATCACTAACATAGAATTATGGAAATGTACCAGTCAAATACCAGTGGATAAAGAGATACAGCGAAGACGATGGCGCTGGATAGGACACACACTGTGGAAGTCAACTGAGAGTATTACACAACAGGCCCTTTTTGGAATCCCCAGGGGAAAAGACAAAGAGGAAGACCAAGGAATTCTTGGAGAAGACAGACAGAAGCAGAGATGAAGATGATGGGAAGACATGGAATGATCTTAAAAGAATGGCAAGAAAGAACGACTTGGAAAGTGTTTGTTGAAGACCTATGCTCCACAGGGAGCTGAAAGTGTTTGTTGAAGACCTATGCTCCACAGGGAGCTGAAAGTGTTTGTTGAAGACCTATGCTTCACAGGGAGCTGAAAGTGTTTGTTGAAGACCTATACTCCACAGGGAGCTGAAAGTGTTTGTTGAAGACCTATGCTCCACAGGGAGCTGAAAGTGTTTGTTGAAGACCTATGCTCCACAGGGAGCTGAAAGTGTTTGTTGAAGACGTATGCTCCACAGGGAGCTGAAAGTGTTTGTTGAAGACCTATGCTCCACAGGGAGCTGAAAGTGTTTGTTGAAGAGTAATGCTCCACAGGGAGCTGAAAGTGTTTGTTGAAGACCTATACTCCACAAGGTGTACTTTACAAGGTGTTAGAAGGCATAGGCTGCCCTCCTAAATTACTTAGGCTGATAATTTCCTTCCATGAAGACATGAATGGCAAAGTCCATTTTGATGGGAGTCCATCAGAGAATTTCAAAGTCAACAAAGGAGTGAAACAGGGATGTGTCCTCGCCCCCACCCTTTTTGGTATATTTTTTGCTGCCCTCCTAAATTACACCTTCGAAAACAGCTCAGGAGATATTTACATTCGCACTAGACCAGATGGCTCACTGTTCAACCTAGCACGACTAAGAGCAAAAACCAAAACAAATGTTGCCCTACTTAAAGAATTTTTATTTGCTGACGATGCAGCCCTAGTCGCTCATAGTGAGGCCACCCTACAGTCGCTGATCAACAACCTGGATAAAGCATGCTACCTTTTTTCACTGTCAATTAATGTTCAGAAGACAGTAATACTAAATCAAGGTGACTTCAAACCTATATCTATTACTCTAAAAGACTGCCCACTAGAATCAGTACAGAAATTTACATATCTTGGATCCACAGTTACGCAAACCATCTCTCTTGATGAAGAAATAAACTGTCGAATTGGTAAGGCAGCTACGACCTTCGGCAAACTCACAAAAAGGGCATGGAACAACACGAAACTAACTCAAAAGACTAAACTCTTAATATATCAAACTTGTGTGCTTAGCACACTACTATATGGATCCGAAACCTGGACAACATACTCAAACCAGGAAAAAAGACTAAATGTCTTCCACATGCGATGTCTCCGCAAAATAATGCACATCAAATGGCAGGACAAAATAACCAACTTAACTGTCCTGCAACGTGCTAAGACCCTAACAATCATGTCGATGCTCAGAAGTCGAAGGCTAAGATGGCTGGGGCATGTCCAACGGATGGAAGAAAAACGCATTCCTAGGCAAATACTATATGGCGAGCTAAAACACGGAAAACGACAAATCGGCAGACCTAAACTACGATATAGAGATATCTGCAAATCATCTCTGAAAGACTTCGCCATCTGTGAAAACGACTGGCAACATCTGGCAAGTGATCGCACATCATGGAGAGCACGTATAAGGAACGGTATAACAACATTTGAGACTGTTCTAAGACAGGACTTAGAAGAGAAGAGACTCATGAAAAAGGATGGTAAACCCTGTGGACCAGCGAGCCTGACCTGTTCATTATGTGACCGCGTGTGTTTGTCAAACATTGGTAGAATTAGCCACGAGAGAAGCTGTTCGGCAAAAACAATACCTCAAAAAAATACGCAATAGCCTCCACTAGACCGTCTGACAAGACGAAAAGGGCCATATAATACTCCACAGGGAGCTGAAAGTGTTTGTTGAAGACCTATGCTCCACAGGGAGCTGAAAGTGTTTGTTGAAGACCTATGCTCCACAGGGAGCTGAAAGTGTTTGTTGAAGACCTATGCTCCACAGGGAGCTGAAAGTGTTTGTTGAAGACCTATGCTCCACAGGGAGCTGAAAGTGTTTGTTGAAGACCTATGCTCCACAGGGAGCTGAAAGTGTTTGTTGAAGACCTATGCTCCACAGGGAGCTGAAAGTGTTTGTTGAAGACCTATGCTCCACAGGGAGCTGAAAGGTAGAAGAAGAAGTTAAATATTTAAAATATCACATTGTATAGGCAATGTTCATATTTCACAGGTTAAATGTAGACTTCAAATGAGAGCTGGTATTGACACTGACAACTAACACTATTGAATACCGGTCAATATGACGGTTAGGCATCAGGAACTTTTAATTGCTGTGTCTGAAAAGTGTTCCTTGTTGCAGTTTCCGCACATTCCAAGTCCGGCTTGCTGCAGGAGCTACTGAGTTAAGTGCTCTGTGCACACCGTGAGCTGTGTGTATCATCCGTTTTGATCATGTTCCGATATTCCAATGGTTTACGATGAATGCTGATATCGTATGACAGGGAACAGTTGGCTGTGTTCACTTTCTGTGCAGTTTCGCCTTATGTCTTTTGGCGTTTGCTGAGACTGCTATGATGGGGACTACAGCTACCTTTCTTTGTTTTGGAGATGAGTTAGTAATTCGGATGATTCCACTGGCACGGACGGTTGAGCAATTATGGATTTTAATTCGTTTGCAGTGATTTGAGTGATACCGGGGCCTTCTATAACCAAATAACTATTGACTGACAACTAACACTATTGACTGACAACTAACACTATTGACTGACAACTAACACCATTGACTGACAGCTTATCACATAAACTTACTGCCTGATTTTCATACTTGGGCTTGGGGTTCTCTTCACATCCATAACTCTCGTCTCAGACTGCATGGAAACTGCTCAAACTTCAGACAACATCAACTGTGAAGTCATCAAGATTTCATTCCTACAATCTGCTCCTGGTGTCGTCGACTATAGACAGAGAACACACTTCATGGACTCAACTCTATAACTATAACTGTTAAACTAAAACTCAGTCATTTTGCCATCACATTGTTATCATTGTATCAGTTATGTCCATGTCTGCTGTATTATCCATTATATTCACTTCTGAATCAGATTCTGGCTAACAATGTACACACACACAACGAAATTCGTGTCATTTTAAAAGTAATTCTGTAATTTATCGAGAAAAAGTTGAAACCAAGCAGACGCCACAGTCACACAGCAGCTGTTCCTGGTCCGTCATGTTCTACCTGTCATTTCATGAGATAGAAAATCGGTATTAAATTTAATGTTTGTAAAATGGAGATACATGTAAAAAATTACGTTCCTTCTTACTAATATCGTGAAAAATAAAATATTTTTTTAATGAAAAGACGGCATTAATCACAGCCACAACAACATAGGAAAGTTACAATAGAAAACATGGAGCAGAGACCAGCCCGGACAGTCAACATGGTGAACATATCGTCTAGATGGCTTCTAACTAGCAAAGTTGTGACATTGTGATAGGCCATGTTAACTAGACCTTATTTTAAGATGAAATCATGCCAATGATATGTTCACAAATGTATCCACTTTAAGTTGCAAAACATCAAAAACAGATAGGAGGATACCAAAGTAGCGGACGCCATCACGGCATTTTGTTCGGTGATTGCAAAAGTTGGATGTTTTTGATGATAGCGAAACAATTCTTGAAATGGCGGGAACTTTACGAGGCTGCATACAGGTCACAGTGGATTAGATGTACGCTGTTAGTGGAGCCAACGACCCAAAGCTGACTGTTGACCTCACATCATCAAGTACCGGGCCTGCTGGCGTAGGTGATCATGTCTCTCCACAACTTTCGATCTCTACAGTTCTTTATCATTTCTGTTGTTGACCTTCTGCCAAGCCATTCTCTTAAGCTGTCTGTTATTTTTTCTCTTTGCTTCCCTCTATCTCTTCGTCCCTCGATTTTCCCAGTTGTTACGATATATTCCAGCTGTTCTCTTCTCATTACATGGCCAAGAAATGATGATTGTTTCTTCCTAGTATTGGAAATTAGCTCTCTTTTTGCTTTGACCTCTTTCAGAACATTTTCATTACTCTTCTTAGCTGTCCATGGTATTCTCAACATTCTTCTGTAAAACCACATTTCTACAGACTCCAGTGATTTTCTTGTCTGTTGTCCTATTGTCAATGGATCACATCCATATGTTAAGACTGGCTCTACATAACATTTAAGAACTCTGTTGTGACGATTCATGATTGTACAAAGAAGTTACGACGGTGGTGTTGGCCTCACGAACAGAGCTAATCAAGATTCTACTTAACTCCCCCAGTGTCTGCATTGGAAACAGGCTAGCTAATCTCAGATCTGACCAATCGAAAAGAAATCAAATACTGATGGTCAACCTTGAAATCAAAATGTTTGTGAGCCTATGCCACTGTACACTGGACAATATGACAACAAAACATGTTCTACAGGATTGCCCCCAGTACACAGACCTGAGAAGAGCAATGTGGTCCACACCCACCTCCCTGGAAGAGAAACTATATGGGGCAACTGAATCACTTAAACTGACAGCTGCCTTCATGAGAGAGTCTGGAGTCCTACTCTGATTGAGTCTTGATCGCAGAGAGAGAGAGAGGGGGGAGAGAGAGAGAGGGGGGGGAGAGAGAGAGAGAGGGGGAGATAGAGAGAGAGAGGGGGGAGAGAGAGAGAGAGAGAGGTGGGGAGAGAGAGAGAGAGGGGGGAGAGAGAGAGGGGGGGAGAGAGAGGGGGAGAGAGAGAGAGGGGAGGGGAGAGAGAGAGGGAGAGGGAGAGAGAGAGGGAGAACTCAAAATGTGCGTGATGAAGTCGGATGTGTCGGAGCAACAATCAACATATGATGCAGATTGCTGCAACACAGCGCAGTGAATGCCTTCCCTGGTAATTGTTCTGTGTAGCGATTCTCTTGGTATGCCTTGTTTTATTTTACCAGGTGGTTTCCACTTGAATGTGGGGAAGTCTTTCTTCATTCATTCTCAGCACATGAGCGATGTTATCTATGCGAAATATCCTGGGGTATTCGAGCGACACTCCCCGTGTAGCAATGAGGTATCTTCTTGACTTTCCAACCATGGATGACAGGATCAAGATCTGGAGAGCACAAGCATACCTGAAGATTAGTACAGATACAGAGCATCCATTGCATCACGTGCTCAATACATGGAAAGGTGTCAGGCTAAAAATAGGCAAATCATGGGTGGGCCGAGCAGAAGATGTTATCAAACAGGTCTGTGGCGCAGTGAACGCCATTTTAGTGAGGAAAATAAGCAAACAGCACACTTATTGTGGGGCTACGTGACTGTTAACCCACTGGTGATCATCAAACTGTACCAGAGACACAAGATGTCGACAAGAAGACAACTTATCCAGCCACGGCTACATGCCCCCGACTACCGATAATGTGCTTCACGGTTCTTCTTAGCATTTTTTTCTTCACTGTTTTCTCTCTTTTCAATTTTAGTCATAGTCTCACACAATTTCTCCGTCTTTGTTCTACCATTTCTTCATTTTGTTTATCTTCAACCTCTCCCTTTTCTTCTTTATATCATATTCTTTCTGTTGTCTTCTTTAGATTGTGTTCCCATCTTATTGTTTTGTACATATGGACTCGTGTATGTGTGTACTTGCTTGTATGCACATTAATGTTTGTGTATGCATGTATATATGTGTGTTGATGCATATTAGTATGTGCACGTCTACTTGTACGTGCACATATGTAAACACGCATCGATACACGCATCTGTGAGAGTGTGTATACATGTATTTACGAGCCTTAGATACTTCCAGGCATTGTCGGCGTCCTTGCTAGCCGGCGTAACCTTGACAGCGTTCCCCCCACTCGTGTATTTTTAGTACCCTCCACCCCTGTCCATGGGGTATATTACAGCCAGACCGCGTTACGCGTCCTTTTCCCGTCCTGACCAGCGCCCACGACACAGGGAAGTCATTTGCTTTGCTTTTCTTTAACATTTTTCGATCATTTTGTTTTGGATGTTTCATTACTAGTTAGCTTTGTAGGATTAGTTATATTTATTTACATATCTGTGTGTGTTGCTGTTTGTCTGTTCCTGCTGAAGGCCTATTGAGCCGAAACGTCGTTCAAATCTGTGTCGTCTACTAACCACGTAAAGCTTTTACCATACCTTTTTTCCCCCCTCACAATTCAGCTTTACTGCAGCTTCGCATTTTTATGCATTCATTTGCATATTTTTGCCTTAACACCTTACTGTTATGTATATCCCTCTTCTTCGTTTCCTTTTCCTTTTTTCTTTCTTTGTCATTGTCTTCTTTTAGTTTCATACTCCCTCTTCTTCGTTTCCTTTTCCTTTTTTTCTTTCTTTGTCATTGTCTTCTTTTAGTTTCATACTCCCTCTTCTCATTCTTATTTTCCCTTCTTCCTTCTCTGCATCTTATCTGTCTTCCTTCTTTTCTCTCTTTTTTTTACTTATCTGAAATCTTTTCTTCATCGTTTGCTCACTTAATTTTCTTGTTCTCCTGTTGTGTCTATTGTTTACCTTGCTCCCTAATCTCTTATTTTACTTTCAGCTTCTGACGATCAGTCCCAACTGTCGTTGTTGATGGGAGTCCACTCTTACGGGTAGACATCTGAGGTGACTGGGGAGGTCACTCTGTAGCGTCTGCTGCGGTAAGAACATGGCCTGGCAATGCTGAAAGGATGATGTCGTGTGGAAGTTTTACTTGCAAGATGACCGCTTCAAGTTGGTGCCATTTATTCCCACAATATGGCCTACCCACAGCAGTCTTAACCTACGAATCAATTCAGATGATAGATATGTTTACAGCACTCGGGAAAATTGACAAATAAATAAATTAATAAAATAATTGTCTCCAGTCTTAACCAACTTGGCCAAGCCCATTTGACCAGCAAAAGTAATCTCCCCTATGGATGACTTCTACTATGTTTATCAACATCTTTAGTTCGCTCTTGAATCTTTTCTATTGTTCATCGCATGATCTTAGGCCATCTTGTATTTCAACATCATGAAACTGTTTGCCCATGTGTATGCCTTTTTACCCTGCCATCTTACCCTCCCATTTTACCCAGCCATCTTATAATACCATCTTACCCTACCTTCTTACCGTACCATCTTACCCTGTCATCTTGTTCTACCTTCTTACCCTGCCATCATGTCCTACCTCCTTACACGGCCATCTTGTCCTACCATCTTACCCTGCCTTCTTACGGTGTCATCTTGCCTTTCCTTCTTGACCTACCATCTTACCCTGCCTTCTTGACCTACCTCCTTACACGGCCATCTTGTCCTACCATCTTACCCTGCCTTCTTACGGTGTCATCTTGCCTTTCCTTCTTGACCTACCATCTTACCCTGCCTTCTTGACCTACCTCCTTACACGGCCATCTTGTCCTACCATCTTACCCTGCCTTCTTACGGTGTCATCTTGCCTTTCCTTCTTTACCTACCATCTTACCCTAACTTCTTGCCCCACCTTCTTGCCCCACCTTCTTGCCCTACCTTCTTAACCTACCTTCTTAACCTACCTTCTTACCCTACCTTCTTGCCCTGCCTTCTTGCCCTGCCTTCTTAACCTACCTTCTTGCCCCACCTTCTTGCCCTACCTTCTTGCCCTACCTTCTTGCCCTACCTTCTTGCCCTGCCTTCTTGCTCTACCTTCTTGCCCTACCTTCTTGCCCTACCTTCTTGCCCTCTCTTCTTGCCCTACCTTCTTGCCCTACCTTCTTGCCCTACCTTCTTGCCCTACCTTCTTGCCCTACCTTCTTACCCTACCTTCTTGCCCTACCTTCTTACCCTACCTTCTTACCCTACCTTCTTACCCTACCTTCTTACCCTACCTTCTTGCCCTACATTCTTGCCCTACCTTCTTACCCTACCTTCTTGCCCTACCTTCTTGCCCTACCTTCTTGCCCTACCTTCTTACCCTACCTTCTTACCCTACCTTCTTGCCCTACCTTCTTGCCCTACCTTCTTGCCCTACCTTCTTACCCTACCTTCTTGCCCTACCTTCTTACCCTACCTTCTTACCCTACCTTCTTACCCTACCTTCTTGCCCTACCTTCTTACCCTACCTTCTTACCCTACCTTCTTGTCCTACCTTCTTACCCTACCTTCTTACCCTACCTTCTTACCCTACCTTCTTGCCCTACCTTCTTGCCCTACCTTCTTGCCCTACCTTCTTACCCTACCTTCTTGCCCTACCTTCTTACCCTACCTTCTTGCCCTACCTTCTTGCCCTACCTTCTTACCCTACCTTCTTACCCTACCTTCTTGCCCTACCTTCTTGCCCTACCTTCTTGCCCTACCTTCTTACCCTACCTTCTTGCCCTACCTTCTTGCCCTACCTTCTTACCCTACCTTCTTACCCTACCTTCTTGCCCTACCTTCTTGCCCTACCTTCTTGCCCTACCTTCTTACCCTACCTTCTTGTCCTACCTTCTTACCCTACCTTCTTACCCTACCTTCTTACCCTACCTTCTTGCCCTACATTCTTGCCCTACCTTCTTACCCTACCTTCTTGCCCTACCTTCTTACCCTACCTTCTTACCCTACCTTCTTGCCCTACCTTCTTACCCTACATTCTTGCCCTACATTCTTGCCCTACCTTCTTACCCTACCTTCTTACCCTACCTTCTTGCCCTACATTCTTGCCCTACCTTCTTACCCTACCATCTTGCCCTACATTCTTGCCCTACCTTCTTGCCCTACCTTCTTGCCCTACCTTCTTGCCCTACCTTCTTACCCTACCTTCTTGCCCTACCTTCTTGCCCTACCTTCTTGCCCTACCTTCTTACCCTACCATCTTGCCCTTCATTCTTGCCCTACCATCTTGCCCTTCATTCTTACCCTACCATCTTGCTCTTCATTCTTACCCTACCATCTTGCCCTTCATTCTTACCCTACCATCTTGCCCTTCATTCTTACCCTACCATCTTGCCCTTCATTCTTGCCCTACCTTCTTGCCCTGCCATCGTGTCCTACCATGTTATCCGGCCTTCTTGTCCTGCCATCTTACCCTACCTTCTTGCCCTGCCATCTTACCCTCCCATCTTATCCTGCCATCATACCATGCCTTTTTACCTGCCATCTTACCCTACCATCTTACCCTACCATCTTGTCCTACCATCTTACCCTGCCATTTTACCCTGCCATCTTGTCCTACCATCTTGTCCTACCATCTTACCCTGCCATTTTACCCTGCCATCTTGTCCTACCATCTTACCCTGCCATCTTACCATACCATCTTTTCCTACCATCACACCCTGCAAACTTACCCTGCCATCTTACCCTGCCATCTTGTCCTACCATCACACCCTGCAAACTTACCCTGCCATCTTACCCAGCCATCATACCCTGCAATCTTGTCCTACCATCTTACCCTACCATCTTACCCTACCATCTTGTCCTACCATCTTACCCTGCCATTTTACCATACAATCTTTTCCTAACATCTTACCCTGCCATATTACCCTACCATCTTACCCTGCCATATTACCCTACCATCTTACCCTGCCATCTTCCCTGCCATCTTACCCTGTCATTTTACCCTGCCATCTTACCCTGACATCTTCCCTGCCATCTTAACCTGTCATATTACCCCGCCATCTTACCCTACCATTTTCCTTGCCATCTTACCCTGTCATATTACCCTGCCATCTTACCCTGCCATCTTACCCTGCCATCTTACCCTGCCATCTTACCTGCCATCTTACACTGTCATATTACCCTGCCATCTTACCCTGCCATCTTACCCTGCCATCTTACCCTGTCATATTACCCTGCCATCTTACCCTACCATCTTGTCCTACCATCTTACCCTGTCATCTTACCATGCCATCTTCGCTGCCATCTTACCCTGCCATCTTACACTGCATCTTACCCTGCCATCTTCTCCTACCATCTTACCCTGCCATCTTCTCCTACCATCTTACCCTGCCATCTTCTCCTACCATCTTACCCTGCCATCTTACCCTGCCATCCATGTCTCCTACAATCTAACAGAAAGAAGAGACATCTCCTAGAATCTAACAAAGATAAGATGTCTCATAGAATCTAACAGAAAGATGAGATGTCACGTATCACATCTATGTCAGCACTGGTATCACACCCATATGTTAGCACTGGTATCACACCCATATGTTAGCACTGGTATCACACCCATATGTTAGCACTGGTATCACACCCATATGTTAGCACTGGTATCACACCCATATGTTAGTGTTGGTATCACACCCATATGTTAGCACTGGTATCACATCCATATGTCAGCACTGGTATCACATCCATATGTTAGCACTGGTATCACATCCATATGTTAGCACTGGTATCACATCCATATGTTAGCACTGGTATCACATCCATATGTTAGCACTGGTATCACACCCATATGTTAGCGCTGGTATCACACCCATATGTTAGCACTGGTATCACACCCATATGTTAGCACTGGTATCACATCCATATGTTAGCACTGGTATCACATCCATATGTCAGCACTGGTATCACATCCATATGTTAGCACTGGTATCACATCAATATGTCAGCACTGGTATCACACCCATATGTTAGCGCTGGTATCACATCAATATGTCAGCACTGGTATCACACCCATATGTCAGCACTGGTATCACACCCATATGTTAGCACTATTATCACATCAATATGTCAGCACTGGTATCACACCCATATGTTAGCGCTGGTATCACATCAATATGTCAGCACTGGTATCACACCCATATTTTAGCACTGGTATCACATCCATATGTTAGCACTGGTATCACACCCATATGTTAGCACTGGTATCACACCCATATGTTAGCACTGGTATCACATCCATATGTTAGCACTGGTATCACACCCATATGTTAGCACTGGTATCACATCCATATGTTAGCACTGGTATCACACCCATATGTTAGCACTGGTATCACACCCATATGTTAGCACTGGTATCACATCCATATGTTAGCACTGGTATCACATTCATATATTAGCTCTGGTATCACACCCATATGTTAGCACTGGTATCACATCCATATGTTAGCACTGGTATCACATCCATATGTTAGCACTGGTATCACATCCATATGTTAGCACTGGTATCACATCCATATGTTAGCACTGGTATCACATCCATATGTTAACACTGGTATCACATCCATATGTTAGCACTGGTATCACATCCATATGTTAGCACTGGTATCACATCCATATTTTAGTACTGGTATCACACCCATATGTTAACACTGGTATCACACCCATATGTTAGCACTGGTATCACATCCATATTTTAGTACTGGTATCACATCCATATGTTAACACTGGTATCACACCCATATGTTAGCACTGGTATCACATCCATATTTTAGTACTTGTATCACATCCATATGTTAGCACTGGTATCACACAGGAGTTCCAATCTCAGTTTTGTTCGTTTACTGAGAACTTTGGATCTCCAGTTGTTCGTCAGTTTGTTGTCAAAGTTTGACGCTACTGCACGCGTGTCAACACTTCTGGTGTGACGTTTCCATCTTGTGTTATTATTGCTGCCTAGGTATTTGCCTAACAGAAAACCATGTCCTACTATTTGTGTACACTATCTTTAATAACTGTTTAAACGGTTGCATAACATGTACATCTACTAAAGAAAGTGTGCCATCATTATCTTATCATTGTCACTTTATACTTTTGCTATCCAGATAGATTTGTGCTCTACGTGTGTTGATATTCCATGTGTGTCATTGGTAATAAACACATGGCTATTGTTCAGTAAACTGTCAACTGGATCCTAGTTATACGGCTATTCCGTGTTTTCTCGTGTGCGTGTTTAGTCGTGCTGTGTATTCAGGAATAGTTTATTTATTTATTTTGTTTAATTTGAGTGAGAACTTGTTGTCAAGGTGATTCTTGTCAAAAAAAATCAGCGGCTAAAATTGGAAGGCGGGGCCAGCGATGGCAGACCGCGGTGGGGTGGGTTTGAGCTGTGTAAGTCACGTGTTCAGAAGATATACAGAAATAGTAAGACAAGGTCAACATCTGCTGTAGTCTATGGGGAGGATGGTGGGTCTGGTGGGGAAGGCGCCAGTTTGGGCCAGACCTGGGGCAGGGACCAACAAGCACGGTGACTGTTGTGAAGGGTAATAATAAAGGGAAGGAATATGGTACGGACGATGATGATGATGATGATGATGACGGCGATGATGATAATATTACGGCGATGTTGATGATGAATAGATAAAGTAAAGCCTAAGACAGCGCGCGCGCGCCGTGTGTGTATATAATGTGTTAGCCTCTCAGCATTAAGCTGAAACGCTCGAAGATGAAGAAGATCATTGCTCTTCACGGATGTCATCACATTCCATAACTCGCAGAGTCAGGTACACATTTTCACAGTCGGGTCGACAGAAACATCTCAATGTTGAAACAGGCTCACAACTTCTCCGCCAACAGCTCGCGGTTTTGATTGAAATAGACGAGGTCACAGTTCAACCAACCAGGGGACAGAACGCACTTTGAGTAAAAGTGGAACGTGCAAGATACACTACCAAGTACAATTTGGCACAGTTAAAAAAAAGATGCACAAAGCAGGCCGGACACGGGACACTCTCTGGTTATTGGTTAAATGTTCCTCACAGAGAACTGGTGGAATGACCCTTTGTTCAGCAAGACGCCAAGGTTGTTGTCTGCAAGGTCAATGACACCACGGATAACACAAGGGCGAGAATAGAAAGCGATTATAGTTATTTCCCTTACACCTTTGGCCGAGTTTCGCTGCTTTATTGATAACAGATTTTACAATAACTGAGGTATATGTCAATCTAGCAATAACTGGGGTATATGTCAATCTAGCAATAACTGGGGTATATGTCAATCTAGCAATAACTGAGGTATATGTCAATCTAACAATAACTGGGGTATATGTCAATCTAGCAATAACTGAGGTATATGTCAATCTAACAATAACTGAGGTATATGTCAATCTAGCAATAACTGGGGTATATGTCAATCTAGCAATAACTGAGGTATATGTCAATCTAACAATAACTGGGGTATATGTCAATCTAGCAATAACTGAGGTATATGTCAATCTAACAATAACTGAGGTATATGTCAATCTAGCAATAACTGGGGTATATGTCAATCTAGCAATAACTGAGGTATATGTCAATCTAACAATAACTGAGGTATATGTCAATCTAACAATAACTGGGGTATATGTCAATCTAGCAATAACTGAGGTATATGTCAATCTAACAATAACTGGGGTATATGTCAATCTAGCAATAACTGAGGTATATGTCAATCTAGCAATAACTGAGGTATATGTCAATCTAGCAATAACTGAGGTATATGTCAATCTAGCAATAACTGAGGTATATGTCAATCTAACAATAACTGAGGTATATGTCAATCTAGCAATAACTGAGGTATATGTCAATCTAACAATAACTGAGGTATATGTCAATCTAGCAATAACTGGGGTATATGTCAATCTAACAATAACTGGGGTATATGTCAATCTAACAATAACTGGGGTATATGTCAATCTAACAATAACTGGGGTATATGTCAATCTAGCAATAACTGGGGTATATGTCAATCTAACAATAACTGAGGTATATGTCAATCTAACAATAACTGAGGTATATGTCAATCTAACAATAACTGGGGTATATGTCAATCTAGCAATAACTGGGGTATATGTCAATCTAACAATAACTGAGGTATATGTCAATCTAACAATAACTGAGGTATATGTCAATCTAACAATAACTGGGGTATATGTCAATCTAGCAATAACTGGGGTATATGTCAATCTAACAATAACTGGGGTATATGTCAATCTAACAATAACTGGGGTATATGTCAATCTAACAATAACTGGGGTATATGTCAATCTAACAATAACTGGGGTATATGTCAATCTAGCAATAACTGGGGTATATGTCAATCTAACAATAACTGAGGTATATGTCAATCTAACAATAACTGAGGTATATGTCAATCTAACAATAACTGGGGTATATGTCAATCTAGCAATAACTGGGGTATATGTCAATCTAACAATAACTGAGGTATATGTCAATCTAACAATAACTGAGGTATATGTCAATCTAACAATAACTGGGGTATATGTCAATCTAGCAATAACTGGGGTATATGTCAATCTAACAATAACTGGGGTATATGTCAATCTAACAATAACTGGGGTATATGTCAATCTAACAATAACTGGGGTATATGTCAATCTAGCAATAACTGGGGTATATGTCAATCTAACAATAACTGGGGTATATGTCAATCTAGCAATAACTGGGGTATATGTCAATCTAGCAATAACTGGGGTATATGTCAATCTAGCAATAACTGGGGTATATGTCAATCTAACAATAACTGGGGTATATGTCAATTTAACAATAACTGGGGTATATGTCAATCTAACAATAACTGGGGTATATGTCAATCTAGCAATAACTGGGGTATATGTCAATCTAGCAATAACTGGGGTATATGTCAATCTAACAATAACTGGGGTATATGTCAATCTAACAATAACTGGGGTATATGTCAATCTAACAATAACTGGGGTATATGTCAATCTAACAATAACTGGGGTATATGTCAATCTAACAATAACTGGGGTATATGTCAATCTAACAATAACTGGGGTATATGTCAATCTAACAATAACTGAGGTATATGTCAATCTAACAATAACTGAGGTATATGTCAATCTAACAATAACTGGGGTATATGTCAATCTAACAATAACTGGGGTATATGTCAATCTAACAATAACTGGGGTATATGTCAATCTAACAATAACTGAGGTATATGTCAATCTAACAATAACTGGGGTATATGTCAATCTAACAATAACTGGGGTATATGTCAATCTAACAATAACTGAGGTATATGTCAATCTAACAATAACTGAGGTATATGTCAATCTAACAATAACTGGGGTATATGTCAATCTAACAATAACTGGGGTATATGTCAATCTAGCAATAACTGGGGTATATGTCAATCTAGCAATAACTGGGGTATATGTCAATCTAACAATAACTGAGGTATATGTCAATCTAACAATAACTGGGGTATATGTCAATCTAACAATAACTGGGGTATATGTCAATCTAACAATAACTGAGGTATATGTCAATCTAACAATAACTGGGGTATATGTCAATCTAACAATAACTGGGGTATATGTCAATCTAACAATAACTGGGGTATATGTCAATCTAGCAATAACTGAGGTATATGTCAATCTAACAATAACTGGGGTATATGTCAATCTAACAATAACTGAGGTATATGTCAATCTAACAATAACTGGGGTATATGTCAATCTAACAATAACTGAGGTATATGTCAATCTAACAATAACTGGGGTATATGTCAATCTAACAATAACTGGGGTATATGTCAATCTAACAATAACTGAGGTATATGTCAATCTAACAATAACTGGGGTATATGTCAATCTAACAATAACTGAGGTATATGTCAATCTAACAATAACTGGGGTATATGTCAATCTAACAATAACTGGGGTATATGTCAATCTAACAATAACTGGGGTATATGTCAATCTAACAATAACTGGGGTATATGTCAATCTAACAATAACTGGGGTATATGTCAATCTAACAATAACTGGGGTATATGTCAATCTAACAATAACTGGGGTATATGTCAATCTAACAATAACTGGGGTATATGTCAATCTAACAATAACTGGGGTATATGTCAATCTAACAATAACTGGGGTATATGTCAATCTAACAATAACTGGGGTATATGTCAATCTAACAATAACTGGGGTATATGTCAATCTAACAATAACTGGGGTATATGTCAATCTAACAATAACTGGGGTATATGTCAATCTAGCAATAACTGGGGTATATGTCAATCTAGCAATAACTGGGGTATATGTCAATCTAGCAATAACTGGGGTATATGTCAATCTAACAATAACTGGGGTATATGTCAATCTAACAATAACTGGGGTATATGTCAATCTAACAATAACTGGGGTATATGTCAATCTAACAATAACTGGGGTATATGTCAATCTAACAATAACTGGGGTATATGTCAATCTAACAATAACTGGGGTATATGTCAATCTAACAATAACTGGGGTATATGTCAATCTAACAATAACTGGGGTATATGTCAATCTAACAATAACTGGGGTATATGTCAATCTAACAATAACTGGGGTATATGTCAATCTAACAATAACTGGGGTATATGTCAATCTAACAATAACTGAGGTATATGTCAATCTAACAATAACTGGGGTATATGTCAATCTAACAATAACTGGGGTATATGTCAATCTAGCAATAACTGGGGTATATGTCAATCTAACAATAACTGGGGTATATGTCAATCTAACAATAACTGAGGTATATGTCAATCTAACAATAACTGGGGTATATGTCAATCTAACAATAACTGGGGTATATGTCAATCTAGCAATAACTGGGGTATATGTCAATCTAACAATAACTGGGGTATATGTCAATCTAACAATAACTGGGGTATATGTCAATCTAACAATAACTGGGGTATATGTCAATCTAACAATAACTGGGGTATATGTCAATCTAACAATAACTGGGGTATATGTCAATCTAACAATAACTGGGGTATATGTCAATCTAACAATAACTGGGGTATATGTCAATCTAACAATAACTGGGGTATATGTCAATCTAACAATAACTGGGGTATATGTCAAGCTAACAATAACTGGGGTATATGTCAATCTAACAATAACTGGGGTATATGTCAATCTAACAATAACTGGGGTATATGTCAATCTAACAATAACTGAGGTATATGTCAATCTAACAATAACTGGGGTATATGTCAATCTAACAATAACTGGGGTATATGTCAATCTAACAATAACTGGGGTATATGTCAATCTAACAATAACTGGGGTATATGTCAATCTAACAATAACTGGGGTATATGTCAATCTAGCAATAACTGTGGTATATGTCAATCTAGCAATAACTGGGGTATATGTCAATCTAGCAATAACTGGGGTATATGTCAATCTAACAATAACTGGGGTATATGTCAATCTAACAATAACTGGGGTATATGTCAATCTAGCAATAACTGGGGTATATGTCAATCTAGCAATAACTGGGGTATATGTCAAGCTAACAATAACTGAGGTATATGTCAATCTAGCAATAACTGGGGTATATGTCAATCTAACAATAACTGGGGTATATGTCAATCTAGCAATAACTGGGGTATATGTCAATCTAACAATAACTGGGGTATATGTCAATCTAACAATAACTGGGGTATATCAAGCTAACAATAACTGAGGTATATGTCAATCTAACAATAACTGTGGTATATGTCAATCTAACAATAACTTGGGTATATGTCAATCTAGCAATAATTGAGGTATATGTCAATCTAACAATAACTGGGGTATATGTCAATCTAACAATAACTGGGGTATATGTCAATCTAACAATAACTGAGGTATATGTCAATCTAACAATAACTGGGGTATATGTCAATCTAGCAATAATTGAGGTATATGTCAATCTAACAATAACTGGGGTATATGTCAATCTAACAATAACTGGGGTATATGTCAATCTAACAATAACTGAGGTATATGTCAATCTAACAATAACTGGGGTATATGTCAATCTAACAATAACCGAGGTATATGTCAATCTAACAATAACTGAGGTATATGTCAATCTAACAATAACTGGGGTATATGTCAATCTAGCAATAATTGAGGTATATGTCAATCTAACAATAACTGGGGTATATGTCAATCTAGCAATAACTGGGGTATATGTCAATCTAACAATAACTGAGGTATATGTCAATCTAACAATAACTGGGGTATATGTCAATCTAGCAATAACTGGGGTATATGTCAATCTAACAATAACTGAGGTATATGTCAATCTACAAAATATCTGGGGTATATGTCAATCTAACAATAATTGAGGTATATGTCAATCTAGCAATAACTGAGGTATATGTCAATCTAGCAATAACTGGGGTATATGTCAATCTAACAATAACTGAGGTATATGTCAATCTAACAATCACTGAGGTATATGTCAATCTAGCAATAACTGAGGTATATGTCAATCTAACAATAACTGAGGTATATGTCAGTCTAACAATAACTGAGGTATATGTCAATCTAACAATAACTGAGGTATATGTCAATCTAGCAATAAGTGAGGTATATGTCAAGCTAACAATAACTGAGCTATATGTCAATCTAACAATAACTGAGGTATATGTCAATCTAACAATAACTGAGGTATATGTCAATCTAACAATAACTGAGGTATATGTCAATCTAGCAATAAGTGAGGCATATGTCAAGCTAACAATAACTGAGGTATATGTCAATCTAACAATAACTGAGGTGTATGTCAAGCTAACAATAACTGAGGCATATGTCAAGCTAACAATAACTGAGGTATATGTCAAGCTAACAATAACTGAGCTATATGTCAAGCTAACAATAACTGAGCTATATGTCAAGCTAACAATAACTGAGGCATATGTCAAGCTAACAATAACTGAGGTATATGTCAAGCTAACAATAACTGAGCTATATGCCAATCTAACAATAACTGAGGCATATGTCAAGCTAACAATAACTGAGGCATATGTCAAGCTAACAATAAGTGAGGCATATGTCAAGCTAACAATAATTGAGGTATATGTCAAGCTAACAATAACTGAGCTATATGTCAAGCTAACAATAACTGAGCTATATGTCAAGCTAACAATAACTGAGGCATATGTCAAGCTAACAATAACTGAGGCATATGTCAAGCTAACAATAACTGAGGCATATGTCAAGCTAACAATAACTGAGGTATATGTCAATCTAACAATAACTGAGCTATGTGTCAAGCTAACAATAACTGAGGCATATGTCAAGCTAACAATAACTGAGCTATATGTCAAGCTAACAATAACTGAGCTATATGTCAAGCTAACAATAACTGAGCTATATGTCAAGCTAACAATAACTGAGCTATATGTCAAGCTAAACTAACGAGCACAACTCCAACCATGTCTGAAGAGACTCGAACATTTTCACCTGCCGACTATGTCGTATTCGCTGCCACACTCCTCATCTCAGTCGCCATCGGTGTCTTCTTTGCCGTGAAAGATGCTGGACAAAACAACACCCGGCAGTTCATAATGGCCGGTAACAACATGAGATTTCTGCCCATTTCTCTATCTGTCCTGGCATCATTTTTTTCAGCCTCTACATTGCTAGGGACGCCAGCGGAGATATACCAGTTTGGAACCATGTATTGGATTTGTTCGTTCGGCGCCATCTTTGCTCCGTTGACTGGGGCCCTGCTCTTTGGTCCCATGTTTTTCAAGTTAAAGATTGTTAGCGTGTTTCAGGTAAGTTAAAGATTGTTAGCGAGTTTCAGGTAAGTTAAAGATTGTTAGCGTGTTTCAGATAAGTTAAAGATTGTTAGCGTGTTTCAGGTAAGTTAAAGATTGTTAGCGTGTTTCAGATAAGTTAAAGATTGTTAGCGTGTTTCAAGTAAGTTAAAGATTGTTAGCGTGTTTCAGGTAAGTTGAAGATTGTTAGCGTGTTTCAAGTAAGTTGAAGATTGTTAGCGTGTTTCAGGTAAGTTAAAGATTGTTAGCGTGTTTCAAGTAAGTTGAAGATTGTTAGCGTGTTTCAAGTAAGTTAAAGATTGTTAGCGTGTTTCAGGTAAGTTGAAGATTGTTAGCGTGTTTCAAGTAAGTTGAAGATTGTTAGCGTGTTTCAGGTAAGTTAAAGATTGTTAGCGTGTTTCAGGTAAGTTAAAGATTGTTAGCGTGTTTCAGGTAAGTTGAAGATTGTTAGCGTGTTTCAGGTAAGTTGAAGATTGTTAGCGTGTTTCAAGTAAGTTAAAGATTGTTAGCGTGTTTCAGGTAAGTTAAAGATTGTTAGCGTGTTTCATGTAAGTTAAAGATTGTTAGCGTGTTTCATGTAAGTTAAAGATTGTTAGCGTGTTTCAGGTAAGTTAAAGATTGTTAGCGTGTTTCATGTAAGTTAAAGATTGTTAGCGTGTTTCAGGTAAGTTAAAGATTGTTAGCGTGTTTCATGTAGGCTAAAGATTGTTAGCGTGTTTCATGTAGGCTAAAGATTGTTAGCGTGTTTCAGGTAAGCTAAAGATTGTTAGCGTGTTTCAGATAAGTTAAAGATTGTTAGCGTGTTTCAGATAAGTTAAAGATTGTTAGCGTGTTTCAGGTAAGTTAAAGATTGTTAGCGAGTTTCAGGTAAGTTAAAGATTGTTAGCGTGTTTCAGATAAGTTAAAGATTGTTAGCGTGTTTCAGGTAAGTTAAAGATTGTTAGTGTGTTTCAGATAAGTTAAAGATTGTTAGCGTGTTTCAAGTAAGTTAAAGATTGTTAGCGTGTTTCAGATAAGTTAAAGATTGTTAGCGTGTTTCAGGTAAGTTAAAGATTGTTAGCGAGTTTCAGGTAAGTTAAAGATTGTTAGCGTGTTTCAAGTAAGTTAAAGATTGTTAGCGTGTTTCAAGTAAGTTAAAGATTGTTAGCGTGTTTCAGGCAACTTAACGATTGTTAGCGTGTTTCAATTAAGTTAAAGATTGTTAGCGTGTTTCATGTAAGTTAAAGATTGTTAGCGTGATTCAGGTAAGTTAAAGATTGTTAGCGTGTTTCAGGTAAGTTAAAGATTGTTAGCGTGTTTCAGGTAAGTAAAAAATCTCATAGGTAGCTATATTCTTGAATCTCCCTCTCTCCCTTCTTTAACTAGTTATGACATGTCCTAGGTAGCTATATTCTTGAATCTTTCTCTCTCTCCCTTCTATCACTAGTTATGACATATCCTAGGTAGCTATATTCTTGAATCTCCCTCTCTCCCTTCCATCACTAGTTATGACATGTCCTAGGTAGCTATATTCTTGAATCTCTCCCTCTCTCCCTTCCATCACTAGTTATGACATGTCCTAGGTAGCTATATTCTTGAATCTCTCTCTCTCCATTCCATCACTAGTTATGACATGTCCTAGGTAGCTATATTCTTGAATCTCTCTCTCTCCCTTCTTTAACTAGTTATGACATGTCCTAGGTAGCTATATTCTTGAATCTTTCTCTCTCTCCCTTCTATCACTAGTTATGACATATCCTAGGTAGCTATATTCTTGAATCTCCCTCTCTCCCTTCCATCACTAGTTATGACATGTCCTAGGTAGCTATATTCTTGAATCTCTCCCTCTCTCCCTTCCATCACTAGTTATGACATGTCCTAGGTAGCTATATTCTTGAATCTCTCTCTCTCCATTCCATCACTAGTTATGACATGTCCTAGGTAGCTATATTCTTGAATCTCTCTCTCTCCCTTCCATCACTAGTTATGACATGTCCTAGGTAGCTATATTCTTGAATCTCTCTCTCTCCATTCCATCACTAGTTATGACATGTCCTAGGTAGCTATATTCTTGAATCTCTCTCTCCCTTCTATCACTAGTTATGACATGTCCTAGGTAGCTATATTCTTGAATCTCTCTCTCTCTTCTATCACTAGTTATGACATGTCCTAGGTAGCTATATTCTTGAATCTCTCTCTCCCTTCCATCACTAGTTATGACATGTCCTAGGTAGCTATATTCTTGAATCTCTCTCTCTCTTCCATCACTAGTTATGACATGTTCTAGGTAGCTATATTCTTGAATCTCTCTCTCTCTCTCTTCTATCACTAGTTATGACATGTTCTAGGTAGCTATATTCTTGAATCTCTCTCTCTCTCTCCCATCACTAGTTATGACATGTCCTAGGTAGCTATATTCTTGAATATCTCTCTCCCTTCCATCACTAGTTATGACATGTCCTAGGTAGCTATATTCTTGAATCTCTCTCTCCCTTCCATCACTAGTTATGACATGTCCTAGGTAGCTATATTCTTGAATCAATCTCTGCCATCACTAGTTATGACATGTTCTAGGTAGCTATATTCTTGAATCTCTCTCTCTCTCTTCTATCACTAGTTATGACATGTTCTAGGTAGCTATATTCTTGAATCTCTCTCTCTCTCTCCCATCACTAGTTATGACATGTCCTAGGTAGCTATATTCTTGAATCTCTCTCTCCCATCACTAGTTATGACATGTCCTATGTAGCTATATTCTTTAATATCTCTCTCCCATCACTAGTTATGACATGTCCTAGGTAGCTATATTCTTGAATCTCTCTCTCCCTTCTATCATTAGTTATGACATGTCCTAGGTAGCTATATTCTTGAATCTCTCTCTCCCTTCTATCACTAGTTATGACATGTCCTAGGTAGCTATATTCTTGAATCTCTCTCTCTCTTCTATCACTAGTTATGACATGTCCTAGGTAGCTATATTCTTGAATCTCTCTCTCCCTTCCATCACTAGTTATGACATGTCCTAGGTAGCTATATTCTTGAATCTCTCTCTCTCTTCCATCACTAGTTATGACATGTTCTAGGTAGCTATATTCTTGAATCTCTCTCTCTCTCTCTTCTATCACTAGTTATGACATGTTCTAGGTAGCTATATTCTTGAATCTCTCTCTCTCTCTCCCATCACTAGTTATGACATGTCCTAGGTAGCTATATTCTTGAATATCTCTCTCCCTTCCATCACTAGTTATGACATGTCCTAGGTAGCTATATTCTTGAATCTCTCTCTCCCTTCCATCACTAGTTATGACATGTCCTAGGTAGCTATATTCTTGAATCAATCTCTGCCATCACTAGTTATGACATGTTCTAGGTAGCTATATTCTTGAATCTCTCTCTCTCTCTTCTATCACTAGTTATGACATGTTCTAGGTAGCTATATTCTTGAATCTCTCTCTCTCTCCCATCACTAGTTATGACATGTCCTAGGTAGCTATATTCTTGAATCAATCTCTCCCATCACTAGTTATGACATGTTCTAGGTAGCTATATTCTTGAATCTCTCTCTCTCTCTCTTCTATCACTAGTTAGACATGTTCTAGGTAGCTATATTCTTGAATCTCTCTCTCTCTCTCCCATCACTAGTTATGACATGTCCTAGGTAGCTATATTCTTGAATCTCTCTCTCTCTTCTATCACTAGTTATGACATGTCCTAGGTAGCTATATTCTTGAATCTCTCTCTCCCATCACTAGTTATGACATGTCCTAGGTAGCTATATTCTTGAATCTCTCTCTCCCATCACTAGTTATGACATGTCCTAGGTAGCTATATTCTTGAATCTCTCTATATGTTCATCTTTCTAGATATTTCAATAATCACTCCAAGATTGCATTGCGCCGTGTCTCGCACCTTGTAGCTCAATGCACTATCTTCAGGACGTTTCTTCCCTGAACTATGTCAATGACGTCATAACTGGAAAGGTTGAGAGAGGGAGAGAGAGAGAGAGAGAGAGAGAGAGGAGAGAGAGAGAGAGAGGGAGAGAGAGAGAGAGAGGGAGAGAGAGAGAGAGAGAGAGAGACAGAGAGAGAGAGAGAGAGAGAGAGAGAGAGAGAGAGAGAGAGGAGAGAGAGAGAGAGAGAGGAGAGAGAGAGGGAGAGAGAGAGGGAGAGAGAGAGAGAGAGAGAGAGAGAGAGAGAGAGAGAGAGAGAGTGGGAGAGAGAGAGAGAGGGAGAGAGAGAGAGAGAGAGGAGAGAGAGAGGGAGAGAGAGAGAGAGAGAGAGGAGAGAGAGAGAGAGAGGGAGAGAGAGAGAGAGAGAGAGAGAGAGAGAGAGAGAGAGAGAGAGAGAGAGGGAGAGAGAGAGAGGGAGAGAGAGAGAGAGAGAGGAGAGAGAGAGAGAGAGAGAGAGAGAGGGAGAGAGAGAGAGAGGGAGAGAGAGGGAGAGAGAGAGAGAGAGGAGAGAGAGAGGGAGAGGGAGAGAGAGAGAGAGGGAGAGAGAGAGAGAGAGAGACAGAGAGAGGGAGACAGAGGGAGAGAGAGAGAGAGAGACAGAGAAAAGAGAGAATAATAAAAGAGTGAGAGGCAATGAGAGAAGGAGGAATGACAGTTTAATCATGATGTTAAAGGTCATGTCATCATACACAATTGTTAGTCGACGCCACGGCACACGATGATGACAGATCTATTGATCTATTTCAGTATCTCCAGACACGTTTCAAATCAAGAGCTGTCCGTCTGTTTGGGGCCTTCATTTTCATACTGAGAACCGTAAGTTGCAGATGACAATAGGTCAAGGTTACACTAATAAAGACATATGTCTGTTTGTCTGCCTGTCTATATGTCTATCTGTCTGTCTGTATGTCCTTCCGTCCGTCCTCCCATCCTTCCATCTGTCTATCTGTCCGTCCGTCCTTCCGTCGATCCATCTGTCTGTCTGTCCGTCTCTCTGTGTAACAAACCTATCTATCATTTACTTAAAGACAAACATTTACAGACATTCCCACCCTCTATTACATCTCCCATTCATTTGTAAAGACAAACATTTACAGACATTCCCACCCTCTATTACATCTCCCATCATTTGTAAAGACAAACATTTACAGATATTCCCACCCTCTATTACACCTCCCATTCATTTGTAAAGACAAACATTTACAGACATTCCCACCCTCTATTACATCTTCCATTTATTTGTAAACACAAACATTTACAGACATTCCCACCCTCTATTACATCTCCCATTCTTTGTAAAGACAAATATTTACAGACATTTCCACCCTCTATTACATCTCCCATTCTTTGTAAAGACAAACATTTACAGACATTCCCACCCTCTATTACATCTCCCATTCTTTGTAAAGACAAACATTTACAGACATTCCCACCCTCTATTACATCTCCCATTCATTTGTAAAGACAAACATTTACAGACATTCCCACCCTCTATTACATCTCCCATTCATTTGTAAAGACAAACATTTACAGATATTCCCACCCTCTATTACATCTCCCATTCATTTGTAAAGACAAACATTTACAGACATTCCCACCCTCTATTACATCTCCCATTCATTTGTAAAGACAAACATTTACAGACATTCCGACCCTCTATTACATCTCCCATTCATTTGTAAAGACAAACATTTACAAACATTTCCACCCTCTATTGCATCTCCCATTCATTTGTAAAGACAAACATTTACAAACATTTCCACCCTCTATTACATCTCCCATTCATTTGTAAAGACAAACATTTACAGACATTCCCGCCCTCTATTACATCTCCCATTGATTTGTAAAGACAAACATTTACAGCCATTCCCGCCCTTTGATTTCAGAGCATCGGGATGGGTATTGTTCTGTTTGGCCCATCGACAGCCCTCAGTGCAGGTAGGAGAACACATTCACTATTTTAGGTATTTATATATAGTCAATGTACGGGTGCATACAAACAACGAAGTCTTCAAACAACTAAAAATGAAAAGAGAACTACTAAACACAATTCACATTGGACATACTATAACCAGTGATGGAAAATGTACAACTGAAATAAACAAAAGATTAGGAATGGCAAAAATTAATTTAATGTCAGGAAGAACATACTAACATCAAAACAAATAAAACCAGGGCTAAAACTAAGAATAGCAAAATGTTACATCTTCTCAATATTCATATATGGTGCAGAAACATGGACATTAGACAAGAAAACAGAACAGAGAATTGAAGCCTTTGAAATGTGAATATATAGAAGAATAGGTAGAATTGGATGAGAAAGAAAACAAACGATGAAGTCTTAAAACAACTAAAAATGAAAAGAGAACTACTAAACACAATCAAAACAAGATAAATGCGACTTTTGGGCCATGTTAAAAGATACAACAGCCTACTAAAAGTAATCCTGGAGGGGAAAATACAAGGTAAAAGAGGCAGAGGCAGAGGCAGACCAAGACTAACATAGACGAGTAACATCAAAAGATGGACAAGTCAGCCTATGACAACCTGCACCATCAAATCAAGAGACAGAGCAGAATGGCGCTCCATGGTAGCCAACCTTCGTTGCGGAGACGGCACTCAATGATGATGATGACGGGTACATAAACGGCGAGCTATCAACTTCTGTTAGGAAACACTGAACACATCTGCGTATGATTTGAGTACAATAAGGTATGTTCGTGACGTCATTGGTAGGGCTATAGATTTGTTTGTTACTATCTTTTCTTGTTGCCAGACCGTTGTTATGTTGACGAGGCATCTTTGTTATGTTGACGAGACATCTTTGTTCTGCTGACAAGGCATATTGTTATGTTGACGAGACATCTTTGTTATGTTGACAAGACTTCTTTGTTATGTTGACGAGACATCTTTGTTATGTTGACGAGACTTGGGACACCTTTGTTATGTTGACGAGACTGGGGACACCTTTGTTATGTTGACGAGACATCTTTGTTATGTTGACGAGGCATATTTGTTATGTTGACGAGACATTTTTGTTATGTTGACGCGACATCTTTGTTATGTTGACGAGACATCTTTGTTATGTTGACGAGACATCTTTGTTATGTTGACGAGACATCTTTGTTATGTTGACGAGACATTTTTGTTATGTTGACGCGACATCTTTGTTATGTTTACGAGGCATATTTGTTATGTTGACGAGACATTTTTGTTGTGTTGACGAGGCATATTTGTTATGTTGACGAGGCATATTTGTTATGTTGACGAGGCATATTTGTTATGTTGAAGAGACATCTTTGTTATGTTGACAAGACTTCTTTGTTATATTGACGAGGCATATTTGTTATGTTGACGAGGCATATTTGTTATGTTGACGAGGCATATTTGTTATGTTGACGAGACATCTTTGTTATGTTGACAAGACTTCTTTGTTATATTGACGAGGCATATTTGTTATGTTGACGAGGCATATTTGTTATGTTGACGAGGCATATTTGTTATGTTGACTAGGCATATTTGTTATGTTGACGAGACATTTTTGTTATGTTGACGCGACATCTTTGTTATGTTGACGAGACATCTTTGTTATGTTGACGAGACATCTTTGTTATGCTGACGAGACATCTTTGTTATGTTGACGAGACATTTTTGTTATGTTGACGCGACATCTTTGTTATGTTTACGAGGCATATTTGTTATGTTGACGAGACATTTTTGTTGTGTTGACGAGGCATATTTGTTATGTTGACGAGGCACATTTGTTATGTTGACGAGACATATTTGTTATGTTGACGAGGCACATTTGTTATGTTGACTAGGCATATTTGTTATGTTGACGAGACATATTTTTTATGTTGACAAGATTTCTTTGTTATGTTGACTAGGCATATTTGTTATGTTGACGAGACATATTTGTTATGTTGACAAGACTTCTTTGTTATATTGACGAGGCATATTTGTTATGTTGACGAGGCATATTTGTTATGTTGACTAGGCATATTTGTTATGTTGACGAGACATCTTTGTTATGTTGACGAGGCATATTTGTTATGTTGACGAGGCATATTTGTTATGTTGACTAGGCATATTTGTTATGTTGACGAGACATCTTTGTTATGTTGACAAGACTTCTTTGTTATGTTGACGAGACATCTTTGTTATGTTGACGAGACATCTTTGTTATATTGACGAGGCATATTTGTTATGTTGACGAGGCATATTTGTTATGTTGACTAGGCATATTTGTTATGTTGACGAGACATCTTTGTTATGTTGACTAGGCATATTTGTTATGTTGACGAGGCATATTTGTTATGTTGACTAGGCATATTTGTTATGTTGACGAGACATGTTTGTTATGTTGACTAGGCATATTTGTTATGTTGACGAGGCATATTTGTTATGTTGACTAGGCATATTTGTTATGTTGACGAGACATCTTTGTTATGTTGACAAGACTTCTTTGTTATGTTGACGAGACATCTTTGTTATGTTGACGAGACATCTTTGTTATATTGACGAGGCATATTTGTTATGTTGACGAGGCATATTTGTTATGTTGACTAGGCATATTTGTTATGTTGACGAGACATCTTTGTTATGTTGACAAGACTTCTTTGTTATGTTGACGAGACATCTTTGTTATGTTGACGAGGCTGGGTCATCTTTGTTATGTTGATGAGACATCTTTGTTATGTTGACAAGACACCTTTGTTATGTTTTTACGAGGCTGGGGTCATCTTTGTTATGTTGACAAGACATCTTTGTTATGTTGACAAGACACCTTTGTTATGTTTTTACGAGGCTGGGGTCATCTTTGTTATGTTGACAAGACATCTTTGTTATGTTGACGAGGCTGGGTCATCTTTGTTATGTTGACGAGACATCTTTGTTATGTTGACGAGGCTGGGTCATCTTTGTTATGTTGACGAGACATCTTTGTTATGTTGACAAGACATCTTTGTTATGTTGACGAGGCTGGGGTCATCTTTGTTATGTTGACAAGACATCTTTGTTATGTTGACGAGGCATATTTGTTATGTTGACGAGACATCTTTCTTATGTTGACAAGGCATATTTGTTATTTTCACGAGACATCTTTGTTATGTTGACGAGACATCTTTGTTATGTTGACGCGGCATATTTGTCATGTTGACGCGCATATTTGTTATATTGACGAGACATCTTTGTTATGTTGACGAGGCTGGGTCATCTTTGTTATGTTGACGAGACATCTTTGTTATGTTGACGAGGCTGGGTCATCTTTGTTATGTTGACGAGACATCTTTGTTATGTTGACAAGACATCTTTGTTATGTTGACGAGGCTGGGGTCATCTTTGTTATGTTGACAAGACATCTTTGTTATGTTGACGAGGCATATTTGTTATGTTGACGAGACATCTTTCTTATGTTGACAAGGCATATTTGTTATTTTCACGAGACATCTTTGTTATGTTGACGAGACATCTTTGTTATGTTGACGCGGCATATTTGTCATGTTGACGCGCATATTTGTTATATTGACGAGACATCTTTGTTATGTTGACGAGGCATATTTGTTATGTTGACGAGACATCTTTGTTATGTTGACGAGGCATATTTGTTATGTTGATGAGACATCTTTGTTATGTTGACGAGACATCTTTGTTATGTTGACGAGACATCTTTGTTATGTTGATGAGACATCTTTGTTATGTTGATGAGACATCTTTGTTATGTTGACGAGACATCTTTGTTATGTTGATGAGACATCTTTGTTATGTTGACGAGACATCTTTGTTATGTGGATGAGACATCTTTGTTATGTTGACGAGACATCTTTGTTATGTTGACGAGACATCTTTGTTATGTTGACGAGGATGGGGACATCTTTGTTATGTTGACGAGGATGGGGACATTTTTGTTATGTTGACGAGGATGGGGACATCTTTGTTATGTTGACGAGGATGGGGACATCTTTGTTATGTTGACGAGGCTGGGGTCATCTTTGTTATGTTGACGAGGCTGGGGTCATCTTTGTTATGTTGACGAGGATGGGGACCATCTTTGTTATGTTGACGAGGATGGGGACATCTTTGTTATGTTGACGAGGCTGGGGTCATCTTTGTTATGTTGACGAGGCTGGGGTCATCTTTGTTATGTTGACTAGGATGGGGACATCTTTGTTATGTTGACGAGGCTGGGGTCATCTTCTTAATGTTGACGAGGCTGGAGACACTTTTGTTATGTTGACGAGGCTGGGGACATCTTTGTTATGTTGACGAGGCTGGGGTCATCTTTGTTATGTTGACGAGACTGGTGACATCTTCTTAATGTTGACGAGGCTGGAGACACTTTTGTTATGTTGACGAGGATGGGGACATCTTTGTTATGTTGACGAGGCTGGGGTCATCTTTGTTATGTTGACGAGACTGGGGACATCTTACTGTTGACGATGCTGGAGACACTTTTGTTATGTTGACGAGGCTGGGGACATCTTTGTTATGTTGAAGAGACTGGAGATACATTTGTTATGTTGACGAAGCATATTTGTTATGTTGACGAGACATCTTTGTTATGTTGACGAGACATCTTTGTTATGTTGACGAGGATGGGGACATCTTTGTTATGTTGACGAGGCTGGAGACACTTTTGTTATGTTGACGAGGCATCTTTGTTATGTTGATGAGACATCTTTGTTATGTTGACGAGGCTGGGGACATCTTTGTTATGTTGACGAGGCATCTTTGTTATGTTGATGAGACATCTTTGTTATGTTGACGAGGCTGGGGACATCTTTGTTATGTTGACGAGGCATCTTTGTTATGTTGATGAGACATCTTTGTTATGTTGACGAGGATGGGGACATCTTTGTTATGTTGACGAGACTGGGGACATCTTTGTTATGTTGACGAGACTGGGGACATCTTTGTTATGTTGACGAGACTGGGGACACATTTCTTGTGTTGACGAGACTGGGGACACCTTTGTTATGTTGACGAGACTTGGGACACCTGTGTTATGTTAACGAGACTGGGGACATCTGTGTTATGTTAACGAGACTGGGGACATCTGTGTTATGTTAACGAGACTGGGGACATCTGTGTTATGTTAACGAGACTGGGGACATCTGTGTTATGTTAACGAGACTGGGGACATCTGTGTTATGTTAACGAGACTGGGGACATCTGTGTTATGTTAACGAGACTGGGGACACACTTATTATGTTAAAACACCTTCTTGGAGAGATAACCTTGGTAAAACACTGTTTGATGAGAGAGGTAAAGATAGTATAATGTCAACTTTGATAGTGAAGTAATTTCATGAGATTTGTTAGAACGACCAAACAAAATAATAATAACGGAAATGTGGAGTTGTGATCGCTGCTTGAACTGAATCATGTTTGTATTGACCAATCACAGTGACAAATTTGCCGGAGTGGGCGGTGATTGTGACTGTCAGTTGTGTCTGCACGTTCTACACGGCCATTGGTGGATTGAAAGCTGTCATCTGGACTGACGTGTTCCAGACTTTGGTCATGCTGACTGGCATGGCAGCCGTCCTGATCAAAGTTTGTTGTTCATCTCTTTTATGGTTGTTTTCTTGATAATGATGGCTGATTTGTTGATACTGATAATTGATTTGTTTACGATGGTTGATTTGTTGAAAATAATGGTTGAAAAGTTGTTATGTATATCATCTCAGGGTCTCAGCCGAATCTTCCAGCTGTCATTACATTTCACGTTTAATTGAATTCATGTTTTTAATGAGTGATTTCCCTGTAATCTAGAACATCGTCTTCTCTTGCCATATCACCCTCTGTTTTAGATCCACTAGTTCCGGCTACTCTAGAACATTTCCTTTAGCTAATCTTTATTTCCTTGTCCGGGGGACAGGTTGGTCTCATGGCAAGACGCTGGCCTCGAGACAGAGAGGTTGTGGGTTCAAGTCCCGGCTGCACCAGTTGGGATTTTTATTTATGATTTCTCTCTGCGGCAACCACCCCTGGTCTCAGTAGCGAGGCCCGGCTTGAAACGTCAATTACTCATCGACGGAAAGAAAATATGAGTACCTCTGAAGACGGAGTTATCTGCCTGTGCGGCGAGGGACTCTGTGCACACGGCTGCCGGGGAAAAACGGATTAACACTCAAAATTCAGTTCCTAGTCTCTAGGGACTTCGTCAGAGGTCAAAGCTGGCGAACGCAAAAAAAAAAAAAAAAAAAAAAAAAATGGTGTTCGTGCTTTCTTAAGAAAGCCGAGTCGTCATTATTTTGTTGTGTTTCCTTGTTTGTAAAGCTGTCATTATTTTGTTGTGTTTCCTTGTTTGTAAAGCTGTCATTATTTTGTTGTGTTTCCTTGTTTTTAAAGCTGCCATTATTTTGTTGTTTCCTTGTTTGTAAAGCTGCCATTATTTTGTTGTGTTTCCTTGTTTGTAAAGCTGTCATTATTTTGTTGTGTTTCCTTGTTTGTAAAGTTGTCATTATTTTGTTGTATTTCCTTGTTTGTAAAGCTGCCATTATTTTGTTGTGTTTCCTTGTTTGTAAAGCTGTCATTATTTTGTTGTGTTTCCTTGTTTGTAAAGCTGTCATTATTTTGTTGTATTTCCTTGTTTGTAAAGCTGTCATTATTTTGATGTTTCCTTGTTTGTAAAGCTGCCATTATTTTGTTGTGTTTCCTTCTTTGTAAAGCTGTCATTATTTGATTGTGTTTCCTTGTTTGTAAAGCTGCCATTATTTTGTTGTGTTTCCTTCTTTGTAAAGCTGTCATTATTTGATTGTGTTTCCTTGTTTGTAAAGCTGCCATTATTTTTGTTGTGTTTCCTTGTTTGTAAAGCTGTCATTATTTTGTTGTGTTTCCTTGTTTGTAAAGCTGTCATTATTTTGTTGTGTTTCCTTGTTTGTAAAGCTGTCATTATTTTGTTGTGTTTCATTGTTTGTAAAGCTGTCATTATTTTGTTGTGTTTCCTTCTTTGTACAGCTGTCACTATACTTTCTAGGATTGTACGTTACACCCCACTACTGGGTTCTTGTTACCAGCTTTACCGCAGCTCTGCAATTATTTTAATGTTCCCAATTTATATCAGCGATGGCTCCATTATTACAGATCGATAGAAGAAAGAGTCCACACTGATGTGAGATAACACGTTGTTGAGTGTGATGGGTATGTGTCTCTGTTTGTTGTTTTATTTCATGACTTCAGTCTTCAAGGTGTGGAGGGAACGCCTTTGGCTGTAGCCAACTTCTCACACCATTTTATGTTTGTGTCCACCTAACATGATCTACCCATTCTCTGCCATCACTTTCTGTTTGTGTCCACCTAACGCGATCTGCCCATTCTCTGCCATCACTTTCTGTTTGTCTCCACCTAACGCGATCTGCCCATTCTCTGCTATCACTTTCTGTTTGTGTCCACCTAACGCGATCTGCCCATTCTCTACCATCACTTTCTGTTTGTGTCCACCTAATGTGATCTGCCCATTCTCTGCCATCACTTTCTGTTTGTATCCACCTAATGCGATCTGCCCATTCTCTGCCATCACTTTCTGTTTGTCTCCACCTAACGCGATCTGCCCATTCTCTGCCATCACTTTCTGTTTGTATCCACATAACGCGATCTGCCCATTCTCTGCCATCACTTTCTGTTTGTATCCATCTAATGCGATCTGCCCGTTCTCTGCCATCAATTTCTGTTTGTCTCCACCTAATGCGATCTGCCCGTTCTCTGCCATCACTTTCTGTTTGTCTCCACCTAATTCGATCTGCCCATTCTCTGCCATCACTTTCTGTTTGTCTCCACGCTAACGCGATCTGCCCATTCTCTGCCATCACTTTGTGTTTGTATCCACCTAACGCGATCTGCCCATTCTCTGCCAGCACTTTCTGTTTGTCTCCACCTAACGCGATCTGACAAACTCGAGCTCTATCTATCCTTTAGTGCAGTCTTCCCATCCTGTATCTACGTACATCCTTCCATCATTCCCTACAAGATGGATTTTCCCATGCCCGACCCATTTTCCCATGCCCGACCCATTATCCCATGCCCGACCCATTTTCCCATGCCCGACCCATTTTCCCATGCCCGACCCATTTTCCCATGCCCGACCCATTTTCCCATGCCCGACCCATTTTCCCATGCCCGACCAATTTTCCCATGCCCGACCCATTTTCCCATGCCCGACCCATTTTCCCATGCCCGACCCATTTTCCCATGCCCGACCCATTTTCCCATGCCCGACCAATTTTCCCATGCCCGACCCATTTTCCCATGCCCGACCCATTTTCCCATGCCCGACCCATTTTCCCATGCCCGACCCATTTTCCCATGCCCGACCCATTTTCCCATGCCCGACCAATTTTCCCATGGCCATACCTTAACTTTTGTGTTTGAGTTTCCTGTCGCTGGCAGTTACGCGGAAACGAAGGGAAGATAACCGAGTTTGACTAGAAGGACAACAACAAGCTGCAAGCAATGTGGACAACAGTTTGAGACTTTTCTTGTTGCCTCTTTCTTGTCTGCACGGAGGTGGTGACCAAGTTAAGATCTGTCATGAAACCTGTTGTCGAGGTGGGGCATACACAGTCAGGGTTGCCCATGGACAGTGTGTCAACTTTGTGGCTCACCGATTCGAAACGATCTAGTGAACTACAGAAATATAACGAGAACAATTTGTTGATGTTATAAATAAGCACAATGGGCTGAAATTAGGTCACAACTGTCAGGAAATATGACAAACCCAAATAGCTGAAATTAGGTCACAACTGTCAGGAAATATGACAAACCCAAATAGCTGAAATTATGTCACAACTGTCTGGAAATATGACAAACCCAAATAGCTGAAATTAGGTCACAACTGTCTGGAAATATGACAAACCCAAATAGCTGAAATTAGGTCACAACTGTCTGGAAATATGACAAACCCAAATAGCTGAAATTATGTCACAACTGTCTGGAAATATGACAAACCCAAATAGCTGAAATTAGGTCACAACTGTCTGGAAATATGACAAACCCAAATAGCTGAAATTATGTCACAACTATCTGGAAATATGACAAACCCAAATAGCTGAAATTATGTCACAACTATCTGGAAATATGACAAACCCAAGTAGCTGAAATTAGATCATAACTGGCTGGAAATATACCAAACACAATTAACTGATAAGGTCTATAATATTTTAGTCTTAAGTTCGGACTGACAGTAGTCGGGGCATTCCCATATCCGATCTGGTGCATGTTCCAGCAATCATGGGAGTGTTCGTCCACTGATTAAATGAGTCAAGTATAAACTGACAAGCTATAACAAAGGTAGACAACACGCTTGATACAACGGAGCGTTTGTGGAGAGGTCCATCCAGGTGGAATTCACAGTGAACATCTTGATATGAATTCACAGTGAACATCTTGATATGAATTCACAGTGAACATCTTGGCATGGGTTCACAGTGAACATATTGGCATGGATTCACAGTGAACATCTTGATATGAATTCACAGTGAGCATCTTGGCATGGATTCACAGTGAACATCTTGGCATGGATTCACAGTGAACACCTTGACATGAATTCACAGTGAACATCTTGACATGAATTCACAGTGAACATATTGACATGAATTCACAGTGAACATCTTGACATGAATTCACAGTGAACATCTTGGCATGGGTTCACAGTGAACATTTTGACATGAATTCACAGTGAACATCTTGGCATGGGTTCACAGTGAACATCTTGATATGAATTCACAGTGAATATCTTGGCATGGATTCACAGTGAACATCTTTATATGAATTCACAGTGAGCATCTTGACATGAATTCACAGTGAACATCTTGACATGAATTCACAGTGAACATCTTGGCATGAATTCACAGTGAACATCTTGACATGAATTCACAGTGAACATCTCGACATGAATTCACAGTGAACATCTTGACATGAATTCACAGTGAACATCTTGACATGAATTCACAGTGAACATCTTGACATGAATTCACAGTGAACATCTCGGCATGGATTCACAGTGAACATCTCGACATGAATTCACAGTGAACATCTCGACATGAATTCACAGTGAACATCTTGGCATGAATTCACAGTGAACATCTTGACATGAATTCACAGTGAACATCTTGGCATGAATTCACAGTGAACATCTTGGCATGAATTCACAGTGAACATCTTGGCATGAATTCACAGTAACATCTTGGCATGGATTCACAGTGAACACCTTGACATGAATTCACAGTGAACATCTCGACATGAATTCACAGTGAACATCTCGCCATGAATTCACAGTGAACATCTCGACATGAATTCACAGTGAACATCTTCACTAACCAGTCTGGCCAAACCAGTAGAGACCGAGAGGGAAGGCAACCCCAAATATGGAGGTCGGAGTATTCCCTGAAAAACGCAAATATGGCAGCAACACAACGCAACCTACGCCCACTTGGACTTTATAACTGAGTGTCGAAGTGAAATAGTCGTTGGATGTTACAAGTAAACAACCATTTTTCATTTTAATTCATTTTAAACGACTTGGGCTCCAAATCTTATATTCTCTCTCTCTCTCCCTCTCTCTCTCTCTCTCTCTCTCTCTCTCTCTCTCTCTCTCTATTTCTCTTATTGTTTTTTTATGTTTTTCTTTTATATTTAATTTCAGGGATTCATTTTAGAAGGCGGAGCTACATATGTGTGGGACGTCAATTATGATGGCGAAAGGATACATTTCTTCAAGTAAATACTTCTCGCTGCCCCAATCCTGTGTGTTTATGTGTGTGTGTGTGTGTGTGTGTGTTGTGGTTTCATGTATGCCACACAATTGTCTGTGTTCGTGTACTTATGTTAGTTTGTGCGTGTGTGTGAGGCTGTAGCTCCGCATAATGTCTAAATAGAAGAATAAATGAGACACGAATTGTGAAAATCAAAATACTATCAAGAGACAAGAGTTTCATCTCACAAGAACCGCTGCTGCAAGTCGGGCAAAATAATAACAAGCACCTACACAAGATAAGGCATAACACGACAAGATAAGACATAACACGACAAGATAAGGCATAACACGACAAGATAAGACATAACACGACAAGATAAGGCATAACACGACAAGATAAGGCATAACACGACAAGATAAGACATAACACGACAAGATAAGGCATAACACGACAAGATAAGACATAACACGACAAGATAAGGCATAACACGACAAGATAAGGCAAACACGACAAGATAAGACATAACACGGCAAGATAAGACATAACACGACAAGATAAGGCAAACACGACAAGATAAGACATAACACGACAAAATAAGGCAAACACGACAAGATAAGGCAAACACGACAAGATAAGACATAACACGACAAGATAAGGCATAACACGACAAGATAAGGCATAACACGACAAGATAAGGCATACCACGACAAGATAAGACATAAGACGACAAGATAAGACATAACACAAGATAAGACATAACACAAGATAAGACATAACACAACAAGATAAGGCATAACACGACAAGATAAGGCATAACACGACAAGATAAGACATAACACGACAAGATAAGGCATAACACGACAAGATTAGACATAACACGACAAGATAAGGCATAACACGACAAGATAAGACATAACACAACAAGATAAGACATAAAACGACAAGATAAGGCAAACACGGCAAGATAAGACATAACACGACAAGATAAGGCATAACACGACAAGATAAGACATAACACGACAAGATAAGGCATAACACGACAAGATAAGGCATAACACGGCAAGATAAGACATAACACGACAAGATAAGGCAAACACGACAAGATAAGACATAACACGACAAAATAAGGCAAACACGACAAGATAAGGCAAACACGACAAGATAAGACATAACACGGCAAGATAAGACATAACACGACAAGATAAGGCAAACACGACAAGATAAGACATAACACGACAAAATAAGGCAAACACGACAAGATAAGGCAAACACGACAAGATAAGACATAACACGACAAGATAAGGCATAACACGACAAGATAAGGCATAACACGACAAGATAAGGCATACCACGACAAGATAAGACATAAGACGACAAGATAAGACATAACACAAGATAAGACATAACACAAGATAAGACATAACACAACAAGATAAGGCATAACACGACAAGATAAGACATAACACGACAAGATAAGACATAACACAAGATAAGACATAACACGACAAGATAAGGCATAACACAAGATAAGACATAACACGACAAGATAAGACATAACACAAGATAAGACATAACACGACAAGATAAGGCATAACACAAGATAAGACATAACATAACAAGATAAGACATAACACGACAAGATAAGACATAACATGACAAGATAAGACATAACACGACAAGATAAGACATAACACGACAAGATAAGACATAACACAAGATAAGACATAACACAAGAAAAGACATAACACGACAAGATAAGACATAACACGACAAGATAAGACATAACACGACAAGATAAGACATAACACGGCAAGATAATACATAACACGACAAGATAAGACATAACACAAGATAAGACATAACACGACAAGATAAGGCATAACACAAGATAAGACATAACACGACAAGATAAGACATAACACGACAAGATAAGACATAACACGACAAGATAAGACATAACACGACAAGATAAGACATAACACAAGATAAGACATAACACGACAAGATAAGGCATAACACAAGATAAGATATAACACGACAAGATAAGACATAACACGACAAGATAAGACATAACACGACAAGATAAGACATAGCACAAGATAAGACATAACACAAGATAAGACATAACACGACAAGATAAGATATAACACGACAAGATAAGACATAACACGACAAGATAAGACACAACACGGCAAGATAAGACATAACACGACAAGATAAGACATAACACAAGATAAGACATAACACGACAAGATAAGGCATAACACAAGATAAGACATAACACGACAAGATAAGACATAACACGACAAGATATGACATAACACGACAAGATAAGACATAACACGACAAGATAAGACATAACACAAGATAAGACATAACACGACAAGATAAGGCATAACACAAGATAAGACATAACACGACAAGATAAGACATAACACGACAAGATAAGGCATAACACGACAAGATAAGACATAACACGACAAGATAAGACATAACACGACAAGATAAGGCATACCACGACAAGATAAGACATAACACGACAAGATAAGGCATAACACGACAAGATAAGGCATAACACGACAAGATAAGGCATAACACAACAATATAAGGCATAACACGACAAGATAAGACATAACACGATAAGACAAAGCAACATAATAGATAGCACACCAAGACACTAGATGGCGATGACGCTCATAGGACACACTGGGGAAGCCAACTGAGAGTATTACACAAGAGGCCTTTTCTTGGAATCCCCAGGGGAATAGAGGAAGACCAAAATTTTCTTGGAGAAAACAGGTGAAAGCAAAGATGAAGATGATGGGGAAGACATGGAACGATCTTAAAAGAATGGCAAGAAACAGAGAGGCTTTGAAAGTGTTTGTAGAAGGCCTATGCCCCACAAGGAGCTGAAAGTGCTTATTGAAGACCTATGCTCCACAGGGAGCTGAAAAGTAGAAGAAGAAGAGGACAAAAGATGTCAAGATAGAGACAAGACCTTGACACAACAAAACACAAAATGTCAAGAAAGAGACAAGATCTAGACACAACAAAACACAAAATGTCAAGATAGAGACAAGACCTAGACGGAACAAAACACAAAATGTCAAGATAGAGACAAGACCAAGACACAACAAAACACAAAATGTCAAGATAGAGACAAGACCTAGACGGAACAAAACACAAAATGTCAAGATAGAGACAAGACCAAGACACAACAAAACACAAAATGTCAAGATAGAGACAAGACCTAGACACAACAAAACACAAAATGTCAAGATAGAGACAAGACCAAGACACAACAAAACACAAAATGTCAAGATAGAGACAAGACCTAGACACAACAAAACACAAAATGTCAAGATAGAGACAAGACCAAGACACAACAAAACACAAAATGTCAAGATAGAGACAAGACCTAGACACAACAAAACACAAAATGTCAAGATAGAGACAAGACCTAGACACAACAAAACACAAAATGTCAAGATAGAGACAAGACCTAGACACAACAAAACACAAAATGTCAAGATAGAGACAAGACCTAGACACAACAAAACACAAAATGTCAAGATAGAGACAAGACTTAGACACAACAAAACACAAAATGTCAAGATAGAGACAAGACTTAGACACAACAAAACACAAAATGTCAAGATAGAGACAAGACCTAGACACAACAAAACACAAAATGTCAAGATAGAGACAAGACCAAGACACAACAAAACACAAAATGTCAAGATAGAGACAAGACTTAGACACAACAAAACACAAAATGTCAAGATAGAGACAAGGCCAAGACACAACAAAACACAAAATGTCAAGATAGAGACAAGACCTAGACACAACAAAACACAAAATGTCAAGATAGAGACAAGACTTAGACACAACAAAACACAAAATGTCAAGATAGAGACAAGGCCAAGACACAACAAAACACAAAATGTCAAGATAGAGACAAGACCTAGACACAACAAAACACAAAATGTCAAGATAGAGACAAGGCCAAGACACAACAAAACACAAAATGTCAAGATAGAGACAAGACCAAGACACAACAAAACACAAAATGTCAAGATAGAGACAAGACCTAGACACAACAAAACACAAAATGTCAAGATAGAGACAAGACCTAGACACAACAAAACACAAAATGTCAAGATAGAGACAAGACCAAGATACAAGATATCAAATCCCAGACACGAGAAGACACAAATCTCACTGATCATTTCCTTCATTCACAGCTTTAGCGTTGACCCCCGGGTCCGCCACACGTTTTGGTCACTCGTTGTCGGCATCTATTTTGTTTGGCTACCTCCCTACGCCGTGGACCAGCAGATGGTACAGAGATTCTCATCCGCCAGGTCGCTAAACGACGCTAAAATGTGAGGTTGATTAGATGTTTGGTGTTGGTCTGGTTGAATAGATGGTTGGTGTTTTTTGGTGGATTGGATGGTTGTATGGTTGATTGGATGTTTGGTGCTGTTTCGTTGATTGGATGTTTGGTGCTGTTTCGTTGATTGGATGTTTGGTACTGTGTGTTTCCTTGGATGGTTATCGTTGTGTGGTTGATTAGATGGTTGATGTTATTTGGTTGATTGGATGGTTGTCATTGTTTGGTTGGATGGTTGGTGTTTTTTGATTGCTTGGATGGTTGGCGTTGTGTGGTTAATTGGATGGTTGCGATCAACATTCCATCATCTACAACACTATTCTCATCAACATTCCATCATCTACAACGCTATTCTCATCAACATTCCATCATCTACAGTGCTATTCTCATCAACATTCCATCATCTACAGCGCTATTCTCATCAACATTCCATCATCTACAACACTATTCTCATCAACATTCCATCATCTACAGCACTATTCTCATCAACATTCCATCATCTACAACACTATTCTCATCAACATCCCATCATCTACAGCGCTATTCTCATCAACATTCCATCATCTACAACACTATTCTCATCAACATTCCATCATCTACAACATTATTCTCATCAACATTCCATCATCTACAACACTATTCTCATCAACATTCCATCATCTACAGCGCTATTCTCATCAACATTCCATCATCTACAACACTATTCTCATCAACATTCCATCATCTACAACACTATTCTCATCAACATTCCATCATCTACAGTGCTATTCTCATGAACATTCCATCATCTACAGCGATATTCTCATCAACATTCCATCATCTACAACACTATTCTCATCAACATTCCATCATCTACAACACTATTCTCATCAACATTCCATCATCTACAACACTATTCTCATCAACATTCCATCATCTACAGCACTATTCTCATCAACATTCCATCATCTACAACACTATTCTCATCAACATTCCATCATCTACAGCACTATTCTCATCAGCATTCCATCATCTACAACACTATTCTCATCAACATTCCATCATCTACAGCACTATTCTCATCAACATTCCATCATCTACAACACTATTCTCATCAACATTCCATCATCTACAGCGCTATTCTCATTTACATTCCATCATCTACAACACTATTCTCATCAACATTCCATCATCTACAGTGCTATTCTCATCAACATTCCATCATCTACAACACTATTCTCATCAACATTCCATCATCTACAACACTATCCTCATCAATATTCCATCATCTACAGTGCTATTCTCATGAACATTCCCGGCATGTTCATTATGATTACCCTGTGTTCCCTGACTGGCCTGGCCCTCTTCGCCCACTATGCACGATGTGATCCACTCAAAGTTGGCGCTATCGCAAATCCCAATCAGGTGAGATCAACGGCAGATATACAGAGAATGCAACGAAAGCCAGGACTTCCTCTAACATTTTATCAAAATACATAACACAACCACAGCCCAGCTCAATAAGTTCAATGTCAGTGTACAACCAGTCACCGTATTCCCTAGTATAGTCGTGATATAGTTCAATGTCAGTGTACAACCAGTCACCGTATTCCCTAGTATAGTCGTGATATAGTTCAATGTCAGTGTACAACCAGTCACTGTATTCCCTAGAATAGCCGTGATATAGTTCAATGTCAGTGTACAACCAGTCACCGTATTCCCTAGTATAGCCGTGATATAGTTCAATGTCAGTGTACAACCAGTCACCGTATTCCCTAGTATAGCCATGATATAGTTCAATGTCAGTGTACAACCAGTCACCATATTCCCTAGTATAGCAATGATATAGTTCAATGTCAGTGTACAACCAGTCACCATGTGTCCCTAGTATAGCCGTGATATAGTTCAATGTCAGTGTACAACCAGTCACCGTATTCCCTAGTATAGCTGTGATATAGTTCAATGTCAGTGTACAACCAGTCGCCGTATTCCCTAGTATAGCCGTGATATAGTTCAATGCCAGTGTACAACAAGCCACCACCGTATTCCCTAGTTTTGCCGTGATATAGTTCAATGTCAGTGTACAACCAACCACCGTATTCCCTAGTATAACCGTGATATAGTTCAATGCCAGTGTACAACCAGCCACCGTATTCCCTAGTATAGCCGTGATATAGTTCACATAACTTAAGTCGTCATTAATAGACTTCTATGTCTATGGAGGTCAAACCTACTACAACCGTACAACAGCATCTATCGACATTGCAATGATATGAGGACTAGGTAGGCCATTTCAACAATTACCTCACCGTTGTCATGGCAACAGAGAAACAACTAATGAGATTACTTTCTCTCTTTTCTTCTTCTTCTTTACCTTTTAGCTCCTGGTGGAGCATAGGTCTTCAACAAACACTTTCCAAGTCGTTCTGTTTTTTGCCATTCTTTTAAGATCATTCCATGTCTTCCCCATCATCTTCATCTCTGCTTCTATCTGTCTTCTCCAAGAATTCCTTGGTCTTCCTCTTTGTCTTTTCCCCTGGGGATTCCAAAAAAGGGCCTGTTGTGTAATACTCTCAGTTGGCTTCCGTAGTGTGTGTCCTATCCATCGCCATCGTCTTCGCTGTATCTCTTTATCCACTGGTATTTGACCGGTACATTTCCATAATTCCACGTTAGTGACTTTGTCCTGCCATTTCCATCCCTTTATTCTGCGCAAGCATCCATTAATGAAAGTCTGTACTTTCGTGATTGTCAATTTTGTCATTCTCCATGTTTCACAGCCATATAATAGGACCGACTTAACATTTGAGTTGAAAATTTTTATTTTTGTATTTAGCCTAATTTCTTTGGATTTCCATATGTTTCCCAGTGCAATGAAAGCTCCTCTTGCTTTTGATATCCTTATTTTGGTATCATTTTCTGTTCCTCCCTCTTTATCTATATTACTGCCCAGATATATATAAGATTGTACGTCTAGTAGAGGTATTTCTCCTAGTTTTATTTGGTTATTGCCAACTGCATTAATTCTCATAATATTGGTCTTATCTCTATTAATCTTTAGTCCTAGCTGTTGTGATCTCTCATCTAATATACTCATTTTATCCTGCATCTGTTGATGGCTGTGTGATAGGAGAGCTATGTCATCAGCAAAGTCTAAATCATCAAGTTGTTTGGTCAGTGACCACTGGATCCCATTTCTGTTGTTTTGAGTTATTTTCATAATCCAATCTATGGCCAGTAGAAAGAGAAATGGAGACAGGAGGCATCCTTGCCTTACTCCTGTTCTTATTTCAAATGCTTCTGTAAGCTGTCCTTCATGCACCACACTACATTTTGTTCCTTCATACATTGTTTTTATCAGGTTAATAAACTTTATGGGGATTCCGTAATGACTCAGCAACTTCCAAAGCATTCTTCTGTCTAAACTATCAAATGCCTTTTCGTAATCTATGAATCCAATATATAGTGGGGATTTTAGTTCTAAACTTTGTTCAACTATTATACGTAGGGTAGTTATTTGATCAGCACATGATCTGTTCTTCCTAAAACCTGCTTGTTCATCTCTCAAGTGTTTCTCTATAGCCTCTTTTAGTCTCTCCAGAATGATTCTGCCTAATATTTTTCCTGGCACTGATAGTAGCATAATTCCCCTATAATTTGTGCACTCCTGTAAACTTCCTTTCTTTGGTAGTTTGATCATATAACCTTCTCTCCAGTCTTTAGGTATTTCTTCCCTCTCCCAAATTTTATCCAATAGATCCTGTAACATCTTGGTAGAGGTGTTAATATCTGCTTTGATGGCTTCCGAAGGAATTTCATCTGGTCCTGTGGCTTTACCATCTTTTAATAATTTGATGGCTTTCATTATTTCTTCTTTGCTTGGTTTTCCGCAGTTAACGTGTAACTCTTCTTCTGCTGGTAGTATATCTGGAGGATTATTTGAGCCAGGTCTGTTCAAAAGTTCTTCAAAGTGTTCTTTCCATCTCTCCATTTGTTCCCTTATATTACTAAGCAGATTTCCTTTCTTATCTTTGATAAAGGCGTTGATCTGTTTGTATTTTCCACCTAATTTCTTTGTGCTGTTGTACAGTTCTTTCATATTCCCTTTATTTGCTGCTTCTTCTGCCTCTTTAGCTAGTTCATCTATATATTTTCTCTTATCCCTTTTAATGCATCTTCTCACTTCTTTGTTCACCTCTGTGTAAGCTTCCTGTGTCTTGGCTTTATTACTTCTTGTTTTGCTTTTATTTATGTCTGCTTTCTTGTTCTTTCTTTCTTTAATTTTATCCAGGGTCTCTGTCATCCATGCCTTATTCTGGCGTTCTCTTTTCCCCAGTGTTTCTTCGCATGTCTCTTTCCATATATTTTTTACCTGTTTCCAATGATCTTCTATATTTATTGTATTTTCTAGTTGTTGGAGGACTTGGTATTTGTTTGATATTGTGACTGCGAATTTATCTTTAATTCCTTGTTCTTTAAGAAACCCTACATTGAAATACTTTCTACCCTTATTCGTTGTATTATACCTTTTTAATTTAATTTTAAGTTTGGCTAACAGAAGATGATGATCAGAAGCTATATCTGCCCCTCTATATACTTTTACATCCTGTAAGGATGACTTAAACTTATTATTAATACATATGTGATCAATTTGATTTTCCGTTCTATGATCTGGTGACACCCATGTAGCTTTGTGTATTCTTTTATGTTGGAATATTGTTCCTCCTAGGCTCATTTGATTAAGGGCGCAGAAATTCACAAATATCTCTCCATTCTCGTTTATATCTCCAAGTCCATGTTTTCCCATAATCTCTTCGAAGCCTCTGTTGTCTGATCCTACCTTAGCATTTAGGTCTCCCATCAAGATTATAATATCCTTGGCTCGTCTTGCATCCATCTGCCATTGTAGCTGTTTATAAAAATCATCTTTAACTGAGTCATCTTTATCGTTGGTTGGTGCATAGCATTGTATAATGTGTAATTTTATTTTGTTTTTGGTTGTTCTAAATGTTGCTCTCACCAGTCTTGGTCCCACTGCCTCCCATTCTATTAGTGTCTTCTGTGCATTTTTTGATAGCATTATAGCTACCCCTTCGCTATGTTGTGCTCCTGGTTCCTGGTGTCCTGATGATAAAATCATCTCCCCTGTATTCAATTTTATTCTCTCCGCTCCCAGCCATCTTGTTTCACACATTCCCAGAATATCTATCTTGTAGTTGGTCATTTCTGCTGCCACTTGTGCCGCTTTTCCCTGTTCGTTAAGGGTACGAACATTCCAGGTGCCAATTCTGGATGATTTCCTGGTAGACAAAGGGTGAGTCGGCAACCCGGACTCCTTATGGCTTTCTCCGGATTGCGTCATACGTCTCTTAGACAGAGAGCCCTTCTCTTTCCTGGTTGACGGATTAACTTTATCTTTCTTTGACTTGTTCATGTTTGTGAAGTTTTTTCGGCTTACTTTTTTTACAGTATGGGATAGCCAGTCCCATGCCTAACCCTCCTTTCTCGCCTCTTACGAACATGCCTGGTAGGGTACAGCGCCGCTATTCTTTACTCCCCTTTCGGGCCCCGGCAGCGCACGGGCGTTTCTCTCTTTTATTGAAACATAAAGAAATAGTGCCAATAGGTGGTTGTCCAACATGTGACTACTGTAACAATCACTACGCTATATCTTTATATATATATATCACCATCATCATCGAGTGCCGTCTCCGCAACGAAGGTTGGCTACCATGGAGCGCCATTCTGCTCTGTCTCTTGCCTTGATGGTGCAGGTTGTCATAGTCTGATTTGTCCATCTTTTGATGTTACTTGTCCATGTTAGTCTTGGTCTCCCTCTGACTCTTTTACCTTGTATTTTCCCCTCCGGGATTACTTTCAGTAGGCTGTTGTGTCTTTTAACATGGCCCAAGAATCGCATTTGTCTTGTTCTAATTGTGTTTAGTAGTTCTCTTTTCATTTTTAGTTGTTTTTAGACTTCATCGTTTGTTTTCTTTTCCTTCCATCCAATTCTACCTATTCTTCTATATATCCACATTTCAAAGGCTACAATTCTCTGTTCTATTTTCTTGTCTAATGTCCATGTTTCTGCACCATATAGAAATATTCCAACATAAAAGAATACACAAAGCTACATGGGTGTCACCAGATCATAGAACGGAAAATCAAATTGATCACATATGTATTAATAATAAGTTTAAGTCATCCTTACAGGATGTAAAAGTATATAGAGGGGCAGATATAGCTTCTGATCATCATCTTCTGTTAGCCAAACTTAAAATTAAATTAAAAAGGTATACTACAACGAATAAGGGCAGAACGTATTTCAATGTAGGGTTTCTTAAAGAACAAGGAATTAAAGATAAATTCGCAGTCACAATATCAAACAAATACCAAGTCCTCCAACAACTAGAAAATACAATAAATATAGAAGATCATTGGAAACAGGTAAAAAATATATGGAAAGAGACATGCGAAGAAACACTGGGGAAAAGAGAACGCCAGAATAAGGCATGGATGACAGCAGAGACCCTGGATAAAATTAAAGAAAGAAAGAACAAGAAAGCAGACATAAATAAAAGCAAAACAAGAAGTAATAAAGCCAAGACACAGGAAGCTTACACAGAGGTGAACAAAGAAGTGAGAAGATGCATTAAAAGGGATAAGAGGAAATATATAGATGAATTAGCTAAAGAGGCAGAAGAAGCAGCAAATAAAGGGAATATGAAAGAACTGTACAACAGCACAAAGAAATTAGGTGGAAAATACAAACAGATCAACGCCTTTATCAAAGATAAGAAAGGAAATCTGCTTAGTAATATAAAGGAACAAATGGAGAGATGGAAGGAGCACTTTGAAGAACTTTTGAACAGACCTGGCTCAAATAATCCTCCAGATATACTACCAGCAGAAGAAGAATTACACGTTAACTGCGGAAAACCAAGCAAAGAAGAAATAATGAAAGCCATCAAACTGTTAAAAGATGGTAAAGCCACAGGACCAGATGAAATTCCTTCGGAAGCCATCAAAGCAGATATTATCACCTCTACCAAGATGTTACATAATCTATTGGATAAAATTTGGGAGAGGGAAGAAATACCTAAAGACTGGAGAGAAGGTTATATGATCAAACTACCAAAGAAAGGAAGTTTACAGCAGTGCACAAATTATAGGGGAATTATGCTACTATCAGTGCCAGGAAAAATATTAGGCAGAATCATTCTGGAGAGACTAAAGAGGCTATAGAGAAACACTTGAGAGATGAACAAGCAGGTTTTAGGAAGAACAGATCATGTGCTGATCAAATAACTACTCTACGTATAATAGTTGAACAAAGTTTAGAACTAAAATCCCCACTTTATATTGGATTCATAGATTACGAAAAGGCATTTGATAGTTTAGACAGAAGAATGCTTTGGAAGTTGCTGAGTCATTATGGAATCCCCATAAAGTTTATTAACCTGATAAAAACAATGTATGAAGGAACAAAATGTAGTGTGGTGCATGAAGGACAGCTTACAGAAGCATTTGAAATAAGAACAGGAGTAAGGCAAGGATGCCTCCTGTCTCCATTTCTCTTTCTACTGGCCATAGATTGGATTATGAAAATAACTCAAAACAACAGAAATGGGATCCAGTGGTCACTGACCAAACAACTTGATGATTTAGACTTTGCTGATGACATAGCTCTCCTATCACACAGCCACCAACAGATGCAAGATAAAATGAGTATATTAGATGAGAGATCACAACAGCTAGGACTAAAGATTAATAGAGATAAGACCAACATTATGAGAATTAATGCAGTTGGCAATAACCAAATAAAACTAGGAGAAATACCTCTACTAGACGTACAATCTTATATATATCTGGGCAGTAATATAGATAAAGAGGGAGGAACAGAAAACGATACCAAAATAAGGATATCAAAAGCAAGAGGAGCTTTCATTGCACTGGGAAACATATGGAAATCCAAAGAAATTAGGCTAAATACAAAAATACAAATTTTCAACTCCAATGTTAAGTCGGTTCTATTATATGGCTGTGAAACATGGAGAATAACAAAATTGACAATCACGAAGGTACAGACTTTCATTAATGGATGCTTGCGCAGAATAAAGGGATGGAAATGGCAGGACAAAGTCACAAACGTGGAATTATGGAAATGTACCGGTCAAATACCAGTGGATAAAGAAATACAGCGAAGACGATGGCGATGGATAGGACACACACTACGGAAACCAACTGAGAGTATTACACAACAGGCCCTTTTTTGGAATCCCCAGGGGAAAAGACAAAGAGGAAGACCAAGGAATTCTTGGAGAAGACAGATTGAAGCAGAGATGAAGATGATGGGGAAGACATGGAATGATCTTAAAAGAATTGCAAAAAACAGAACGACTTGGAAAGTGTTTGTTGAAGACCTATGCTCCACTGGGAGCTAAAAGGTAGAAGAGAAGAAGATGTTCTACATGGCATTAAAATGACTTTTTGTCATTCCTATTATATTGTTTATTTCAGTTGTACATTTTCCATCACTGGTTATAGTATGTCCAAGGTAGTTGTAGCTCTGAACTGTCTCCAGGTCTATTCCTTCTATTTATATATAAAGACGTGGCTACAACTACCTGGGACATACTATAACCAGTAATGGAATATGTACAACTGAAATAAACAAAATAATAGGAATGGCAAAAAGTCATTTTAATGTCATGAAAAATATATGCCGTAGCACGTAGAGTATCGAGAGAGGTGTAAGCTCTGTAAGAGAAGAGTCTTTGTAGGACGTCGAGTATCGAGAGAGGTGTAAGCTCTGTAAGAGATGAGTTGCGGCTGTTCATCTCACCAAAACCGTAGGTCAAGTCTTGGAACAGAAGAGGCGGAGAGTGAAAACAAGGGGAGACAAGTAGAGACAACCGACAGCCTGAAACCAACGAACTTAAAGGAACATTACACAATGGTCTGTTTTCACGTCTACACCAGCTATTGTTAACTTCATCACCAGCTATTATTAACTCCAGCACCAGTTATTATCTTCAAGGCCAGCTATTTTTAACATCACTACCAGTTATTGCTAAATTCACCACCAGCTATTGCTAACCTCGCTGTCAGTTATTGTTAACTTCACCAACAAAGCACAATTTATTGCTAACTTCAACACAAGATTCTGTCAGTTATTGTTAACTTTACCACCAGTAAATATTAATTTCAACACCAGTTATTGTTAACGTCACCACCCGTTTTTATTGACTTCACCAGCAGTTATTGCTAACTTCATCACCAGTTACTGTTAACCTCACCACTAGTTATTGCTAACTTCGCCACCAGTTATTGTTAACTTCATCACCAGTTATTGCTAACTACACCACCAGCTATTGTTAACTACACCACCAGCTATTGTTAACTACACCACCAGTTATTGTTAACTTCATCACCAGTTATTGTTAACTTCACCACCAGTTATTGCTAACTACACCACCAGTTATTATTAACTACACCACCAGTTATTGTTAACTTCATCACCAGTTATTGTTAACTTCACCACCAGTTATTGCTAACTACACCACCAGTTATTGTTAACTTCGCCACCAGTTATTGCTAACTTCACCACCAGTTTTTGTTAACTTCACCACCAGTCATTGCTAACTACACCACCATTTATTGTTAACTTCACCACCAGTTACTGTTAACTTCACCACTAGTTATTGTTAACTTCATCATCAGTTATTGCTAACTTCACCACCAATTACGGTTAACTTCACCACCAGTTTTTGTTATCTTCACCAGTTATTGCTAACTACACCACTAGTTATTGTTAACTTCACCACCAGTTACTGTTAACTTCACCACTAGTTACTGATAACTTCATCACCAGTTTTTGTTAACTTCACCACCAGTTTTTGTTAACTTCACCACCAGTTATTGCTAACTACACCACTAGTTATTTTTAACTTTACCACCAGTTACTGTTAACTTCACCACCAGTTTTTTTTGTTAACTTCACCACCAGTTATTACTAACTACACCACTAATTATTGTTAACTTCACCACCAGTTACTGTTAACTTCACCACCAGTTTTTGTTAACTTCACCACGTTATTACTAACCACACCACTAGTTATTGTTAACTTCACCACCAGTTACTGTTAACTTCACCACTAGTTACTGATAACTTCATCACCAGTTTTTGTTAACTTCACCACCAGTTATTGCTAACTACACCACTAGTTATTGTTAACTTTACCACCAGTTACTGTTAACTTCACCACCAGTTACTGTTAACTTCACCACCAGTTTTTTTTGTTAACTTCACCACCAGTTATTGTTAACTTTCCCTTTAGCTCCTTCCCTATTATGTTATGGAGATTCTCGGCAGCTACAAAGGCCTGCCAGGTCTGTTTGTCTCCAGCTTGTTCAGTGGGTCCCTGAGGTGAGCCATCCAAACCTTATTGTTGGTGTGACATCATTATGTAGGTCATTGTTATATAGACGACTGAAAGAAGACATCGATAATACTGTAACAACTGGCAGAATGAATGGAAAGAAGAGCAGAGGAAAACCAAGAGAACAAATATAGAACAACTTATCCAAATGACATAATGAAAGATCATCATCATCATCGTGTGCCCTCTCCGCAACGAAGGTTGGCTACCATGGATCACCATTCTACTCTGTTTCTTGCTTTGATGGTGCAGGCTGACATAGATTGACTTGTCCATCTTTTAATGTTACTCGTCCATGTTAGTCTTGGTCTGCCTCTGCCTCTTTTACCTTGTATTTTTCCTTCCAATATTACTTTTAGTAGGCTGTTGTGTCTTTTAACGTGCCCCAAAAATTTAATTTGTCTTGTCTTTATTGTGTTCAGCAGTTCTCTTTTTATTTTCAGTTGTTTTAAAACTTCATCGTTTGTTATCTTTTGCTTCCATCTAATTCTACCTATTCTTCTATAAATCCACATTTCAAAGGCTTCAATTTTCTGTTCTGTTTTCTTGTCTAATGTCCATGTTTCTGCACCATACAGGAATATTGAGAAGATGTAACATTTTGCCATTCTTAGTTTCAGCCCTGCTGATATTTGTTTTGTTGTTAGTATATTTTTCATGGCATTAAAATTACTTTTTGCCATACCTATTCTTTTGTTTATTTCAGTTTTGCATTTTCCATCATTGGTTATAGTATGTCCCAGGTAGTTGTAGCTCTGAACTGTCTCCAGATGTATTCCCTCAACTGTGATATTTAATTGTAGGTCTTGAGGATTTTCTTTGTTTATGATCATAGTTTTAGTCTTTTTGATATTCATTTCTAGTCCATATTTTTTGCTTGTTATGTTTATCACATTAAGTTAGTGTTGTAGGTCTTTATGATTTTCTGCTAGTAGTACAGTATCATCAGCATATCTTAGGTTATTGATTATCTTTCCATTAATGTTTAGGCCTGGCATCTCTGAGATGTTTTTAAAGATTTGCTCAGTGTATAGATTGAACAAGCTTGGTGATAGGATGCATCCCTGTCTTACTCCTCTTTTTATGTCCATGGGTGTAGAGTTCTCTTTGTTATATCTTATTATTGCTGTTTGCTCCCAGTACAAATTACATATTAGTCGTATGTCTGTGTCGTCTAGATTTATATCCTTTAGGCAGTTTATAATGAAAGATCACAGACTGAAATTATGACATGCATGAAGGGCTGAATGTTGTAGAGAGACATGATCGCCTACGCCAACCGGCATGGCACCTGATGATGATGAATACAAATATCAATAGCTCAACTTCAAATACAAGATTAGAGTTAGACAATTGCACATATTAGTAATATCAATATTCGTATATGTCTGCAAAGCATGGCCATAAATGCAGAATTATAGAGGGAAATACAAGTTTGGACATCATGTTTTTCCATAAGATACTTGCTATATACAGAGTCAGGCGGCGCGCCTCCCAGCACCAGAGCTGGAAGTTGTCAGCGACCCACAGCTGATGGCTTGCGCCAGGATCGGTGAACCAAAACCATCCGGACCCTGCTCCACCTCTCCGTGGTGCCTCCAGTAACAGACTAACCTGTCTAGTCTGGCCAAGCGTGCAGGGATCGTAAAGGGAAGACAACCCGGTACTCAAAAATGTCGTGCTGAAGTCGGATGTGTTGGACCGAAAGGCGCAAATATAACAGTTATACTGCAAACAACAACACAACGCAGACACGTCCACTACGTCCTTATAAGGGCGGATGATGAAGAGGAATATTCTAGTCTACCACGATACTCTAGAATACTTTAGTCATCGGGCGAATGCAACCAACCACCATACAGAGTCACTGTTGTAGTATCGACTTTACTTTCTCCACATGTCTTTAGACTAGGAATTACTACTAACTATTTGATGATACAGAGTTAAGATATGTTCATAATTCTTGTAGTATTCATGAAGTCATTAATCACTAAGACATGTTGCTTATCATCATCATCATCTAGCATCATTCCGCTCTGTTTCTTGCTTTGATGGTGCAGGTTGTCATAGTTTGACTTGTCCATCTTTCTCTTGTCTTAATTGTATTTAGTAGTTCTCTTTTTATTTTTAGTTATTTTAAATCTTCATCGTTTGTTTTCTTTTCCTTCCATCCAATTCTACATATTCTTCTATAAATCCACATTTCAAAGGCTTCAATTTTCTGTTCTGTTTTCTTGTCTAATGCCCATGTTTCTGCACCATACAGGAATATTGAGAAGATATAACATTTTGCTATTCTTAGTTTCAGCCCTGCTGATATTTGTTTTGTTGTTAGTATATTTTTTATGACATTGAAATTACTTTTTGCTATTTCTATTTTTTTATTTTCATGATTGTGAAAATTGTTTAATTTCCAATATTAGGAAAAAACAATCATCATTTTTTGGCCATGTAATGAGAAGGGAACAGCTGGAATATATTGTAACAACTGGGAAAATTGAGGGACGAAGAAATAAAAGGAAGCAAAGAGAAAAAATAACAGACAGCTTAAGAGAATGGCTTGACAGAAGGTCAACAATAGAAATGATAAAAAGCTGCCGAGATCGAAAGTTGTGGAGAGACATGATCACCTACGCCAGCAGGCCCGGTACTTGATGATGATGATTCTTTTGTTTATTTCAATTTTACATTTTCCATGTTTGCTTCTACAAGTTTATTTGGTCATCGGTTATACCAGTCAAGTATAGTGGAGCACAGCTACAGTTATATGTCTTATTCCAAAATTAATGTTCTTGGTCTGGATGCGCTCAAGGGGTTATCACCGGTGGATATTGACGCATCTGTTAATAAAAATTGTCCGTGACATTTCTAATTCTATCTTTCATTCTATCAAATATTACAACTCGCCTTGTTTGACACTTGCTATTCTATAACTATGTCTTGATTTGTTCAATGCTACACTAAATCTACTTACTATCGTTGTCTGGAGCACACAATTTAATTCTGATTTTAACTTGAAACTTCCCAACTGTCTTCACTCCTGCCTTAAATTTCCAGGAAAATTGTATGTCCTACATTTACAGGAACGTCGACACTAATTTATGTCTTACGTTTCCCGAAACGTGGACACTAATGTATGTCTTACATTTCCAGGAACGTCGACATTAATTTATGTCTTACATTTCCAGGAACGTCGACATTAATTTATGTCTTACATTTCCAGGAACGTCGACATTAATTTATGTCTTACATTTCCAGGAACGTCGACATTAATTTATGTCTTATATTTCCAGGAAAGTCGACACTAATTTATGTCTTACATTCCCAGCTCAGTGTCGTCCATGCAGAATGCCCTGGCAGCAGTCACATGGGAGGACTTCATGAAGCCCTGGTGCCCCAATGTCTCTGACCAAGGCGCCACAAGGATCAACAAAGCATTAGGTAACTCTAGAACACGTGTTCTCAGCGTGTTGCTTCTCTGCCCCAACCTCTGAGCATGTCAAACAGGTTCCCATGTTCTCCCTCACATGTCAGAACCTCTTCTACTTTTCAGCTCCCTGTGCAGCATAGGTCTTCAAAAAACACTTTCAGCTCCCAGTGGAGCATGCATAGGTCTTCAACAAACACTTTCAGCTCCCAGTGGTGCATAGGTCTTCAACAAACACTTTCAGCTCCCTGTGGAGCATAGGTCTTCAACAAACACTTTCAGCTCCCTGTGGAGCATAGGTCTTCAACAAACACTTTCAGCTCCTAGTGGAGCATGCATAGGTCTTCAACAAACACTTTCAGCTCCCAGTGGTGCATAGGTCTTCAACAAACACTTTCCAAGTAGTTCTGTTTCTTGTCATTCTTTTAAGATCATTCCATGTCTTCCCCATCATCTTCATCTCTGCTTCAATCTGTCTTCTCCAAGAATTCTTTGGTCGTCCTCTGTCTTTTCCCCTGGGGATTCCAAAAAAGGACCTGTTGTGTAATACTCTCAGTTGACTTCCGCAGTGTGTGTCTTATCCAGCGCCATCGTCTTCTCTGTATCTCTTTATCCACTGGTATTGGACTGGTACATTTCCATAATTCTATGTTAGTTATTTTGTCCTGCCATTTCTATCCTTTTATTCTACGTAAGCATCCGTTAATGAAAGTCTGTATCTTCGTGACTGTAAGAACCTCAAACGGGTCTAATTATGCCGACTTGTAATGACGTGTCCATCGTACTCTTAACAAATGAAGAATATATGCGAGCCTGGCGCCATATAATCAAAGAGTGTCGGCATATAATTGGCCTGACCAGCAACACACCAGGCAGATCTTCGAAAAATGTCAAGCTTTTATAATTGACGTCGTTTGATGAACATTGAAGTTTAACAAAATGTTGGAGATGGGAGATTCACGAGCAGACATTTACCGGCACAATTTGTGAATATTTCCTCAACATTCGTCATTGCTTCTATCAACAGTCACTTCTGAAGTTATCAATCTACCTTTGATGCTATCAGTCCACCTCTGGTGTTATCAGTCCACCTTTGGTGTTATCAGTCCACCTCTGGAGGTATCAGTCCACCTTTGATGCTATCAGTCCACCTATGGTGTTATCAGTCCACCTTTGATGCTATCAGTCCACCTATGGTGTTATCAGTCCACCTTTGATGCTATCAGTCCACCTATGGTGTTATCAGTCCACCTTTGATGCTATCAGTCCACCTATGGTGTTATCAGTCCACCTTTGATGTTATCAGTCCACCTGAAGCCGAGATCTGTCCACTATTTGATGTTATCTTCCCATCTCTTTCTATTTCTACTCCCCCCCCCCCTTCTTTCATAGTTACTTGCAGAATGGCCTTAGCTATGGTCGCCCTTGAGATGTGTCACGTGGTCTGTGTTCATCAACAAGAGGAACGAAATTAAATGATTATATTAGAATGTAATGATTGTAGAAGACGTACTCTCTTTTGGCATGGTAATGATTGTAGGAAATATGTTGTTTGTGAAAATTACAATGATTGTACTAGAGTGGTATGTTGTAATAATGATTGTACTAGAGTGGTGTGTTGTAATAATGATTGTACTAGAGTGGTGTGTCCAATAATGACTGTACTAGAGTGGTATGTTGTAATAATGATTGTACTAGAGTGGTGTGTTGTAATAATGATTGTACTAGAGTGGTATGTTGTAATAATGATTGTACTAGAGTGGTGTGTTGTAATAATGATTGTACTAGAGTGGTGTGTTGTAATAATGATTGTACTAGAGTGGTGTGTCCAATAATGATTGTACTAGAGTGGTATGTCCAATAATGATTGTACTAGTGTGGTGTGCCCAATAATGATTGTACTTGTGTGGTGTGTCCAATAATGATTGTACTAGAGTGGTGTGTGTAATAATGATTGTACTAGAGTGGTGTGTCCAATAATGATTGTACTAGTGTGGTGTGCACCAATAATGGTTGTACTAGTGTGGTGTGTACCAATAATGATTGCACTAGAGTGATGTGTCCAATAATGAATGTACCAGTGTGGTGTGACCAATAAAGATTGTACTAGTGTGGTGTGTACCACTAATGATTGTACTAGTGCGGTTTGTACCTACCAATACAGATTGTACTAGTGTGGTGTGTACCAATAATGATTGTACTAATGTGGTGTGTCCAGTAATGATTGTATTAGTGTGGTGTGTACCAAAAATGAGTGTACTAGTGTGGTGTGTACCAATAATGATTGTACTAGAGTGATATGGTGTAATAATAATTGTACTAGAGTGGTATGTCCAATAGTGAATGTACTAGAGTGGCATGTTGTAATAATGATTGTACGAGAGTGGCATGTTGTAGTAATGACTGGACTCGAGTGGTGTGTCCAACAATGATTGCACTAGAGTGGTTTGTCCAATAATGAATGTACTAGTTTGGTGTGTACCAATAATGATTGTACTAGTGTGGTGTGTACCAATAATGATTGCACTAGAGTGGTTTGTCCAATAATGAATGCACTAGTGTGGTGTGTACCAATAATGAATGTACTAGTGTGGTGTGTACCAATAATGAATGTACTAGTGTGGTGTGTCCAATAATGAATATACTAGAGTGGTATGTTGTAATAATAATGACTGTACTAGAGTGGTATGTTGTAATAATAATGACTGTACTAGAGTGGTATGTTGTAATAATAATGATTGTACTAGAGTGGCATGTTGTAGTAATGATTGTACTAGAGTGGTATGTTGTAATAATAACGATTGTACTAGAGTGGTATGTTGTAATAATAATGACTGTACTAGAGTGGTATGTTGTAATAATAATGATTGTACTAGAGTGGTATGTTGTAATAGTGATTGTACTAGAGTGGTATGTTGTAATAATAATGACTGTACTAGAGTGGTATGTTGTAATAATAATGATTGTACTAGAGTGGTATGTTGTAGTAATGATTGTACTAGAGTGGTATGCTGTAATAATAATGATTGTACTAGAGTGGTATGTTGTAATAATAATGACTGTACTAGAGTAGTACGTTGTAATGATAATGATTGTACTAGAGTGGTATGTTGTAATAATAATGATTGTACTAGAGTGGTATGTTGTAGTAATGAGTGTACTAGAGTGGTATGTTGTAGTAATAATGATTGTACTAGAGTGGTATGTTGTAGTAATGATTGTACTAGAGTGGTATGTTGTAGTAATGAGTGTACTAGAGTGGTATGTTGTAGTAATGAGTGTACTAGAGTGGTATGTTGTAGTAATAATGATTGTACTAGAGTGGTATGTTGTAGTAATGATTGTACTAGAGTGGTATGTTGTAGTAATGATTGTACTGGAGTGGTATGTTGTAGTAATGATTGTACTGGAGTGGTATGTTGTAGTAATGAGTGTACTAGAGTGGTATGTTGTAGTAATGATTGTACTGGAGTGGTATGTTGTAGTAATGAGTGTACTAGAGTGGTATGTTGTAGTAATGATTGTACTGGAGTGGTATGTTGTAGTAATGATTGTACTAGCGTGAAATATTCAATAATGATTGTGAAGGATGCTGTCCCTGCAACTGGTGTATGTTGTACCCAACTTTGTGCTCTCATCACTAACTCGCGTGTCCCATCTCCAGCTGTGGTGTATGGATGTCTGGGGATGGGTCTAGCTTTTATAGTCAAGGAACTTGGAGGAACAGTCCTACAGGTAGCATAATCATTATGTGCCATGTCTCAGAGCCATCACTTTTATTAATTTGAAGCCTAAAGTTCACAAACTCGTTATTTCCCAACCATTTTAACAATCTGTTTCAGATCATCCCTCTGTCTCTGTATTCATCTGTCTCTCTTGTTATCGATGGTTCAATGTTTCATGTTGCCACTACATATCCTTATATCTTCCTCTTGTTATCAATGTTTCATCTTGCCACTACATATCCTTATATCTTCATCTAGTTATCAATGTTTCATGTTGCCACTACATATCCTTATATCTTCATCTAGTTATCAATGTTTCATGTTGCCACTACATATCCTTATATCTTCCTCTTGTTATCAATGTTTCATGTTGCCACTACATATCCTTATATCTTCATCTAGTTATCAATGTTTCATGTTGCCACTACATATCCTTATATCTTCATCTAGTTATCAATGTTTCATGTTGCCACTACATATCCTTATATCTTCATCTAGTTATCAATGTTTCATCTTGCCACTACATATCCTTATATCTTCATCTAGTTATCAATGTTTCATGTTGCCACTACATATCCTTATATCTTCATCTCGTTATCAATGTTTCATGTTGCCACTACATATCCTTATATCTTTTTCTAGTTATCAATGTTTCATGTTGCCACTACATATCCTTATATCTTCCTCATGTCATCAATGTTACATGCTGCCACTACATATCCTTATATCTTCCTCATGTCATCAATGTTACATGCTGCCACTACATATCCTTATATCTTCATCTAGTTATCAATGTTACATGTTGCCACTACATATCCTTATATCTTCATCTAGTTATCAATGTTACATGCTGCCACTACATATCCTTATATCTTCATCTAGTTATCAATGTTACATGTTGCCACTACATATCCTTATATCTTCATCTAGTTATCAATGTTACATGTTGCCACTACATATCCTTATATCTTCATCTAGTTATCAATGTTACATGTTGCCACTACATATCCTTATATCTTCATCTAGTTATCAATGTTTCATGTTGCCACTACATATCCTTATTTCTTCATCTAGTTATCAATGTTACATGTTGCCACTACATATCCTTATATCTTCATCTAGTTATCAATGTTACATGTTGCCACTACATATCCGTATATCTTCCTCTAGTTATCAATGTTTCATGTTGCCACTACATATCCTTATATCTTCATCTGGTTATCAATGTTTCATGTTGCCACTACATATCCTTATATCTTTCTCTAGTTATCAATGTTTCATGTTGCCACTACATATCCTTATATCTTCATCTAGTTATCAATGTTTCATGTTACCACTACATATCCTTATATCTTCATCTAGTTATCAATGTTTCATGTTGCCACTACATATCCTTATATCTTCATCTAGTTATCAATGTTACATGTTGCTACTACATATCCTTATATCTTCATCTAGTTATCAATGTTACATGTTGCCACTACATATCCTTATATCTTCATCTAGTTATCAATGTTACATGTTGCCACTACATATCCTTATATCTTCATCTAGTTATCAATGTTTCATGTTGCCACTACATATCCTTATATCTTCATCTAGTTATCAATGTTACATGTTGCCACTACATATCCTTATATCTTCATCTAGTTATCAATGTTACATGTTGCCACTACATATCCTTATATCTTCATCTAGTTATCAATGTTTCATGTTGCCACTACATATCCTTATATCTTCCTCATGTCATCAATGTTACATGTTGCCACTACATATCCGTATATCTTCCTCTAGTTATCAATGTTTCATGTTGCCACTACATATCCTTATATCTTCATCTGGTTATCAATGTTTCATGTTGCCACTACATATCCTTATATCTTCCTCTAGTTATCAATGTTTCATGTTGCCACTACATATCCTTATATCTTCCTCTAGTTATCAATGTTTCATGTTGCCACTACATATCCTTATATCTTCATCTAGTTATCAATGTTACATGTTGCCACTACATATCCTTATATCTTCATCTAGTTATCAATGTTTCATGTTGCCACTACATATCCTTATATCTTCATCTAGTTATCAATGTTTCATGTTGCCACTACATATCCTTATATCTTCATCTGGTTATCAATGTTACATGTTACCACTACATATCCTTATATCTTCATCTAGTTATCAATGTTTCATGTTACCACTACATATCCTTATATCTTCATCTAGTTATCAATGTTTCATGTTACCACTACATATCCTTATATCTTCATCTAGTTATCAATGTTTCATGTTGCCACTACATATCCTTATATCTTCATTTAGTTATCAATGTTTCATGTTACCACTACATATCCTTATATCTTCATCTAGTTATCAATGTTTCATGTTACCACTACATATCCTTATATCTTCATCTAGTTATCAATGTTTCATGTTACCACTACATATCCTTATATCTTCATCTAGTTATCAATGTTTCATGTTGCCACTACATATTCATTCGCTAACAAAGTTTGTGATGTTTAATTTCGGATGTTAAATTCCGGTGAATTTGTTCCTGCATTTAACTGCAGCTCAGGGGCTGTGGGGTTTGATTAAGTTTATTCAAAGTTTGTTCCTGGGGGCTGGGGTTTGATTGAGTTCATTTAAAGTTTATTCTTGGGGATTGGAGTTTGATTGAGTTCATTCAAAGTCTGTTCTGTGGGGTTGGGGTTTGATTGAGTTCATTCAAAATTTATTCCTGAGGGCTGGAGTTTGATTGAGTTCATTCAAAGTTTGTTCCTGAGGGCTGGCGTTTGATTGAGTTCATTCAAAGTTTGTTCCTGGGGCTGTGGTTTGATTGAGTTCATTCAAAGTTTGTTCTTGGGGGCTGGGGTTTGATTGAGTTCATTCAAAGTTTGTTCTTGGGGGCTGGGGTTTGATTGAGTTCATTCAAAATTTATTCCTGAGGGCTGGAGTTTGATTGAGTTCATTCAAAGTTTGTTCCTGAGGGCTGGCGTTTGATTGAGTTCATTCAAAGTTTATTCCTGGGGGCTGGAGTTTGATTGAGTTCATTCAAAGTTTGTTCCTGAGGGCTGGCGTTTGATTGAGTTCATTCAAAGTTTGTTCTTGGGGGCTGGGGTTTGATTGAGTTCATTCAAAGTTTGTTCCTGAGGGCTGGCGTTTGATTGAGTTCATTCAAAGTTTGTTCTTGGGGGCTGGCGTTTGATTGAGTTCATTCAAAGTTTGTTCCTGAGGGCTGGCATTTGATTGAGTTCATTCAAAGTTTATTCCTGGGGGCTGGGGTTTGATTGAGTTCATTCAAAGTTTGTTCTTGGGGGCTGGGGTTTGATTGAGTTTATTCAAAGTTTGTTCCTGAGGGCTGGCGTTTGATTGAGTTCATTCAAAGTTTGTTCTTGGGGGCTGGGGTTTGATTGAGTTCATTCAAAGTTTGTTCTTGGGGGCTGGGGTTTGATTGAGTTTATTCAAAGTTTGTTCCTGAGGGCTGGAGTTTGATTGAGTTCATTCAAAGTTTGTTCCTGAGGGCTGGAGTTTGATTGAGTTCATTCAAAGTTTGTTCCTGAGGGCTGGTGTTTGATTGAGTTCATTCAAAGTTTGTTCCTGAGGGCTGGAGTTTGATTGAGTTCATTCAAAGTTTGTTCCTGAGGGCTGGAGTTTGATTGAGTTCATTCAAAGTTTGTTCTTGGGGGCTGTGGTTTGATTGAGTTCATTCAAAGTTTGTTCCTGAGGGCTGGAGTTTGATTGAGTTCATTCAAAGTTTGTTCCTGGGCTGTGGTTTGATTGAGGTCATTCAAAGATATCTCCAGACAAAAGTACTTCCACATTCGTTACAAAGACAAGGGAGAGCTAATGGGAAATCTGATGGATGGAGATGACAAATAATGAAGATCGTTGGTGACTGAAGCATTAACAGAAGTGTAAGGACTTAAAAGGTAATGTTTGCACATATAAGAAGACACAATAAACTGAAAGTTTTAGTTGGAAAAATACGTGACACACTAGACAGAAATGTTGAAGTGGGCAGCTAGCATAAAGTGGTGGGCTGATAACATAAAGTGGTGGAGAGATAACATAAAGTGGTGGAGAGATAACATAATGTGGTGGGCTGATAATATAAAGTGGTGGAGAGATAACATAATGTGGTGGGCTGATAACATAAAGTGGTGGGCTGATAACATATAGTGGTGGGCTGATAACATAAACTGGTGGGCTGATAATGTAAACTGGTGGGCTGATAACATAAAGTGGTGGGCTGATAATATAAACTGGTGGGCTGATAATATAAAATGGTGGGCTGATAGCGTAAAGTGGTGGGCTGATAACATAAACTGGTGGGCTGATAACGTAAAGTGGAGGGCTGATAACATAAACTGGTGGGCTGATAACATAAAGTGGAGGGCTGATAACATAAACTGGTGGGCTGATAACATAAACTGGTGGGCTGATAACATAAAGTGGTGTGCTGATAACATAAAGTGGTGGGCTGATAACATAAACTGGTGGGCTGATAACGTAAACTGGTGGGCTGATAACATAAAGTGGTGTGCTGATAACATAAAGTGGTGGGCTGATAACGTAAAGTGGTGGGCTGATAACATAAAGTGGTGGGCTGATAACATAACTGGTGGGCTGATAACGTAAAGTGGAGGGCTGATAACATAAACTGGTGGGCTGATAACATAAAGTGGTGTGCTGATAACATAAAGTGGTGGGCTGATAACATAAAGTGGTGGGCTGATAACATAAAGTGGTGGGTTGATAACGTAAAGTGGTGGGCTGATAACATAACTGGTGGATTGATAACGTAAAGTGGTGGCTGATAACATAGTGGTGGGCTGATAAGATAAAGTGGTGGGTTGATAACGTAAAGTGGTGGGCTGATAACATAAAGTGGTGGGCTGATAACAGAAAGTGGTGGGCTGATAACATAAAGTGGTGGGCTGATAACATAAAGTGGTGGGCTGATAACATAGTGGTGGGCTGATAAGATAAAGTGGTGGGTTGATAACAGAAAGTGGTGGGCTGATAACATAAAGTAGTGGACTGATAATGTAAAGAGGTGGACTGATAATGTAAAGAGGTGGGCTGATCCCATAAAGTGGTGGGCTGATAATGTAAAGAGGTGGACTGATAACGTAAAACAGTGAATAAGGAACGAAAAGAGGTGGACTGATAAAGTAAATTGGTGAACTGCTGACGTATAGAGGTGAATTGATAACCTAAAGAGGTGGGCTGCTGACGTAAAGAGGTGAATTGATAACCTAAAGAGGTGGGCTGCTGACGTAAAGAGGTGAAGTGCTAACATCACGAAGTGGAATCTTCTCCTTCAGCTTTCACCAATTAAGTGGGCGTGAATGCGTTGTGTCGCTAATTTACGTCCCAGCCACTATATCTACGCATTTTTCCCCGACACATCCGACTTCAGCAAAGTATATGGGCCAAGGAAGAGGGGGGAAGATCAGGGAAGAGGAGGAAGACCAGGGAAGGGGAAGGCAAGGGAAGGAGGAGACCAGGGAAGGGGGAAGACCAGGGAAGAGGGGGAAGATCTGGCAAGGGGGAATACCAGGGAATGGGGAAGACCAAGGAAGGGAGATGACCAGAGAAGAGGGGGAAGACCTGGTAAGGAGGAAGACCATGGAAGAGGGGGAAGTTAGGGAAGAGAGTGAAGACCAGGGAAGAGGGGGAAGTTAGGGAAGAGAGTGAAAACCAGGGAAGAGGGGGAACACCAAGGAAGGGGGAGACCAGGGAAGGGGGGGACAAATTGAACTCGGGACCTTCAGGTTGACTGATAACAAGGGATAGAGTGATAACATCAAGGAATGGACTGATAACAAGGGATGGTGTGATAACATTAAAGGTAGACGAATACTATCAAGGGATGGACTGATAACATCAAAGGATGGAGTGATAACACCAAGGGATATAGTGGTAACATCAAGGGATGAAGTGATAACATCAAGGGATGGACTTATAACAAGGGAAGGACTGATAACATCAAAGGTGGACTGATATAGTCAGGGGCGTATGAAAGAGAAGATGAGAACCGTTGGTGGTGAAAGATGAACTAACCAGAAAGTGATGTTTTAAATGTAAAGGGAGTCATAGAAGACACGAACGGCGATGTTTATCACAAGTTACCTACCATGTCCCCAGGCCTCCCTGACACTTAACGGTGCTGCTGGCGCTCCATTGGTTGGTTTGTTTATCCTCGGCGCGTGCTTTACCAGCACAAACTGGGTGGTAAGTTGTTATGTGACTGGACATAAACTGGGTGGTATGTTGTTATGTGACTGGACATAAACTGGGTGGTATGTTGTTGTGTGACTGGACATAAATTGGGTGTAAGTTGCGTGACTGGACATAAACTGGGTGGTAAGTTGTGTGACTGGACATAAACTGGGTGGTATGTTGTTGTGTGACTGGACATAAACTGGGTGGTATGTTGTTGTGTGACTGGACATAAACTGGGTGGTAAGTTGTTGTGTGACTGGACATAAACTGGGTGGTAAGTTGTTGTGTGACTGGACATAAACTGGGTGGTATGTTGTTGTGTGACTGACATAAACTGGGTGGTAAGTTGTTGTGTGACTGGACATAAACTGGGTGGTAAGTTGTTGTGTGACTGGACATAAACTGGGTGGTAAGTTGTTGTGTGACTGGACATAAACTGGGTGGTATGTTGTTGTGTGACTGGACATAAATTGGGTGGTAAGTTGTTGTGTGACTGGACATAAACTGGGTGGTAAGTTGTGTGACTGGACATAAACTGGGTGGTAAGTTTTTGTGTGACTGGACATAAACTGGGTGGTAAGTTGTTGTGTGACTGGACATAAACTGGGTGGTAAGTTGTTGTGTGACTGGACATAAAAACTGGTGGTACGTTGTGTGACTGGACATAAACTGGTGGTAAGTTGTGTGACTGGACATAAACTGGGTGGTAAGTTGTGTGACTGGACATAAACTGGGTGGTAAGTTGTTGTGTGACTGGACATAAACTGGGTGGTAAGTTGTTGTGTGACTGGACATAAACTGGGTGGTAAGTTGTTGTGTGACTGGACATAAACTGGGTGGTAAGTTGTTGTGTGACTGGACATAAAAACTGGTGGTACGTTGTGTGACTGGACATAAACTGGTGGTAAGTTGTTGTGTGACTGGACATAAACTGGGTGGTAAGTTGTTGTGTGACTGGACATAAACTGGTGGTAAGTTGTTGTGTGACTGGACATAAATTGGGTGGTAAGTTGTTGTGTGACTGGACATAAACTGGTGGTAAGTTGTTGTGTGACTGGACATAAACTGGGTGGTAAGTTGTTGTGTGACTGGACATAAACTGGGTGGTAAGTTGTTGTGTGACTGGACATAAACTGGGTGGTAAGTTGTTGTGTGACTGACATAAACTGGGTGGTAAGTTGTTGTGTGACTGGACATAAACTGGGTGGTAAGTTGTTGTGTGACTGGACATAAACTGGTGGTAAGTTGTTGTGTGACTGGACATAAACTGGGTGGTAAGTTGTTGTGTGACTGGACATAAACTGGTGGTAAGTTGTGTGACTGGACATAAACTGGGTGGCAAGTTGTTGTGTGACTGGACATAAACTGGTGGTAAGTTGTGTGACTGGACATAAAAACTGGTGGTACGTTGTGTGACTGGACATAAACTGGGTGGTAAGTTGTTGTGTGACTGGACATAAACTGGTGGTAAGTTGTTGTGTGACTGGACATAAACTGGTGGTAAGTTGTGTGACTGGACATAAACTGGGTGGCAAGTTGTGTGACTGGACATAAACTGGTGGTAAGTTGTGTGACTGGACATAAACTGGGTGGCAAGTTGTGTGACTGGACATAAACTGGTGGTAAGTTGTGTGACTGGACATAAACTGGGTGGCAAGTTGTTGTGTGACTGGACATAAACTGGTGGTAAGTTGTTGTGTGACTGGACATAAATTGGGTGGTAAGTTGTTGTGTGACTGGACATAAACTGGTGGTAAGTTGTTGTGTGACTGGACATAAACTGGGTGGTAAGTTGTTGTGTGACTGGACATAAACTGGGTGGTAAGTTGTTGTGTGACTGGACATAAACTGGGTGGTAAGTTGTTGTGTGACTGACATAAACTGGGTGGTAAGTTGTTGTGTGACTGGACATAAACTGGGTGGTAAGTTGTTGTGTGACTGGACATAAACTGGTGGTAAGTTGTTGTGTGACTGGACATAAACTGGGTGGTAAGTTGTTGTGTGACTGGACATAAACTGGTGGTAAGTTGTGTGACTGGACATAAACTGGGTGGCAAGTTGTTGTGTGACTGGACATAAACTGGTGGTAAGTTGTGTGACTGGACATAAAAACTGGTGGTACGTTGTGTGACTGGACATAAACTGGGTGGTAAGTTGTTGTGTGACTGGACATAAACTGGTGGTAAGTTGTTGTGTGACTGGACATAAACTGGTGGTAAGTTGTGTGACTGGACATAAACTGGGTGGCAAGTTGTGTGACTGGACATAAACTGGTGGTAAGTTGTGTGACTGGACATAAACTGGGTGGCAAGTTGTGTGACTGGACATAAACTGGTGGTAAGTTGTGTGACTGGACATAAACTGGGTGGCAAGTTGTGTGACTGGACATAAACTGGTGGTAAGTTGTGTGACTGGACATAAACTGGGTGGCAAGTTGTGTGACTGGACATAAATTGGGTGGTAAGTTGTTGTGTGACTGGACATAAATTGGGTGGTAAGTTGTTGTGTGACTGGACATAAACTGGTGGTAAGTTGTTGTGTGACTGGACATAAACTGGGTGGTAAGTTGTTGTGTGACTGGACATAAACTGGGTGGTAAGTTGTGTGACTGGACATAAACTGGTGGTAAGTTGTTGTGTGACTGGACATAAACTGGTGGTAAGTTGTTGTGTGACTGGACATAAACTGGTGGTAAGTTGTTGTGTGACTGGACATAAACTGGTGGTAAGTTGTTGTGTGACTGGACATAAACTGGTGGTAAGTTGTTGTGTGACTGGACATAAACTGGAGGTAAGTTGTTGTGTGACTGGACATAAACTGGGTGGCAAGTTGTTGTGTGACTGGACATAAACTGGTGGTAAGTTGTTGTTTGACTGGACATAAACTGGTGGTAAGTTGTGTGACTGGACATAAACTGGTGGTAAGTTGTGTGACTGGACATAAACTGGTGGTAAGTTGTGTGACTGGACATAAACTGGGTGGCAAGTTGTGTGACTGGACATAAACTGGTGGTAAGTTGTGTGACTGGACATAAACTGGGTGGCAAGTTGTGTGACTGGACATAAACTGGGTGGCAAGTTGTGTGACTGGACATAAACTGGGTGGCAAGTTGTGTGACTGGACATAAACTGGGTGGCAAGTTGTGTGACTGGACATAAATTGGGTGGTAAGTTGTGTGACTGGACATAAATTGGGTGGTAAGTTGTTGTGTGACTGGACATAAACTGGAGGTAAGTTGTTGTGTTACTGGACATAAACTGGAGGTAAGTTGTTGCGTGACTGGACATAAATTGGGTGGTAAGTTGTGTGATTGGACATAAATTGGGTGGTAAGTTGTGTGACTGGACATAAACTGGGTGGCAAGTTGTGTGATTGGACATAAATTGGGTGGTAAGTTGTGTGACTGGACATAAATTGGGTGGTAAGTTGTTGTGTGACTGGACATAAATTGGGTGGTAAGTTGTTGTGTGACTGGACATAAACTGGAGGTAAGTTGTGTGACTGGACATAAACTGGGTGGTAAGTTGTGTGATTGGACATAAACTGGGTGGTAAGTTGTTGTGTGACTGGACATAAACTGGGTGGCAAGTTGTGTGATTGGACATAAACTGGGTGGTAAGTTGTGTGACTGGACATAAACTGGTGGTAAGTTGTTGTGTGACTGGACATAAACTGGGTGGCAAGTTGTGTGACTGGACATAAACTGGAGGTAAGTTGTTCTGTGACTGGACATAAACTGGAGGTAAGTTGTTGTGTGACTGGACATAAACTGGTGGTAAGTTGTTGTGTGACTGGACATAAACTGGAGGTAAGTTGTTGTGTGACTGGACATAAACTGGAGGTAAGTTGTTGTGTGACTGGACATAAACTGGAGGTAAGTTGTTGTGTGACTGGACATAAACTGGAGGTAAGTTGTTGTGTGACTGGACATAAACTGGTGGTAAGTTGTTGTGTGACTGGACATAAACTGGAGGTAAGTTGTTGTGTGACTGGACATAAACTGGAGGTAAGTTGTTGTGTGACTGGACATAAACTGGAGGTAAGTTGTTGTGTGACTGGACATAAACTGGGTGGTAAGTTGTTGTGTGACTGGACATAAACTGGGTGGTAAGCTGTGTGACTGGACATAAACTGGAGGTAAGTTGTTGTGTGACTGGACATAAACTGGGTGGTAAGTTGTGTGACTGGACATAAACTGGTGGTAAGTTGTGTGACTGGACATAAACTGGTGGTAAGTTGTTGTGTGACTGGACATAAACTGGAGGTAAGTTGTTGTGTGACTGGACATAAACTGGAGGTAAGTTGTTGTATGACTGGACATAAACTGGTGGTAAATTGTGTGATTTGACACAAACTGGGTGGTAAGTTGCTGTGTGACTGGACATAAACTGGTGGTAAATTGTGTGATTTGACACAAACTGGGTGGTAAGTTGCTGTGTGACTGGACATAAACTGGTGGTAAATTGTGTGATTTGAAACAAACTGGGTGGTAAGTTGCTGTGTGACTGGACACAAACTGGGTCGTAAGTTGTGTGACTGGACACAAACTGGGTCATAAATTGTGTGACTGGACATAAACTGGGTGGCAATTTGTGTGTGACTAGACACAGATTGGGTGGTAATATAACAGATGATAACTGGGTGATTGGACAAAGACACAGACTGGTTGGTAAATTGTTGTGTAACTAGACTAGAATCACAAAGTAGATAACAAGTTGCTGAATGCCTACTTTAACCAAAAGATGTTGTTTTTATAGTTTAGTTTTACCAACATAACCTGTTTTTATAGTTTAGTTTTACCAACATAACCTGTTTTTATAGTTTAGTTTTGCCAACATAACCTGTTTTTATAGTTTAATTTTACCAACATAACCTGTTTTTATAGTTTAGTTTTGCCAACATAACCTGTTTTTTATAGTTTAGGTTTACCAACATAACCTGTTTTTATAGTTTAGTTTTACCAACATAACCTGTTTTTATTGTTTAGTTTTACCAACATAACCTGTTTTTATTGTTTAGTTTTACCAACATAACCTGTTTTTATAGTTTAGGTTTACCAACATAACCTGTTTTTATAGTTTAGTTTTACCAACATAACCTGTTTTTATAGTTTAGTTTTACCAACATAACCTGTTTTTATTGTTTAGTTTTACCAACATAACCTGTTTTTATTGTTTAGTTTGACCAACATAACCTGTTTTGTAGTTTAGTTTGACCAACATAACCTGTTTTGTAGTTTAGTTTGACCAACATAACCTGTTTTGTAGTTTAGTTTGACCAACATAACCTGTTGTAGTTTAGTTTGATCAACATAACCTGTTTTGTAGTTTAGTTTGACCAACATAACCTGTTTTGTAGTTTAGTTTGACCAACATAACCTGTTTTGTAGTTTAGTTTGACCAACATAACCTGTTGTAGTTTAGTTTGACCAACATAACCTGTTTTGTAGTTTAGTTTGACCAACATAACCTGTTGTAGTTTAGTTTGATCAACACACCCTGTTGTAGTTTTGCCAACGTATTGACGTGGTTTGAGACACAGACACATGTGTGTTTCCTCAATGAACATGCTCAGAAAAATCACAACCGGCTCTACCTGGACGGCAGTCTTTGGAGTATCTGGGGAGGTCTAGTCTTACAGGTGCCTGCTTTGTTTTTTTGTGCCAAGGAACGCGGCTGTGAAAGGTACTGTATGTGCTATTAGACTTGAGAGTTTGGTTGATATTGGGTGCGGAAGGGCAATGGACAGATTTGACATTCTGAATTTCCTCAGTGGCGTGGACGTAAATGCGACTCAAAATATGATCCTGAATCAGCAGCCATGAACAGACTTCACAATTATCATGTCAAGGTGGGAGATGGCAGACAAGAGAGCTATATAGGGATCTAAAGAAGGGTTGTCAACCAACACAACACCGGTGACGTTAGTCGCTACACGTTGAGGAATATACTTCGTTGGAGATCTGAGGTCATATGGACTTGTTCGATGTGTAATGAGGATGACCTGTCGACTAAACTAAACTACTAAACTAGTTTGGTTAAAGTATCTTGTCAATGTCGCTCAATCAGACAATGTTCCCCAATCAGGCAATGTCACTCAATCAGACAATACTCCACAATCAGACAATGTCACTCAATCAGACAATGTCCCTCAATCAGACAATGTCCCTCAATCAGACAATGTTCCGCAATCAGACAATGTTCCACAATCAGACAATGTTCCACAATCAGACAATGTTCCACAATCAGGCAATGTTCCACAATCAGACAATGTTCCACAATCAGGCAATGTTCCACAATCAGACAATGTTCCACAATCAGACAATGTTCCACAATCAGACAATGTCCCTCAATCAGACAATGTTCCACAATCAGACAATGTTTCACAATCAGACAATGTTCCACAATCAGACAATGTCCCTCAATCAGACAATGTTCCACAATCAGACAATGTCCCTCAATCAGACAATGTCCCTCAATCAGACAATGTCCCTCAATCAGACAATGTCCCTCAATCAGACTATATCAAATGATAGCAATCTTCATGCCACAATAATCAAGCCGTATCTGGAACGTCGCTACAAATTGCTGTTTCCTCCCTCCTGGTGGCCAGTAGTTGGTGCCTGTGAGCCACGAATCCAGCAACATTCCATGTTTCCATGACAACAACCAGTGTTTTATTTATTTCCTGACAATCTACCAGGGTGCGCTGGGAGGCGGTGCCATAGGGCTGGCTATCTCCTTGTGGTTGAGTATAGGGGCTTACATAACAAAGCCCCTAAACTTTGGACTGCCGACCACAAGAGAAGGCTGCAACATGACCACCAACTCCAGCATGACGTCACTGAGAGACAGCTTCGAGTACAGGAACTACAGCTCCCCGGACACCAATCAGCTGTGAGTATGTCAGCACAATCATCATGTGCTACACTGGTTGGCGTAGGCGATCATGTCCCTCCACAATCTTCTATCCACTGTACATCGAATATCAATTCTGTTGTTGACTGTTTTCCGTGCCATGACACCAAGCTATCCAGTATTTTCTCTCTTTGTCGTCCGCGATCTCTCTTTCCTTTTATTTTGCCAGTTGTAACCAAGTATTCCAACTATTCCTCTTCTCATGATGTGCCTGAAAAATGTTGATTGCTTCTTTCTGATGTTTTTTTAAGAGCTCCCTTTTTGTGTTGGCCTCTTTGAGAACTTCCTCATTGGTCTTTTTAGCTGTCCAGGGAAACTTCAACATTCTTCTGAGAAATCCCATCTCTGTGGCCTCTAATCGTCTTTTCATTTGATTATCTACATGATTTGCTTCCATAGATCAGAATTGGTTCTATATAGCACCGATGGACTCTCTTTCTCATTTCTATTGACATAGATTTGTTGCATAAGATATTTTTCATTTTCTGAAATGCTATTTTGGCCTGAGCTATTTTACTTTTTATTTCTGTGGTACATCTTCCATCTGATGTTATTATTATGCCCAAGTATTTGACGTGTTGCACTTGTTTCAGATTTGTCCTGTTTATTTTTTTATGCTGCATGATGGTGGTGATTGTTTCTTCGATATAACCATTACTTCTGTTTTCTTACTATTCAAACTGAGACCTTTCTTTCACTATCATGTCTATCAAAATCAGCCAATCAAAACTCTTTTGGGAGCATAGGTCAAGGTCTCTCCACAGTCATATTTAGTTTTACTAAGGCCTGCAGGCTGCGATGGAAGTTCCGGAATCACCCAAAGTTTGTGATGGCCTCAGCGATGCGAATTATAGACAGCTGTCGTCATTGTACCCACAACCGCAGCTGCTCGGAGAAGCTGGAAACGTCACAAACTGTGGGTGATTTCCTTCGGATCCATCCCTGACCTTGAACCGTATCTCTATTCCCTTTAAGTCAAGGCCAATTTTCTGATGGGATTTCTTGATTTTTCTTCTTCGTGTCTTACTGGGACTTTCTTGTCTTCTTTTCCCCTGTGAGTTCATTCACAGCGCCTGTCTTGCTATACTGCCATCATGTTTTGCGTAGTATGCCTCCGATTCGCCTCCATTGTTGTCATAAGTTGCTGCTTAAAACCCCATTGTTCTGCTCTTCGCCAGCTCCTAACCTTGTCCATTTCATGTTCGCAATTATCCCTTGTATGTAACTGATGTGAGGTCTGTACCCCTTGTTTGTATCTGATGTGAGGTCTGTATCCCTTGTTTGTATCTGATGTGAGGTCTGTATCCCTTGTTTGTATCTGTTGCGCAACTGTTTTCACTTGTTTGTGGAGTAGTCTTAAATTGTTGCTTGTTTGTGAGCTGTTTTCACTTGTTTGTGGAGTAGTCTTAGATTGCTGCTTGTTTGCAAACTGTTTTCTTCCAGTTCCATATTTTGTTCTGTTGATAGAAAACTGTTCTTGTTTTCTTTATTCTCTGATTTCTCTCCGGTCCTTCTCACTCAAAACATACACACACGCATGCGGGCGCACGTACACACGCACATACACACACACACTTGCTTTACGAAATATGGAATGACAAAACGTCATGACAAAAAAAAGGAACAGGCAAAAAAAATTGCAGTGCTGCGGTAAAGCAGTACAGGGTACGAGTAGAACACAGTGTATGTTGACAGGTTTCATTATTATCATTATCAAGTGCCTTGTCTGCTGGCGTAGATGATCATGTCTCTCCAGAACTTTCGATCTCGACAGTTATTTATCATTTCTGTTGTTGACATTCTGCTAAGCCATTCTCTTAAGCTGTCTGGTATTTTCTCTCTTTGCTTCCCTCTATCTCTTCGTCTCTCAATTTTCCCAGTTGTTACAATATATTCAAGTTGTTCTCTTCTCATTACATGGCCAAAAAATGATGACTGTTTCTTCCTAATATTGGAAATTAGCTCTCTTTTTGCTTTGACCTCTCTCGGAACATCTTCATTACTCTTCTTAGCTGTCATTGGCACTCTCAACATTCTTCTGTAAAACCACATTTCTACAGCCTCCAGTGATTTTCTTGTCTGTTGTCCTATTGTCCATGATTCACATCCATATGTTAAGACTGGCTCTACATAACATTTAAGAACTCTTTTTCTTGTTTCTATTGTCAAAAATGGATTGCATAGTATCTTCCTCATTTCCTGGAAAGCTGCTTTTGCCTGAGCCATTCTGCATCTTACCTCTTTTGTACATCTTCTGTCTGAGGTTAACAAAGTTCCCAAATATTTAAATTCATTTATCTGTTTTAATATTGTTCCACTTGTCTTTATTGTGCACTGAGGTGATGTCTTTTTCTTTGTTGTTGCCATTACTTCTGTCTGTTGACAGCTTTAGACGGGATGAATGACGTTCCGGCCAGCATTCAGCCTTCTCGGAAAACAACAAAAGAACAAACTGACGGACACACAAGGGAGATGAAATCTAACTACATTATAAAAAGTGATTACAGTTATTAAACATGAGAAAGACAACAATAACTAAGCTTGTTATAGGGATCCCAGGTCCTCATTGAGCAAATCCTGGACGGTTAACGAGCACTGGTCGAGGGGCAGGGAGACAGAAAGAGGACGCTCCGTGAAATAAGCAAACATGGAGGGAAGCGTTCACATTACCACTACTACAAGTATTACTTGGCTGTTACCATCATGTCAGTGTTCCCTGTCCATTCATTAGTCAATCTACCTACCTACATATGTTTGTCTGTCTATATAATTCCCTGTCCATTCATCAATCAATAAATCTTACCTCCCTGTCTGTTTATCTGTCTATCTATTATCTATCTGTCTGTCTATATATATGCTATCTATCTATCTACTATATATCTGTCTGTCTATCTATCTGTCAATCTATCTACTATCTAATTGTCTGTCTATCTATCTACTATCTACCTATCTGTCTGTCTATCTATCTATTAATTATCTATCTATCTGTCTGACTGACCGTCTATCTATATAATTTCCTGTCCATACATTAATATGTCTATCTCCTTCCCTGCCCTTCCATACCCCACTCTGCCAGTCAATCATCCCTTATACACGTATTCCAGGGAAGGTGTTGACAACTTGTACGGCCTCTCCTATCTCTGGTTTTCTGCCATCGGAGTCATCACCTGCGTGGTCACAGGCCTGCTCATCAGTCTGGCAACAGGTACGATCACAGATAGAGCTAGCCTGCTTCCATCACGTAGGTTTGCCATCCACAAAAGGGGAATAACTTAACTCCTCTCTCCTGGCGAGAATTTAATTGAATCTTACGGTCTCAGTTACTGGAATCTGATCATTCGCGGTTATTGAGTTATTTGTGGGTTATATCATCATTGAGTTATTTGTGGGTTATATCATCATTGAGTTATTTGTGGGTTATCATCATTGAGTTATTTGTGGGTTATCATCATTGAGTTATTTGTGGGTTATATCATCATTGGGTTATTTGTGGGTTATATCATCATTGAGTTATTTGTGGGTTATATCATCATTGAGTTATTTGCGGGTTATATCATCATTGAGTTATTTGTGGGATATCATCATTGAGTTATTTGTGGGTTATATCATCATTGAGTTATTTGTGGGTTATATCATCATTGAGTTATTTGTGGGATATCATCATTGAGTTATTTGTGGGTTATATCATCATTGAGTTATTTGTGGGTTATCATCATTGAGTTATTTGTGAGTTATATCATCATTGAGTTATTTGTGGGTTATATCATCATTGAGTTATTTGAGGGTTATATCATCATTGAGTTATTTGTGGGTTATATCATCATTGAGTTATTTGTGGGTTATATCATCATTGAGTTATTTGTGGGTTATATCATCATTGAGTTATTTGTGGGTTATATCATCATTGAGTTATTTGTGGGTTATAATCATTGAGTTATTTGTGGGTTATATCATCATTGAGTTATTTGTGGGTTATATCATCATTGAGTTATTAGTGGGTTATGTCATTGAGTTATTTGTGGGTTATATCATCATTGAGTTATTTGTGGGATATCATCATTGAGTTATTTGTGGGTTATATCATCATTGAGTTATTTGTGGGTTATATCATCATTGAGTTATTTGTGGGTTATATCATCATTGAGTTATTTGTGGGTTATCATCATTGAGTTATTTGTGGGTTATATCATCATTGAGTTATTTGTGGGTTATATCATCATTGAGTTATTAGTGGGTTATGTCATTGAAATATTTGTGGGTTATATCATCATTGAGTTATTTGTGGGATATCATCATTGAGTTATTTGTGGGTTATATCATCATTGAGTTATTTGTGGGTTATATCATCATTGAGTTATTTGTGGGATATCATCATTGAGTTATTTGTGAGTTATATCATCATTGAGTTATTTGTGGGTTATATCATCATTGAGTTATTTGCGGGTCATCATCATTGCACTTCGAACACGTCCATAGGTGCTCAGATCCCCTCCTCAGCAAGTCTCGAAGCGTCCAGCGGCTGACGACTCCGGTTCTGTGTTGGTTAATAAGTCTTCTTACACGCCCACTAAGTTTCTCGTTTCTGGCTGTGCTCATCTTAACTCCCATCTCTTTCATCCGAAGGTGTGACGTGGACTCATGGTTGTCGAAGTCCTGTGCCCATCCCACATCTCGAAGGGCATTTATGACGTCCGCCCGATCCATTGGTTGACCATCTTCAACGACAGCACAGCTAGCCAACCTGTCCGCTCTTTCATTTCCCCATACTTGCACATGTCGAGGGACGTAGACAAAGATGACTCTATGTATCGTTGACTTCTGCATGGACTCTACTCATACTCACCGCCTGCGTACAGAGCCCGCCTTCACTTATCATGCTCATCAAATCACTTGACATGTTTCCAGCCGTTAGCCTGTCTGTCCCATTTTCTTGCGCTCATCCTTACGTCAACATGTACACAACCAACAGATGTACATGCCGATCAGTCGTGACCTGGAATAATCATCATCAAGTACCTGCTGGCTCTCCTCATGTCTCTCCACAACTCTCGATCTCTTCGTCCCTCAATTTTCCCAGTTGTTACAATATATTCCAGTTGTTCTCTTCTCATTACATGGCCAAAAAATGATGATTGTTTCTTTCTAACATTGGAAATGAGTTCTCTTTTTGCTGGTTTCTTGCATGAGCTACTGAGTTTATGTGCTCTGTGCACAGCGTGAGCTGTGTGTCTCAACCGTTTTGATCATGTTTCGATATTCCAATTGTTTACGATGAATGATGATATCGTATGACAGGGAACAGTTGGCTGTGTTCACTTTCTGCGCGGTTTCGCCTTATGTCTTTTGGTGTGTGCTGAGACTGCTACGATGGGGACTACAGTTACCTTTCTTTGTTTGTAAGATGAGTTAGCAATTCGGATGATTCCACTGGCACGGGCGGTTGAGCAATTATGGATTTTAATTCGTTTGCAGTGATACCGAGGCCTTCCATAACCAATAACCAATTTCTCTTTTTGCTTTGGCCTCTCTCAGAACGTTTTCATTACTCTTCTTAAGAAGAGAAAGGTGTCTGTTTATGTGGGAACATCACACATTGATGACAAGAGAAAGGTGTCTGTTTATGTGGGAACATCACACGTTGATGACAAGAGAAAGATGTCTGTTTATGTGTGAACATTACAAGTTGATGACAAGAGAAAGGTGTCTGTTTACGTGTGAACATTATCAGTAGATGACAAGAGAAAGATGTCTGTTTATGTGGGAACATCACAAGTTGATGACAAGAGAAAGATGTCTGTTTATGTGGGAACATCACAAGTTGATGACAAGAGAAAGGTGTCTGTTTATGTGTGAACATTACAAGTTGATGACAAGAGAAAGGTGTCTGTTTATGTGTGAACATTACCAGTAGATGACAAGAGAAAGGTATCTGTGTAAACATCAATGAACAACCGAGATTGTTAAATCACCAGGTCCAACGAAACCACAAGATGTGGATGATTCGCTACAACTTCATTTCTGGGAGAAGCTCTGCTCCGTGTTTAAGTTCTGCCGACCATCATCATCTTCTTGCCAGGTAAATAGTTTACCTTTAATCTAGTTCTGTGTCCTCGCTGTCAATGACTGTTCATATATGATTTATGTTACATCAATAGAGCTCTTACACTGTGTGTAAACCTTTCCTTTCTCCCATTAATAGAAATCTTACATCGTGTGTAGACCTTTCCTTTCTCCTATTAATATAAATCTTACATTGTGTGTAAACCTTTCCTTTTTCCTATTAATATAAATCTTACATTGTGTGTAAACCTTTCCTTTCTCCTATTAATATAAATCTTACATCGTGTGTAGACCTTTCCATTCTCCTATTAATATAAATCTTACATTGTGTGTAAACCTTTCCTTTCTCCCATTAATAGAAATCTTACATCATGTGTAAACCTTTCCTTTCTCCCATTAATAGAAATCTTACATTGTGTGTAGACCTTTCCTTTCTCGTATTAATATAAATCTTACATTGTGTGTAAACCTTTCCTTTCTCTCATCAATAGAATATTACATCGTTTGTAAACCTTTCCTTTCTCCCATCAATAGAAATCTTACATCGTGTGTAGACCTTTACTTTCTCCCATCAATAGAAGTATTACATCGTGTGTAGACCTTTCCTTTCTCCCATCAATAGAAATCTTACATCGTGTGTAGACCTTTCCTTTCTCCCATTAATAGAAATCTTACATCATGTGTAGACCTTTCCTTTCTCCCATCAATAGAAATATTACATCGTGCGTAGACCTTACCTTTCTCTCATCAATAGAAATATTACATCGTTTGTAAACCTTTCCTTTCTCCATCAATATAAATCTTACATCGTGTGTAGACCTTTCCTTTCTCCCACCAATAGAAATCTTACATCATGTGTAGACCTTTCCTTTCTCCCATCAATAGAAATCTTACATCATGTGTCGACCTTTCCTTTCTCCCACCAATAGAAATCTTACATCATGTGTAGACCTTTCCTTTCTCCCACCAATAGAAATCTTACATCATGTGTAGACCTTTCCTTTCTCCCACCAATAGAAATCTTACATCATGTGTAGACCTTTCCTTTCTCCCACCAATAGAAATCTTACATCATGTGTAGACCTTTCCTTTCTCCCACCAATAGAAATCTTACATCATGTGTAGACCTTTCCTTTCTCCCACCAATAGAAATCTTACATCATGTGTAGACCTTTCCTTTCTCCCATCAATAGAAATCTTACATCGTGTGTAGACCTTTCCTTTATCCCACCAATAGAAATCTTACATCATGTGTAGACATTCAAGGGTGTGACTGGACGTGTAACACTGTCGTCGCTATACAAAACACCCCCCACCCTTTTTCAATTGACACAAACAACTGAAGGGGAGAAATGTCCAACATCATCACGAGCTTGTGAGCAAGAGAAATCACAGAACATTGTACCGAAAACACTATCCCTCGACGCTATAAGGCAGTGGCGGTAAGTGAAATTCATGTGTGTAGTTAGGTGGCATGAAAATCAACATCAACAAAACAGAAGTAATAAATGTCACCAAAAATAAACAGAACATCAACATAACTATAGAAGGCAGGAAACTAAAACAAGTAGAGGATTTCAAATACCTAGGAAGTCTAATGACAAACGATAATTCTCAAACGGCAGAGATAGAATCAAGATGCATCAAAGCTTGTCAAATCATTGGACAGCTATCACCACTATTGTCCAACAAGGAAATAACTCTGGAGGCAAAACGAGCACTCTACAATACAATCTTCATCCCAACGTTGTGCTACCAATGCCAGTCCTGGACCCTAGATGCAAGAACAATAAGACAAAAAACTCTACAGAGATGAAATGTGTTAGACGAATGACAGGAAACAGTCTGAGAGATAAGATCAGAAATGAAGAACTGAGAAAAAAGATGGGAACAACCCCCCCCCCATAGAATATATACAGAAACAACAGATCAAACGGTTTGGCCACATAAAAAAAAAAAGTGTCCCTGTCCCACCAAGTGGCATATAGGGAAATATGGTGTTAGTGACCATATATTTTACAGACCTTCAGCACATGATTTTTGGGGTAATGTGGTCAGTATTACGCCCATGCCGCTTTACTTTCCCAGAAAAAAAATCCGGTACCCATTAAAGGCTGGGTGATCCCGGAAGCCATCGGTTGGGATCGAACCCTACCTCTTGTCCTTTGTAGTCCAGTTCACTAACCACTGAGCTATCGCGGCTCCCGGTTTGGCCACGTGACATGGCAGAAAGATCGAAACACACACAACAAGCCTTCAACAAACGTGATAACACCAGACCCAAGGGTCGACCACGAAAAAGATGGATAGATGGAATATTAGAAGCACTAGGAAACATAACAACTGCAGAAGCGAACAGAAGAGCAAAAGACCGCAAATTATATCTCCCCTCGACGCCGAATTGAACTGGACTACAACGGACAAGAAGTAGGGTTCGATCCCAACCAACGGCTTCCGGGTTCACCCAGCCTTAAATAGGTACCGGATTTTTTTTCTGGGAAAGTAAAGCGGCACGGGCGTAATACCGACCACATTACCCCAAAAATCATGTACTAGAGGTCTGTAAAATGTATGGTCCCTAACACCATATTCCCTATACGCCACTTGGCATGACGGGGGCTATTTACTTAATTTATGTCGCCGCTGAAAGGCAAATGAGGAAGGAAAGAAGAAGAAGAAATTAGGTGGCAGTATAGTAGATAGACAACCACAGGAGGGACGAAATGACACTCTATAAGAGAAATGGAGATCCACCAATACCAGTTTCCTCATATTCCAGGTCTGGCTTGCAGGAGCTACTGAGTTAAGTGCTCTGTGTACACCGTAAGCTGTGCCTTTTATCTGTTTTGATATTCCAATTGTTTACGATGAATGATGATATCGTATGATGGAGAACAGATGGCTGTATTCACTTTCTGTGCAGTTTCACCTTATGTCTTTTGGCATGTGCTGAGACTACTATGATGAGGACTACAGCTACCTTTATTTGTTTGGGAGATGAGATAGTAATTCGGATGATTCCACTGGCACGGGCGGTTAAGCAATTATGGATTTTAATTCGTTTGCAGTGATCCCGGAGCCTTCCATAAACATAACCTCCAAAGAACAACACCGCCATGTACATGGCCACAGTTAAGGGCAACAACACTGATAGTGGGGAAACTTGTATTTCCATTGAGTTTGTGAACAAATTGATTTCCTTTCGTTGCAGAATCAAGAATCAAGTCCCTTGCAAGAAGACAAGGCCATTATCAATAAGGGAAATCAAGTTCTTGCATCACCACTTTAGAATTATCTTCTTGTAGGTGTCTAATATTGAATATCAGTCTGTATGTTTGGTAGTTGAGTCTGTAGTGGCCAGTTACCTCAATATTGTCTTGATGTCTGTCTGTGTGGTAGTTGAGACTGTAGTGGCCAGTTACCTCAATATTGTCTTGATGTCTGTCTGTGTGGTAGTTGAGACTGTAGTGGCCAGTTACCTCAATATTGTCTTGATGTCTGTCTGTTTGGTAGTTGAGTCTTTAGCAACCAGTTACATCAATATTATCTTGATGTCTGTCTGTGTGTTAGTTGAGACTGTAGTGGCCAGTTACCTCAATATTGTCTTGATGTCTGTCTGTTTGGTAGTTGAGTCTTTAGCAACCAGTTATATCAATATTATCTTGATGTCTGTCTGTGTGTTAGTTGAGACTGTAGTGGCCAGTTACCTCAATATTGTCTTGATGTCTGTCTGTTTGGTAGTTGAGTCTTTAGCAACCAGTTATATCAATATTATCTTGATGTCTGTCTGTGTGTTAGTTGAGACTGTAGTGGCCAGTTACCTCAATATTGTCTTGATGTCTGTCTGTTTGGTAGTTGAGTCTTTAGCAACCAGTTACATCAATATTGTCTTGATGTCTGTCTGTGTGGTAGTTGAGACTGTAGCAACCAGCTACATCAATATTATCTTGATGTCAGTCTGTGTGGTAGTGAGACTGTAGTGGCCAGTTACATCAATATTATCTTGATGTCTGTCTGTGTGGTAGTTGAGACTGTAGCAACCAGTTATATCAATATTATCTTGATGTCTGTCTGTGTGTTAGTTGAGACTGTAGTGGCCAGTTACCTCAATATTGTCTTGATGTCTGTCTGTGTGGTAGTTGAGTCTTTAGCAACCAGTTATATCAATATTATCTTGATGTCTGTCTGTGTGGTAGTTGAGACTGTAGTGGCCAGTTACCTCAATATTGCCTTGATGTCCTTCTGTGTGGTAGTTAAGTCTGTAGTGGCCAGTTACCTCAATATTGTCTTGATGTCTGTCTGTGTGGTAGTTGAGACTGTAGTGGCCAGTTACATCAATATTGTCTTGATGTCAGTCTGTGCGGTAGTTGAGACTGTAGCAACCAGTTACATCAATATTATCTTGATGTCTGTCTGTGTGGTAGTTGAGACTGTAGCAACCAGTTACAGCAATATTATCTTGATGTCAGTCTGTGTGGTAGTTGAGATTGTAGCAACCAGTTACCTCAATATTATCTTGATGTCTGTATGTGTGGTAGTGTCTGTCTGTGTGGTAGTTAAGTCTGCAGCAACCAGTTACCTCAATATTGTCTTGATGTCTGTCTGTGTATTAGTTGAGTCTGTAGCAACCAGTTACCTCAATATTATCTTGATGTCTGTCTGTGTATTAGTTGAGTCTGTAGCAACCAGTTACCTCAATATTATCTTGATGTCTGTCTGTGTATTAGTTGAGTCTGTAGCAACCAGTTACCTCAATATTATCTTGATGTCTGTCTGTGTATTAGTTGAGTCTGTAGCAACCAGTTACCTCAATATTATCTTGATGTCTGTCTGTGTATTAGTTTAGTCTGTAGCAACCAGTTATCTCAATATTATCTTGATGTCTGTCTGTGTCTCCCACACAAATCAGTAGTAAAATCTTAGCTTGACATCTACACAAATCTGTAGTCAAATTTTAAATTGATGTCTCTCACACAAATCAGTAGTCAAATCTTAAATTGATGTCTCTCACACAAATCAGTAGTCAAATCTTAAATTGATGTCTCTCACACAAATCAGTAGTCAAATCTTAAATTGATGTCTCTCACACAAATCAGTAGTCAAATCTTAGCTTGATGTCTCCCACACATGTATCTTAGTTTGATGTCTCTCACACAAATCTGTAGTCAAATCTTATCTTGAAATCTCCCACACACATCTGTAGTCAAATCTTAGCTTGATCTCTCCCACACACCTCTGTAGTCAAATCTTAGCTTGATCTCTCACACACACGTCTGTAGTCAAATCTTAGCTTGATCTCTCCCACACACATCTGCAGTCAAATCTTAGCTTGATCTCTCCCACACATGTCTGCAGTCAAATCTTAGCTTGATCTCTCCCACACACGTCTGTAGTCAAATATTAGCTTGATCTCTCCCACACGTCTGCAGTCAAATCCTAACTTGACATCTCCCACACACGTCTGTAGTCAAATCTTAGCTTGACATCTCCCACATACGTCTATAGTCAAATCTTAGCTTGACATCTCCCACACACGTCTATAGTCAAATCTTAGCTTGACATCTCCCACACGCGTCTGTAGTTACATCATAGGTTGGTGTCTCCTAAACATGTCTGTAGCCACATCATAGCTTGATGTCTCCTAAACATGTCTGTAGCCACATCATAGCTTGATGTCTCCTAAACATGTCTGTAGCCACATCATAGCTTGATGTCTCCTAAACATGTCTGTAGCCACATCATAGCTTGATGTCTCCTAAACATGTCTGTAGCCACATCATAGCTTGATGTCTCCTAAACATGTCTGTAGCCACATCATAGCTTGATGTCTCCTAAACATGTCTGTAGCCACATCATAGCTTGATGTCTCCTAAACATGTCTGTAGCCACATCATAGCTTGATGTCTCCTAAACATGTCTGTAGCCACATCATAGCTTGATGTCTCCTAAACATGTCTGTAGCCACATCATAGCTTGATGTCTCCTAAACATGTCTGTAGCCACATCATAGCTTGATGTCTCCTACATGCATCTGTAGCCACATTTTAGCTTGATGTCTCCCTTACATGTATCTTAGCTCATGGAGGTGTGACATCTTCTAGAACATGGTTAGAGTGTTGGAGGTGTGACATCTTCTAGAACATGGATAGAGTGTTGGAGGTGTGACATCTTCTAGAACATGGTTAGATTGTTGGAGGTGTGACATCTTCTAGAACATGGTTAGAGTGTTGGAGGTGTGACATCTTCTAGAACATGGTTAGAGTGTTGGAGGTGTGACATCTTGTAGAACATGGTTAGAGTGTTGGAGGTGTGACATCTAGTAGAACATGGTTAGAGTGTTGGAGGTGTGACATCTTCTAGAACATGGTTAGAGTGTTGGAGGTGTGACATCTTGTAGAACATGGTTAGAGTGTTGGAGGTGTGACATCTTCTAGAACATGGTTAGAGTGTTGGAGGTGTGACATCTTGTAGAACATGGTTAGAGTGTTGGAGGTGTGACATCTTGTAGAACATGGTTAGAGTGTTGGAGGTGTGACATCTTGTAGAACAGAGTGCTTGAGTGCTTTAGTGTGGGAGGTATAGCATCTTGTACAACAGGGTGTTGTCATGTGGGAAGTATAGCATGTTGGAAAACAGTGTTAGAGTATGTGTAGAATAGAGTGTTGTAGTGGGGAGGTAACACATCTAGTAGAACAGAGTTTTAGAGTGTTGTAGTGTGGAGGTAACACATCTAGTAGAACAGAGTTTTAGAGTGTTGTAGTGTGGAGGTAACACATCTAGTAGAACAGAGTTTTAGAGTGTTGTAGTGTGGAGGTAACACATCTAGTAGAACAGAGTTTTAGAGTGTTGTAGTGTGGAGGTAACACATCTAGTAGAACAGAGTTTTAGAGTGTTGTAGTGTGGAGGTAACACATCTAGTAGAACAGAGTATTAGAGTGTTGTAGTGTGGAGGTAACACATCTAGTAGAACAGAGTTTTGGAGTGTTGTAGTGTGGAGGTAACACACCTAGTAGAACAGAGTTTTAGAGTGTTGTAGTGTGGAGGTAACACATCTAGTAGAACAGAGTTTTAGAGTGTTGTAGTGTGGAGGTAACACATCTAGTAGAACAGAGTTTTGTAGTGTGGAGGTAACACATCTAGTAGAACAGAGTTTTAGAGTGTTGTAGTGGGGAGGTAACACATCTAGTAGAACAGAGTTTTAGAGTGTTGTAGTGTGGAGGTAACACATCTAGTAGAACAGAGTTTTAGAGTGTTGTAGTGTGGAGGTAACACATCTAGTAGAACAGAGTTTTGGAGTGTTGTAGTGTGGAGGTAACACATCTAGTAGAACAGAGTTTTAGAGTGTTGTAGTGTGGAGGTAACACATCTAGTAGAACAGAGTTTTGGAGTGTTGTAGTGTGGAGGTAACACATCTAGTAGAACAGAGTTTTAGAGTGTTGTAGTGTGGAGGTAACACATCTAGTAGAACAGAGTTTTGGAGTGTTGTAGTGTGGAGGTAACACATCTAGTAGAACAGAGTTTTAGAGTGTTGTAGTGTGGAGGTAACACATCTAGTAGAACAGAGTTTTAGAGTGTTGTAGTGTGGAGGTAACACATCTAGTAGAACAGAGTTTTGGAGTGTCTTAGTGTGGAGGTTTGGCATCTTGTGTAACAGAGTGTTAGAGTGTTGTAGTGTGGAGGTATGGCATCTTGTGTAACAGAGTGTTAGAGTGTTGTAGTGTGGAGGTATGGCATCTTGTGTAACAGAGTGTTAGAGTGTTGTAGTGTGGAGGTATGGCATCTTGTGTAACAGAGTGTTAGAGTGTTGTAGTGTGGAGGTTTGGCATCTTGTGTAACAGAGTGTTAGAGTGTTGTAGTGTGGAGGTATGGCATCTTGTGTAACAGAGTGTTAGAGTGTTGTAGTGTGGAGGTATGGCATCTTGTGTAACAGAGTGTTAGAGTGTTGTAGTGTGGAGGTATGGCATCTTGTGTAACAGAGTGTTAGAGTGTTGTAGTGTGGAGGTATGGCATTTTGTGTAACAGAGTGTTAGAGTGTTGTAGTGGGGAGGTAACACATCTAGTAGAACAGAGTGTTAGAGTGTTGTAGTGGGGAGGTAACACATCTTGTGTAACAGAGTGTTAGAGTGTTGTAGTGGGGAGGTAACACATCTTGTGTAACAGAGTGATAGAGTTTACATAAAACCTAAACATAAAATGAAGATATCTGAAGACAAATCATCATTTAATCTACACATCATTGTACAAACATCGTCTACTGCATCAGCTGTCTCTGACCTGGGCTGCTGCTGCTGGACTTTAGACTTGGCAATGGTGCCTGGTTCTGTAACACAAGCAATGTCACATTTATATAACATTTCAATATTAAATCTAATGAGAAACTCTACTTTGTTCTTCTAATGTGAGATGTAAAGTTTGTTACGTGCCACACAAGCAATGTCACATTTATATATATTTTTAAATTGTCATTTTCATCAGCTTTACAGCAGCTTTGCATCTTGATGCCTTTACTCCTTGACATTTATATAACATTTCAATATTAAATCTAATGAGAAACTCTACTTCTAATGTGAGGTTTGTCACAACATAATAGATGGACTGATGGAATATTGGAGACTCTAGGGAACAACAGCAGGAAAGGGATGACCAACAAAATAGATGGACTGATGGAATATTGGAGACTCTAGGGAACAACAGCAGGAAAGGGATGACCAACAAAATAGATGGAATATTGGAGACTCTAGGGAACAACAGCAGGAAAGGGATGATCAACAAAATAGATGGACTGATGGAATATTGGACACTCTAGGGAACAACAGCAGGAAAGGGATGATCAACAAAATAGATGGAATATTGGAGACTCTAGGGAACAACAGCAGGAAAGGGATGATCAACAAAATAGATGGAATATTGGACACTCTAGGAAACAACAGCAGGAAAGGAATGATCAACAAAATAGATGGAATATTGGAGACTCTAGAGAACAACAGCAGGAAAGGGATGACCAACAAAATAGATGGAATATTGGACACTCTAGGAAACAACAGCAGGAAAGGAATGATCAACAAAATAGATGGAATAGTGGAGACTCTAGGAAACAACAGCAGGAAAGGGATGATCAACAAAATAGATGGACTGATGGAATATTGGACACTCTAGGGAACAACAGCAGGAAAGGGATATCAACAAAATAGATGGAATATTGGAGACTCTAGGGAACAACAGCAGGAAAGGGATGATCAACAAAATAGATGGACTGATGGAATATTGGACACTCTAGGGAACAACAGCAGGAAAGGGATGATCAACAAAATAGATGGAATATTGGAGACTCTAGGGAACAACAGCAGGAAAGGGATGACCAACAAAATAGATGGAATATTGGACACTCTAGGAAACAACAGCAGGAAAGGAATGATCAACAAAATAGATGGAATATTGGAGACTCTAGGGAACAACAGCAGGAAAGGGATGACCAACAAAATAGATGGAATATTGGACACTCTAGGAAACAACAGCAGGAAAGGAATGATCAACAAAATAGATGGAATAGTGGAGACTCTAGGAAACAACAGCAGGAAAGGGATGATCAACAAAATAGATGGACTGATGGAATATTGGAGACTCTAGGGAACAACAGCACGAAAGGGATGATCAACAAAATAGATGGAATAGTGGAGACTCTAGGGAACAACAGCAGGAAAGGGATGACCAACAAATTAGATGGAATATTGGAGACTCTAGGGAACAACAGCAGGAAAGGGATGACCAACAAAATAGATGGAATATTGGAGACTCTAGAGAACAGCAGCAGGAAAGGGATGATCAACAAAATAGATGGAATATTGGAGACTCTAGGAAACAACAGCAGGAAAGGGATGATCAACAAAATAGATGGAATATTGGAGACTCTAGGAAACAACAGCAGGAAAGGGATGATCAACAAAATAGATGGAATATTGGAGACTCTAGAGAACAACAGCAGGAAAGGGATGATCAACAAAATAGATGGAATATTGGAGACTCTAGAGAACAACAGCAGGAAAGGGATGACCAACAAAATAGATGGAATATTGGAGACTAGGAAACAACAGCAGGAAAGGGATGATCAACAAAATAGATGGAATATTGGAGACTCTAGGAAACAACAGCAGGAAAGGGATGATCAACAAAATAGATGGACTGATGGAATATTGGAGACTCTAGAGAACAACAGCAGGAAAGGGATGATCAACAAAATAGATGGAATATTGGAGACTCTAGGGAACAACAGCAGGAAAGGGATGATCAACAAAATAGATGGACTGATGGAATATTGGAGACTCTAGGAAACAACAGCAGGAAAGGGATGATCAACAAAATAGATGGAATATTGGAGACTCTAGAGAACAACAGCAGGAAAGGGATGATCAACAAAATAGATGGAATATTGGAGACTCTAGAGAACAACAGCAGGAAAGGGATGATCAACAAAATAGATGGAATATTGGAGACTCTAGGAAACAACAGCAGGAAAGGGATGATCAACAAAATAGATGGACTGATGGAATATTGGAGACTCTAGAGAACAACAGCAGGAAAGGGATGATCAACAAAATAGATGGAATATTGGAGACTCTAGAGAACAACAGCAGGAAAGGGATGATCAACAAAATAGATGGAATATTGGAGACTCTAGAGAACAACAGCAGGAAAGGGATGATCAACAAAATAGATGGACTGATGGAATATTGGAGACTAGGAAACAACAGCAGGAAAGGGATGATCAACAAAATAGATGGAATATTGGAGACTCTAGGAAACAACAGCAGGAAAGGGATGATCAACAAAATAGATGGACTGATGGAATATTGGAGACTCTAGAGAACAACAGCAGGAAAGGGATGATCAACAAAATAGATGGAATATTGGAGACTCTAGGGAACAACAGCAGGAAAGGGATGATCAACAAAATAGATGGACTGATGGAATATTGGAGACTCTAGGAAACAACAGCAGGAAAGGGATGATCAACAAAATAGATGGAATATTGGAGACTCTAGAGAACAACAGCAGGAAAGGGATGATCAACAAAATAGATGGAATATTGGAGACTCTAGGGAACAACAACAGGAAAGGGATGATCAACAAAATAGATGGACTGATGGAATATTGGAGACTCTAGAGAACAACAGCAGGAAAGGGATGATCAACAAAATAGATGGAATATTGGAGACTCTAGGGAACAACAGCAGGAAAGGGATGATCAACAAAATAGATGGACTGATGGAATATTGGAGACTCTAGGAAACAACAGCAGGAAAGGGATGATCAACAAAATAGATGGAATATTGGAGACTCTAGAGAACAACAGCAGGAAAGGGATGATCAACAAAATAGATGGAATATTGGAGACTCTAGAGAACAACAGCAGGAAAGGGATGACCAACAAAATAGATGGAATATTGGAGACTCTAGGAACAAGAGCAGGAAAGGGATGATCAACAAAATAGATGGAATAGTGGAGACTCTAGGGAACAACAGCAGGAAAGGGATGACCAACAAATTAGATGGAATATTGGAGACTCTAGGGAACAACAGCAGGAAAAGGATGACCAACAAAATAGATGGAATATTGGAGACTCTAGAGAACAACAGCAGGAAAGGGATGATCAACAAAATAGATGGACTGATGGAATATTGGAGACTCTAGGAAACAACAGCAGGAAAGGGATGATCAACAAAATAGATGGAATATTGGAGACTCTAGAGAACAACAGCAGGAAAGGGATGATCAACAAAATAGATGGAATATTGGAGACTCTAGAGAACAACAGCAGGAAAGGGATGACCAACAAAATAGATGGAATATTGGAGACTAGGAAACAACAGCAGGAAAGGGATGATCAACAAAATAGATGGAATATTGGAGACTCTAGGAAACAACAGCAGGAAAGGGATGATCAACAAAATAGATGGACTGATGGAATATTGGAGACTCTAGAGAACAACAGCAGGAAAGGGATGATCAACAAAATAGATGGAATATTGGAGACTCTAGGGAACAACAGCAGGAAAGGGATGATCAACAAAATAGATGGACTGATGGAATATTGGAGACTCTAGGAAACAACAGCAGGAAATGGATGATCAACAAAATAGATGGAATATTGGAGACTCTAGAGAACAACAGCAGGAAAGGGATGATCAACAAAATAGATGGAATATTGGAGACTCTAGGGAACAACAACAGGAAAGGGATGATCAACAAAATAGATGGAATATTGGAGACTCTAGGAAACAACAGCAGGAAAGGGATGACCAACAAAATAGATGGAATATTGGAGACTCTAGAGAACAACAGCAGGAAAGGGATGACCAACAAAATAGATGGAATATTGGAGACTCTAGGAAACAACAGCAGGAAAGGGATGATCAACAAAATAGATGGAATATTGGAGACTCTAGAGAACAACAGCAGGAAAGGGATGATCAACAAAATAGATGGAATATTGGAGACTCTAGAGAACAACAGCAGGAAAGGGATGATCAACAAAATAGATGGAATATTGGAGACTCTAGGAAACAACAGCAGGAAAGGGATGATCAACAAAATAGATGGACTGATGGAATATTGGAGACTCTAGAGAACAACAGCAGGAAAGGGATGATCAACAAAATAGATGGAATATTGGAGACTCTAGAGAACAACAGCAGGAAAGGGATGATCAACAAAATAGATGGAATATTGGAGACTCTAGAGAACAACAGCAGGAAAGGGATGATCAACAAAATAGATGGACTGATGGAATATTGGAGACTCTAGGAAACAACAGCAGGAAAGGGATGATCAACAAAATAGATGGAATATTGGAGACTCTAGGAAACAACAGCAGGAAAGGGATGATCAACAAAATAGATGGACTGATGGAATATTGGAGACTCTAGAGAACAACAGCAGGAAAGGGATGACCAAAGAAAGCATTAAAGGCTGTAAATGTTATCTCCCTTCGATGGTGAAAGGAAAATAAGAGAACATCGAAGGTGTTGACAAGATGAGAGGGGAACAGGTGATAGAAGGTTAAAGGAGAGTGCTGAGGGCCAATCAATGATCTGCACCCCCATCTGGTGGTTCCTGAGGCTGGCTTCATGAGAAGGGACAGCGGAAGGCAAACCCAGTCACAAAATAATGTGACAAAAGTACATGTACCGGGCACAAATGTGACAATGTCAATTGTGACACAACTCAACCAACATGCACTTTTCAAGTAAGAAAATGTGTACTGCACCTACCAATTTTGTAGCCCTGGGTCTGAGAATGGTGTCGTACGTCCACGAGTGCAGCTGAAAGTAAATTACAACAACAAAAAGATGAACAATGAGCAGTTCCAACATTTGTTGACTTCATTACTCTCATCTCTCGCACTATGAGCCTCTTTTCTACGACAACTAATGAAATACAAATACCCTAGTTACAGCGCTGAAAAAGTTTATTACAATCTCTGTCTGATTTGTATAAAGACAATGACTTACAGTCAGTGGCTACAATCTCTGTCTGATGTGTATAAAGACAACGACTTACAGTCAGTGGCTACAATCTCTGTCTGATTTGTATAAAGACAATGACTTACAGTCAGTGGGTACAATCTCTGTCTGATGTGTATAAAGACAACGACTTACAGTCAGTGGCTACAATCTCTGTCTGATTTGTATAAAGACAATGACTTACAGTCAGTGGCTACAATCTCTCTCTGATTTGTATAAAGACAATGACTTACAGTCAGTGGGTACAATCTCTGTCTGATGTGTATAAAGACAACGACTTACAGTCAGTGGCTACAATCTCTGTCTGATTTGTATAAAGACAATGACTTACAGTCAGTGGCTACAATCTCTCTCTGATTTGTATAAAGACAATGACTTACAGTCAGTGGGTACAATCTCTGTCTGATGTGTATAAAGACAACGACTTACAGTCAGTGGCTACAATCTCTGTCTGATTTGTATAAAGACAATGACTTACAGTCAGTGGCTACAATCTCTCTCTGATTTGTATAAAGACAATGACTTACAGTCAGTGGGTACAATCTCTGTCTGATTTGTATAAAGACAATGACTTACAGTCAGTGGGTACAATCTCTGTCTGATTTGTATAAAGACAATGACTTACAGTCAGTGACTACAATCTCTGTCTGATTTATATAAAGACAATGACTTACAGACAGTGGCTACAATCTGTCTGATTTGTATAAAGACAATGACTTACAGTCAGTGGCTACAATCTGTCTGATTTGTATAAAGACAATGACTTACAGACAGTGGCTACAATCTGTCTGATTTGTATAAAGACAATGACTTACAGTCAGTGGCTACAATCTCTGTCTGATTTGTATAAAGACAATGACTTACAGTCAGTGGCTACAATCTCTGTCTGATTTGTATAAAGACAACGACTTACAGTCAGTGGCTACAATCTGTCTGATTTGTATAAAGACAATTACTTACAGTCAGTGGCTACAATCTCGGTCTGATTTGTATAAAGACAATGACTTACAGTCAGTGGGTACAATCTCTGTCTGATTTGTATAAAGACAATGACTTACAGTAAGTGGGTACAATCTCTGTCTGATGTGTATAAAGACAATGACTTACAGTCAGTGGCTACAATCTCTGTCTGATGTGTATAAAGACAATGACTTACAGTCAGTGGCTACAATCTCTGTCTGATTTGTATAAAGACAACGACTTACAGTCAGTGGCTACAATCTCTGTCTGATTTGTATAAAGACAATGACTTACAGTCAGTGGCTACAATCTCTGTCTGATTTGTATAAAGACAACGACTTACAGTCAGTGGCTACAATCTCTGTCTGATTTGTATAAAGGCAATTACTTACAGTCAGTGGGTACAATCTCTGTCTGATTTGTATAAAGACAATGACTTACAGTCAGTGGCTACAATCTCTGTCTGATTTGAATAAAGACAACGACTTACGGTCAGTGGCTACAATCTGCCTGATTTGTATAAAGGCAATTACTTACAGTCAGTGGCTACAATCTCTGTCTGATTTGTGTAAAGACAATGACTTACAGTCAGCGGTTACAATCTCTGTCTGATTTGTATAAAGACAATGACTTACAGTCAGTGGGTACAATCTCTGTCTGATTTGTGTAAAGACAATGACTTACAGTCAGTGGTTACAATCTCTGTCTGATTTGTGTAAAGACAATGACTTACAGTCAGCGGTTACAATCTCTGTCTGATTTGTATAAAGACAATGACTTACAGTCAGTGGCTACAATCTCTGTCTGATTTGTATAAAGACAACGACTTACAGTCAGTGGCTACAATTTCTGTCTGATTTGTATAAAGACAATGACTTACAGTCAGTGGGTACAATCTCTGTCTGATGTGTATAAAGACAACGACTTACAGTCAGTGGCTACAATCTCTGTCTGATTTGTATAAAGACAATGACTTACAGTCAGTGGCTACAATCTCTCTCTGATTTGTATAAAGACAATGACTTACGGTCAGTGGCTACAATCTGTCTGATTTGTATAAAGACAACGGCTTACAGTCAGTGGCTACAATCTCTGTCTGATTTGTATAAAGACAATGACTTACGGTCAGTGGCTACAATCTCTCTCTGATTTGTATAAAGACAACGACTTACAGTCAGTGGCTACAATCTCTCTCTGATTTGTATAAAGACAATGACTTACGGTCAGTGGCTACAATCTCTGTCTGATTTGTATAAAGACAACGACTTACAGTCAGTGGCTACAATCTCTCTCTGATTTGTATAAAGACAATGACTTACAGTCAGTGGCTACAATCTCTGTCTGATTTGTATAAAGACAATGACTTACAGTCAGTGGCTACAATCTCTCTCTGACTTGTATAAAGACAATGACTTACAGTCAGTGGCTACAATCTCTCTCTGATTTGTATAAAGACAATGACTTACTGTCAGTGGCTACAATTTCTGTCTGATGCGTATAAAGACAATGACGTACAGTCAGTGGCTACAATCTCTGTCTGATGTGTATAAAGACAATTACTTACGGTCAGTGGCTACAATCTCTGTCTGATTTGTATAAAGACAATGACTTACGGTCAGTGGCTACAATCTCTCTCTGACTTGTATAAAGACAATGACTTACAGTCAGTGGCTACAATCTCTCTCTGATGTGTATAAAGACAATGACTTACGGTCAGTGGCTACAATCTCTGTCTGATGTGTATAAAGACAATGACGAACAGTCAGTCGCTACAATCTCTGTCTGATGTGTATAAAGACAATGATGAACAGTCAGTGGCTACAATCTCTGTCTGATGTGTATAAAGACAATTACTTACGGTCAGTGGCTACAATCTCTGTCTGATGTGTATAAAGACAATGACGAACAGTCAGTGGCTACATTATCTGTCTGATGTGTATAAAGACAACAACTTACGGTCAGCTGGGCTGGTAGAGCAAGGCCCTGAACTCTCTGTAATTTGCCAAAGCTTGCACTCTCTATATCGTGGATCTGGTGGTACAAACAGGTATGAGGTTATCAACTACAAGAAACTGTTATCTTTATTGTAAAAAAAAACATCAGACACAGACATTAAGTAACATCAGATACAGACATAAACAATCTCAGATACAGACATAAACAACATCAGATACAGACATTAAGCAACACCAGATACAGACATAAACAACATCAGATACAGACATAAATAACAACAGACACAGAAAGAAACAACATCAGATACAGACATAAACAACATCAGATACAGACATAAACAACATCAGACACAGACATTAAGTAACATCAGATACAGACATAAACAACCTCAGATACAGACATAAACAACCTCAGATACAGACATAAACAACATCAGATACAGACATTAAGCAACATCAGACACAGACATAAACAACATCAGATACAGATATAAACAACATCAGATACAGACATAAACAACCTCAGATACAGACATTAAGCAACACCAGATACCGACATAAACAACATCAGATACAGACATAAACAACCTCAGATACAGACATAAACAACCTCAGATACAGACATAAACAACCTCAGATACAGACATAAACAACATCAGACACAGACATTAAACAACATCAGACAGAGACATAAACAACATCAGATACATACAAAAACAACATCAGACACAGACATAAACAACATCAGACAAAGACAGAAACAACATCAGACAAAGACATAAACAACATCAGACAAAGACATAAACAACATCAGACAAAGACATAAACAACATCAGACACAGACATAAACAACATCAGACAAAGACATAAACAACCTCAGACACAGACATAAACAACATCAGATACAGACATTAAGTAACATCAGATACAGACATAAACAACCTCAGATACAGACATAAACAACCTCAGACACAGACATAAACAACATCAGACACAGACATTAAGTAACATCAGATACAGACATAAACAACCTCAGATATAGACATAGACAACCTCAGATACAGACATAAACAACATCAGATACAGACATAAACAACCTCAGATACAAACAAACAACCTCAAACACAGACATTAAGTAACATCAGATACAGACATAAACAACAACAGATACAGACACTAAGCAACATCAGATACAGACATAAACAGCATCAGATACAGACATAAACAACCTCAGATACAGACATAAACAACAACAGATACAAACATAAACAACATCAGATACAGACATAAACAATAACAGATACAAACATTAAGCAACATCAGACACAAACATAAACAACAACAGATACAGACATAAACAACATCAGATACAAACATAAACAACATCAGATACAGACATAAACAACATCAGATACAGACATAAACAACATCAGACACAGACATAAACAACATCAGACACAGACATAAACAACAACAGATACAGACATAAACAACATCAGATACTAACATAAACAACATCAGATACAGACATAAACAATAACAGATACAAACATTAAGCAACATCAGACACAAACATAAACAACAACAGATACAGACATAAACAACATCAGATACAAACATAAACAACATCAGATACAGACATAAACAACATCAGATACAGACATAAACAACATCAGACACAGGCATAAACAACATCAGACACAGACATAAACAACAACAGATACAGACATAAACAACATCAGATACTAACATAAACAACATCAGATACAGACATAAACAAAATCAGATACAAAAATAAACAACAACAGATACTGACATAAACAACAACAGATACCGACATTAAGCAACATCAGATACAGACATAAACAACAACAGATACTGACATAAACAACAACAGATACCGACATTAAGTAACATCAGATACAGACATAAACAACAACAGATAAAAACATTAAGCAACATCAGACACAAACATAAACAACAACTGATACAGACATAAACAACATCAGACACAGACATAAACAACATCAGACACAGACATAAACAACAACAGATACAGACATAAACAACATCAGATACAAACATAAACAACATCAGACACAGACATAAACAAAATCAGATACAAACATAAACAACAACAGATACTGACATAAACAACAACAGATACCGACATTAAGCAACATCAGATACAGACATAAACAACAACAGATACAGACATAAACAACAACAGATACCGACATTAAGCAACATCAGATACAGACATAAACAACAACAGATACTGACATAAACAACAACAGATACCGACATTAAGTAACATCAGATACAGACATAAACAACAACAGATAAAAACATTAAGCAACATCAGACACAAACATAAACAACAACAGATAAAAACATTAAGCAACATCAGACATAAACATAAACAACAACAGATACTGACATAAACAACATCAGACACAGACATAAACAACAACAGATACAGACATAAACAACCTCAGATACAAACATAAACAACATCAGATACAGACATAAAGTACATCAGATACAAACATAAAAAACATCAGATACAAACATAAACAACAACAGATACAGACATTAAGCAACATCAGATACAAACATAAACAACATCAGACACAGACATTAAGTAACATCAGATACAGACATAAACAATCTCAGATACAGACATAAACAACATCAGATACAGACATTAAGCAACACCAGATACAGACATAAACAACATCAGATACAGACATAAATAACAACAGACACAGAAAGAAACAACATCAGATACAGACATAAACAACATCAGATACAGACATAAACAACATCAGACACAGACATTAAGTAACATCAGATACAGACATAAACAACCTCAGATACAGACATAAACAACATCAGACAGAGACATAAACAACATCAGATACATACAAAAACAACATCAGACACAGACATAAACAACATCAGACAAAGACAGAAACAACATCAGACAAAGACATAAACAACATCAGACAAAGACATAAACAACATCAGACAAAGACATAAACAACATCAGACACAGACATAAACAACATCAGACAAAGACATAAACAACATCAGACACAGACAAAAAACAAAACATATGACATCAGAAACAGACTAAATAAACTATGAATTTGTTATTTTAAAATAGCCAGGAGGAAAAGGTTGCTATTTTGTTTCTCTCATCATCATCATCATCATCATGTGCCATACCGGTTGGTGTAGGCGATCATGTCCCTGCACAATCTACTATCCACAGTGCATCGTATCAGTTCTGTTGTTGACTGTTTTCCATGCCATGACACCAAGCCATCCAGTATTTTCTCTCTTTGTCGTCCGCGATCTCTCTTTCCTTTTATTTTGCCAGTTGTAACCAAGTACTCAAACTTTCCTCTTCTCATGATGTGCCCAAAAAATGTTGATTGTTTCTTTCTGATGTTTTTTAGGAGCTCCCTTTTTGTGTTGGCCTCTTTGAGAACTTCCTCATTGGTCTTTTTATCTGCCCAGGGAACTTTCAACATTCTTCTGAGAAATCCCATCTCTGTGGCCTCTAATTGTCTTTTCATTTGTTTGTCTACTGTCCATGATTCACTTCCATAGGTCAGAATTGGTTCTATACAGCACCGATGAACTTTCTCATTTCTATTGACATAGATTTGTTGCATAAGATATTTTCATTTTCTGAAATGCTATTTTGGCCTGAGCTATTCTGCTTTTTATTTCTGTGGTGCATCTCCCATCTGATGTTATTATTGTGCCCAAGTATTTGAAAAGTTGCACTTGTTTCAGATTTGTCTCGTTTATTTTTATTCTGCGTGATGGTGATGATTGTTTCTTCGATATAACCATTACTTCTGTTTTCTTACTATTCAGACTGAGACCTTTCTTGTTGCTTTCTTTTACTATTATGTCTATCATTTCTTGTAGTTCATTCTCTGTCTCTGCTATTAAGACTGTGTCATCCGCATATCGCAAATTATTTATGTTGTGACCGTTGACTTCAATTCCTTTTTGTCTACTATTGATCTCATAATATATTCGCTGTAAAGTGAAAACAAATCCGGCGACAGAACACAGCCTTGTATGACTCCTTGTTTTATAAGGTGAAATTGTCCTGTTTGGTTATTAATTCGTATTGCTGATGTTTGTTGCCAGTACATGTTTTTTTATGATTCGCAGATCCTTGCCATCAATGTTTAATTTCTCCAGCATATTGATTATTTCCACATGCTTTACCTTGTCAAATGCTTTTGTGTAGTCTATAAAGCACATATATAGATCTTTCTTTACCTCATTAGATCTTTCTATGAATGTTCTTAAGATGTATATTGCATTATTGGTGCCCTTTCCTTCCACAAGGAGTTGTTTCTCTACAAAAAGATAAATACAGTCCAATAGCACATACAGCAGAGAAACATCAAACTTGGGGCAGCAAAGCAAACCCCACATAGATTATAGCTGTCACCAAGGCTTTACATACAAGGAAGACATCTCACACTTAGACTATAGCCAACAAGACAAGGAAGACATCTCTCACTTAGACTATAGCCAACAAGACAAGGAAGACTTCTCACACTTAGACTATAGCCAACAAAACAAGGAAGACATCTCTCACTTAGACTATAGCCAACAAGACAAGGAAGACATCTCTCACTTAGACTATAGCCAACAAGACAAGGAAGACTTCTCACACTTAGACTATAGCCAACAAGACAAGGAAGACATCTCTCACTTAGACTATAGCCAACAAGACAAGGAAGACTTCTCACACTTAGACTATAGCCAACAAGACAAGGAAGACATCTCTCACTTAGACTATAGCCAACAAGACAAGGAAGACTTCTCACACTTAGACTATAGCCAACAAAACAAGGAAGACATCTCTCACTTAGACTATAGCCAACAAGACAAGGAAGACATCTCTCACTTAGACTATAGCCAACAAGACAAGGAAGACATCTCTCACTTAGACTATAGCCAACAAAACAAGGAAGACATCTTACACTTAGACTATAGCCAACAAAACAAGGAAGACATCTCTCACTTAGACTATAGCCAACAGAACAAGGAAGACTTCTCACACTTAGACTATAGCCAACAAAACAAGGAAGACATCTCTCACTTAGACTATAGCCAACAAAACAAGGAAGACATCTCTCACTTAGACTATTGCCAACAAAACAAGGAAGACTTCTCACACTTAGACTATAGCCAACAAAACAAGGAAGACATCTCTCACTTAGACTATAGCCAACAAGACAAGGAAGACATCTCTCACTTAGACTATAGCCAACAAAACAAGGAAGACATCTCTCACTTAGACTATAGCCAACAAGACAAGGAAGACATCTCACACTTAGACTATAGCCAACAAGACAAGGAAGACTTCTCACACTTAGACTATAGCCAACAAAACAAGGAAGACATCTCTCACTTAAACTATAGCCAACAAGACAAGGAAGACATCTCACACTTAGACTATAGCCAACAAAACAAGGAAGACATCTCACACTTAGACTATAGCCAACATGACAAGGAAGACATCTCTCACTTAGACTATAGCCAACAAGACAAGGAAGACATCTCTCACTTAGACTATAGCCAACAAGACAAGGAAGACATCTCTTCAAAGTTAAACTTACAGCACACATGGAGTATCTCCAAAGTTAAACTTACAGCACACACGGAGTATCTCCCAATCTGAGAAGTTCGTGAGATCAACGGACCAGAGCTCAAATCGACATGATCCCCTAATCTATAGACAGTCACAGAAGAACCAGACTGGGACCGTTCAGCAATGGAGGAAATCTGCAATCTCTTGAACCTGTTGTCTGAGAACATCTCATTTGCCACAGAAACTGGAACGTCCAATCTTTGAAATTTGAGGTCCTCAAAGCTGAGACGAAGACCAATCCGACTGAGGCAGTTGAGTTCTGTCTGCAGGATTCAAACAGAAAAATATATTCACAAGCTTTTACACAACAACTTACAGGTCAATCTTCTTTCTACTTCTTCTTGCCACAACACTTGGGTTCATTTGGGGCAATACTGACACACTTCATCAACCTGGGGTTCATTTGGGGCAATACTGACACACTTCATCAACCTGGGGTTCATTTGGGGCAATACTGACACACTTCATAAACCTGGGGTTCATTGGGGCACTACTGACACACTTCATCAAGCTGAAGTTGTTGGGGCACGACTGAAACACTTCACTAGGTCTGGGGTTCATTGGGGCACCACTGATACACTTCATCAACCTGGGGTTCATTTGGGGCAATACTGACACACTTCATAAACCTGGGGTTCATTGGGGCACTACTGACACACTTCATCAACCTGGGGTTCATTGGGGCACTACTGACACACTTCATCAAGCTGGAGTTGTTGGGGCAATACTGACACACTTCATCAACCTGGGGTTGTTGGGGCAATACTGACACACTTCATCAAGCTGGAGTTGTTGGGGCAATACTGACACACTTCATCAACCTGAAGTTGTTGGGGCAATACTGACACACTTCATCAACCTGAAGTTGTTGGGGCAATACTGACACACTTCATCAACCTGGGGTTGTTGGGGCAATACTGACACACTTCATCAACCTGGGGTTGTTGGGGCAATACTGACACACTTCATCAACCTGGGGTTGTTGGGGCAATACTGACACACTTCATCAAGCTGGAGTTGTTGGGGCAATACTGACACACTTCATCAAGCTGGAGTTGTTGGGGCAATTATGACACACTTCATCAACCTGAAGTTGTTGGGGCAATACTGACACACTTCATCAAGCTGGAGTTGTTGGGGCAATACTGACACACTTCATCAAGCTGGAGTTGTTGGGGCAATACTGACACACTTCATCAACCTGAAGTTGTTGGGGCAATACTGACACACTTCATCAACCTGGAGTTGTTGGGGCAATACTGACACAATTCATCAACCTGGAGTTGTTGGGGCAATACTGACACACTTCATAAACCTGGAGTTGTTGGGGCAATACTGACACAATTCATAAACCTGGAGTTGTTGGGGCAATACTGACACACTTCATAAACCTGGGGTTGTTGGGGCAATACTGACACACTTCATCAACCTGAAGTTGTTGGGGCACGACTGAAACACTTCACTAGGTCTGGGGTTCATTGGGGCACCACTGATACACTTCATCAACCCGGGGGTTGTTGGGGCACCACTGACACACTTCATCAACCTGGGGGTTGTTGGGGCACCACTGACACACTTCATCAACCCGGGGGTTGTTGGGGCACCACTGACACACTTCATCAACCTGGGGGTTGTTGGGGCACCACTGACACACTTCATCAACCCAGGGGTTGTTGGGGCACCACTGACACACTTCATCAACCCAGGGGTTGTTGGGGCACCACTGACACACTTCATCAACCCGGGGGTTGTTGGGGCACCACTGACACACTTCATCAACCTGGGGGTTGTTGGGGCACCACAGACACACTTCATCAACCCGGGGGTTGTTGGGGCACCACTGACACACTTCATCAACCTGGGGGTTGTTGGGGCACCACTGACACACTTCATAAGCCTGGGGTTCATTGGGGCACCTCTGACATACTTCATCAACCTTTAACCATTAAAGTGGTCATGGATCCGTTGTGTTGCTAGTCTACATCAGAGCTGTGATATCTGAGCCCTTCCCCCATTAAAGTGGGCATAGATCTGTTGTGTTGCTAGTCTACATCAGAGCTGTGATATCTGTGCTCTTCAACCATTAAAGTGGGCATAGATCTGTTGTGTTGCTAGTCTACATCAGAGCTGTGATATCTGAGTCCTTCCCCCATTAAAGTGGGCATGGATCCATTGTGTTGCTAGTCTACATCAGAGCTGTGATATCTGAGTCCTTCCCCCATTAAAGTGGGCATAGATCTGTTGTGTTGCTAGTCTACATCAGAGCTGTGATATCTGAGCCCTTCCCCCATTAAAGTGGGCATGGATCCATTGTGTTGCTAGTCTACATCAGAGCTGTGATATCTGAGTCCTTCCCCCATTAAAGTGGTCATGGATCCATTGTGTTGCTAGTCTACATCAGAGCTGTGATATCTGAGTCCTTCCCCCATTAAAGTGGGCATAGATCCATTGTGTTGCTAGTCTACATCAGAGCTGTGATATCTGTGCTCTTCAACCATTAAAGTGGGCATAGATCCATTGTGTTGCTAGTCTACATCAGAGCTGTGATATCTGAGTCCTTCCCCCATTAAAGTGGGCATAGATCTGTTGTGTTGCTAGTCTACATCAGAGCTGTGATATCTGAGTCCTTCCCCCATTAAAGTGGGCATAGATCTGTTGTGTTGCTAGTCTACATCAGAGCTGTGATATCTGTGCCCTTCAACCATTAAAGTGGGCATAGATCTGTTGTGTTGCTAGTCTACATCAGAGCTGTGGTATCTGAGCCCTTTCCCCATTAAAGTGGGTGTGGATCCATTGTGTTGCTAGTCTACATCAGAGCTGTGATATCTGAGCCCTTCCCCCATTAAAGTGGGCATAGATCTGTTGTGTTGCTAGTCTACATCAGAGCTGTGATATCTGAGTCCTTCCCCCATTAAAGTGGACATAGATCTGTTGTGTTGCTAGTCTACATCAGAGCTGTGATATCTGAGTCCTTCCCCCATTAAAGTGGGCATAGATCTGTTGTGTTGCTAGTCTACATCAGAGCTGTGATATCTGAGTCCTTCCCCCATTAAAGTGGGCATAGATCTGTTGTGTTGCTAGTCTACATCAGAGCTGTGATATCTGAGTCCTTCCCCCATTAAAGTGGGCATAGATCTGTTGTGTTGCTAGTCTACATCAGAGCTGTGATATCTGAGTCCTTCCCCCATTAAAGTGGGCATAGATCTGTTGTGTTGCTAGTCTACATCAGAGCTGTGATATCTGTGCCCTTAAACCATTAAAGTGGGCATAGATCTGTTGTGTTGCTAGTCTACATCAGAGCTGTGGTATCTGAGCCCTTTCCCCATTAAAGTGGGTGTGGATCCATTGTGTTGCTAGTCTACATCAGAGCTGTGATATCTGAGCCCTTCCCCCATTAAAGTGGGCATAGATCTGTTGTGTTGCTAGTCTACATCAGAGCTGTGATATCTGAGTCCTTCCCCCATTAAAGTGGACATAGATCTGTTGTGTTGCTAGTCTACATCAGAGCTGTGGTATCTGAGCCCTTCAACCATTAAAGTGGGCATAGATCTGTTGTGTTGCTAGTCTACATCAGAGCTGTGATATATGAGCCCTTCAACCATTAAAGTGGACATAGATCTGTTGTGTTGCTAGTCTACATCAGAGCTGTGGTATCTGAGCCCTTCCCCCATTAAAGTGGACATGGATCCGTTGTGTTGCTAGTCTACATCAGAGCTGTGGTATCTGAGCCCTTCCCCCATTAAAGTGGACATAGATCTGTTGTGTTGCTAGTCTACATCAAAACTGCACGTTTCAGCACGACACATTTGTCTTCAACACGGTTAGACCTGTTTAACAATTTCTTGCTTGGACATTTTTGGCTTCTCTTTATTTTCAACGTTAAATTGCCAAGACTTGTGTAAAGTGCACACATGACCTCTTGTGTTTTCTGAGAGGGCCAGGCATCAGATGTTTGTATCCAGGGACTAGGGTAGGGTCAAGCCACAAAGAAACCACAGATTTGATTTTGTAGAAATCCTCACTGCCTGTTCAAGGGATCAAAACTTCTTGTTCAGAGGTTGACCTCAAGACCACCGCCCACCCATCTCAGGTAACAACATTTACTCATCATCTCTGCAGTCACAACCAGTGACATCACAACCAGGAGCTTACCTGAGAAAATGTCCAGTCTCCAACTTTGAGATCAGCATCATAGACAAAGCTGCCACTGGAGACTGGAGACATCAGCAGGAGAACATCAACATTATAATGGAGACATCAAGAGAGAACATCAACATTATATTGGAGACATCAATAAAGAACATCAACATTATATTGGAGACATCAACAAGTGAACATCAACATTATATTGGAGACATCAACAAGTGAACATCAACATTATATTGGAGACATCAGCAGGAGAACATCAACATTTTATTGGAGACATCAAGAGAGAACATCAACATTATATTGGAGACATCAACAAGTGAACATCAACATTATATTGGAGACATCAACAAGTGAACATCAACATTATATTGGAGACATCTAGAGAGAACATCAACATTATATTGGAGACATCAAGAGAGAACATCAACATTATATTGGAGACATCAAGAGAGAACATCAACATTAAATTGGAGACATCAAGAGAGAACATCAACATTATATTGGAGACATCAAGAGAGAACATCAACATTATATTGGAGACATCAACAAGTGAACATCAACATTATATTGGAGACATCAAGAGAGAACATCAACATTATATTGGAGACATCAAGAGAGAACATCAACATTATATTGGAGACATCAAGAGAGAACATCAACATTATATTGGAGACATCAAGAGAGAACATCAACATTATATTGGAGACATCAACAGAGAACATAAACATTATATTGGTGACATCAACAAGAGAATATCAACATTATCTTGGAGACATCAACGAGAGAACATCAACATTACATTGAAGACATCAACAAGAGAACATCAACATTATATTGGTGACATCAAGAGAGAACATCAACATTATATTGGTGACATCAAGAGAGAACATCAACATTATATTGGTGACATCAACAAAGAGAACATCAACATTATATTGAAGACATCAAGAGAGACCATCAACATTACATTGGAGACATCAACAAGTGAACATCAACATTTTATTAATGACATCAACACGAGAACATCAACATTATATTGGAGACATCAAGAGAGAACATCAACATTATGTTGGAGACATCAACAAGAGAACATCAACATTATATTGGTGACATCAAGAGAGAACATCAACATTATATTGGAGACATCAAGAGAGAACATCAACATTATGTTGGAGACATCAACAGAGAACATCAACATTATATTGGAGACATCAAGAGAGAACATCAACATTATATTGGAGACATCAATAAAGAACATCAACATTATATTGGAGACATCAACAAGTGAACATCAACATTATATTGGAGACATCAACAAGTGAACATCAACATTATATTGGAGACATCAGCAGGAGAACATCAACATTTTATTGGAGACATCAAGAGAGAACATCAACATTATATTGGAGACATCAACAAGTGAACATCAACATTATATTGGAGACATCAACAAGTGAACATCAACATTATATTGGAGACATCTAGAGAGAACATCAACATTATATTGGAGACATCAAGAGAGAACATCAACATTATATTGGAGACATCAAGAGAGAACATCAACATTAAATTGGAGACATCAAGAGAGAACATCAACATTATATTGGAGACATCAAGAGAGAACATCAACATTATATTGGAGACATCAACAAGTGAACATCAACATTATATTGGAGACATCAAGAGAGAACATCAACATTATATTGGAGACATCAAGAGAGAACATCAACATTATATTGGAGACATCAAGAGAGAACATCAACATTATATTGGAGACATCAAGAGAGAACATCAACATTATATTGGAGACATCAACAGAGAACATAAACATTATATTGGTGACATCAACAAGAGAATATCAACATTATCTTGGAGACATCAACGAGAGAACATCAACATTACATTGAAGACATCAACAAGAGAACATCAACATTATATTGGTGACATCAAGAGAGAACATCAACATCATATTGGTGACATCAAGAGAGAACATCAACATTATATTGGTGACATCAACAAAGAGAACATCAACATTATATAGAAGACATCAAGAGAGACCATCAACATTACATTGGAGACATCAACAAGTGAACATCAACATTTTATTAATGACATCAACACGAGAACATCAACATTATATTGGAGACATCAAGAGAGAACATCAACATTATGTTGGAGACATCAACAAGAGAACATCAACATTATATTGGTGACATCAAGAGAGAACATCAACATTATATTGGAGACATCAAGAGAGAACATCAACATTATGTTGGAGACATCAACAGAGAACATCAACATTATATTGGAGACATCAAGAGAGAACATCAACATTATATTGGTGACATCAAGAGAGAACATCAACATTAAATTGGTGACATCAACATTATATTGGAGACATCAAGAGAGAACATCAACATTATATTGGAGATATCAAGAGAGAACATCAACATTATATTGGAGACATCAACAAGAGAACATCAACATTATATTGGAGACATCAACAAGAGAACATCAACATTATATTGGAGACATCAACAAGAGAACATCAACATTATATTGAAGACATCAACAAGAGAACATCAACATTATATTGGAGACATCAACAAGAGAACATCAACATTATATTGGAGACATCAACAGAGAACATCAACATTATATTGGTGACATCAACAAGAGAACATCAACATTAAATTGGAGACATCAACAAGAGAACATCAACATTATATTGGTGACATCAAGAGAGAACATCAACATTATATTGGAGACATCAAGAGAGAACATCAACATTATATTGGTGACATCAAGAGAGAACAATAACATTATATTGGTGGCAATAAACACCAAATCATAGAAATAATCTGAAAGTGCTTCACTTGCTGAGATGATAACTAGAGATAAGTGAAATGTGAATGAGATCAAATCAATCAAAAGATGGTGTAGGCAGAAAGAAACTGGAAGATTGAGATGGTGGAGATATGGACAGGTCACAGCAATGTCTACTGTTGGGTGGTGTAGAGTTGATAGGTCACAGCAATGTCTACTGTTGGGTGGTGTAGAGATGATAGATCACAGCAATGTCTACTGTTGGGTGGTGTAGAGATGATAGATCACAGCAATGTCTACTGTTGGGTGGTGTAGAGATGATAGGTCACAGCAATGTCTACTGTTGGGTGGTGTAGAGTTGATAGGTCACAGCAATGTCTACTGTTGGGTGGTGTAGAGTTGATAGGTCACAGCAATGTCTACTGTTGGGTGGTGTAGAGATGATAGATCACAGCAATGTCTACTGTTGGGTGGTGTAGAGATGATAGGTCACAGCAATGTCTACTGTTGGGTGGTGTAGAGATGATAGGTCACAGCAATGTCTACTGTTGGGTGGTGTAGAGATGATAGGTCACAGCAATGTCTACTGTTGGGTGGTGTAGAGATGATAGGTCACAGCAATGTCTACTGTTGGGTGGTGTAGAGATGATAGATCACAGAAACATACAGCAATGCCTACCATTGTGTGATGTAGAGATGATAGATCACAGAAACATACAACAATACCTACCATTGTGTGGTGTAGAGATGATAGATCACAGAAACATACAACAATGCCTACCATTGTGTGGTGTAGAGATGATAGATCACAGAAACATACAGCAATGCCTACCATTGTGTGGTGTAGAGATGATAGATCACAGAAACATACAACAATGCCTACCATTGTGTGGTGTAGAGATGATAGATCACAGAAACATACAACAATGCCTACCATTGTGTGGTGTAGAGATGATAGATCACAGAAACATACAACAATGCCTACCATTGTGTGGTGTAGAGATGATAGATCACAGAAACATACAACAATGCCTACCATTGTGTGGTGTAGAGATGATAGATCACAGAAACATACAGCAATGCCTACCATTGTGTGGTGTAGAGATGATAGATCACAGAAACATACAGCAATGCCTACCATTGTGTGGTGTAGAGATGATAGATCACAGAAACATACAGCAATGCCTACCATTGTGTGGTGTAGAGATGATAGATCACAGAAACATACAGCAATGCCTACCATTGTGTGGTGTAGAGATGATAGATCACAGAAACATACAGCAATGCCTACCATTGGGTGGTGTAGAGATGATAGATCACAGAAACATACAGCAATGCCTACCATTGTGTGGTGTAGAGATGATAGATCACAGAAACATACAACAATGCCTACCATTGTGTGGTGTAGAGATGATAGATCACAGAAACATACAGCAATGCCTACCATTGTGTGGTGTAGAGATGATAGATCACAGAAACATACAGCAATGCCTACCATTGTGTGGTGTAGAGATGATAGATCACAGAAACATACAGCAATGCCTACCATTGTGTGGTGTAGAGATGATAGATCACAGAAACATACAGCAATGCCTACCATTGTGTGGTGTAGAGATGATAGATCACAGAAACATACAACAATGCCTACCATTGGGTGGTGTAGAGATGATAGATCACAGAAACATACAGCAATGCCTACCATTGTGTGGTGTAGAGATGATAGATCACAGAAACATACAACAATGCCTACCATTGTGTGGTGTAGAGATGATAGATCACAGAAACATACAGCAATGCCTACCATTGTGTGGTGTAGAGATGATAGATCACAGAAACATACAGCAATGCCTACCATTGTGTGGTGTAGAGATGATAGATCACAGAAACATACAGCAATGCCTACCATTGTGTGGTGTAGAGATGATAGATCACAGAAACATACAACAATGCCTACCATTGGGTGGTGTAGAGATGATAGATCACAGAAACATACAGCAATGCCTACCATTGTGTGGTGTAGAGATGATAGATCACAGAAACATACAACAATGCCTACCATTGTGTGGTGTAGAGATGATAGATCACAGAAACATACAGCAATGCCTACCATTGTGTGGTGTAGAGATGATAGATCACAGAAACATACAGCAATGCCTACCATTGTGTGGTGTAGAGATGATAGATCACAGAAACATACAGCAATGCCTACCATTGGGTGGAGGAAAGCTACACAACTCAACGTAGAACTTGTCCTGCAGGGCCGTCTCCAGGACATGTCCTAGCACAAATGAACACGACTTCCAGAAAACCTGGACATTAGAACCAGATTAAGTGACAGTCATATATGACATGTTCATGAAGTCACCAAAGACATTTGATAAAATTTCACCTTTGTAAGTGTGCCCACCATGCTATAGATATGTGTTATAGCTCAACTATTATGTTCAACTTATAGAATCTATGACTTCTAATTCACATTGGATCAATATAATCATAATAATATACAATAATGTGATCAATACATTTTATTCTATTCATGAAATCGTTTTCAGTTTCATTGCAGTTGAGGTATTCCAATATCTGCTCCACTGACCATCCCAATATTTCTCAAAAGTGTATATAGATTTATTTTTCATGTAAGATAATTACAAATACATCTGCTTGTCCCACCAAGCATTCTAGATCTCTCCATCATAAGTTCACTCTCTCCATCATACGTTCAATCTCTCCATCATTCATTCGCTCTTTCCATCATATGTTCACTCTCTCCATCGTACATTCACTCTCTATAACGTACGTTCGCTCTCTCTGTCATACGTTCACTCTCTCTGTCGTACGTTCACTCTCTCCGTCGTACGTTCACTCTCTCCGTCGTACGTTAACTCTCTCCGTCGTACGTTCACTCTCTCCATCGTACGTTCACTCTCTCCATCGTACGTTCACTCTCTCCATCGTACGTTCACTCTCTCCGTCGTACGTTCACTCTCTCCATCGTGCGTTCACTCTCTCCATCGTACGTTCACTCTCTCCATCGTAGGTTCACTCTCTCCATCATACGTTCACTCTCTACATCATGTGTTCACTCTCTGTATTGTGCTTTTACTCTCACCTTGTGCATTCACTGTCTCCATCGTATGTTCACTCTCTCCATCGTACATTCACTCTCTCCGACATGCGTTCACTATCTCCATCGTACGTTCATTCCCTGTATTGTGCTTTTACTCTCTCCTTGTGCATTCACTGTCTCCATCGTACGTTCACTCTCTCCGTCATACGTTCACTCTTTCCGTCGTACATTCACTCTCTCCGTCATGCGTTCACTCTCTCCATCATACATTCACTCTCTCCATCGTACGTTCACTCCCTCCATTGTACGTTCACTCTCTCCATCGTGTGTTCACTCTCTCCTTGTGCATTCACTGTCTCCATCGTATGTTCACTCTCTCCATCATGTGTTCACTCTCTGTATTGTGCTTTTGCTCTCTCCTTGTGCATTCACTCTCTCCATCATGCATTCACTCTCTCCATCGTGTGTTCACTCTCTCCATCATGCATTCACTCTCTCCATCGTGTGTTCACTCTCTCCATCGTGTTTTCACTCTCTCCATCATGCGTTCACTCTCTCCGTCATGTGTTCACTCTCTCCATCATGCGTTCACTATCTCTGTCATGCGTTCACTCTCTCCACCATGGGTTCACCCTCTCCATCATGTGTTCACTCTCTCTGTCCTGCATTCACTCTCTCCATTATGAGTTCACTCTCTGTCATGTGTTCACTCTCTCAGTTGTGCATTCACTCTCTCCGTAATGTGTTCACTCTCCGTAATGTGTTCACTCTCTCTGTAATGTGTTCACTCTCTCCATCATGTGTTCACTCTCTCCATTGTGAGTTCACTCTCTCTGTCATGTGTTCACTTTCTCAGTTGTGCATTCACTCTATCCGCAATGTCTTCACTCTCTCTGTGATGTGTTCACTCTCTCAATTGTATATTCACTCTCTCCATCATGTGTTCACTCTCTCCATTGTGTGTTCACACTCTCCATCATGTGTTCACCCTCTCCATCGTGCATTCACTCTCTGTCATGCATTCACTCTCTCCATTGTGAGTTCACTCTCTGTCATGTGTTCACTCTCAGTTGTGCATTCACTATCTCCATAATGTGTTCACTCTCTCTGTAATGTGTTCACTCTCTCGATGATGTGTTCACTCTCTCCATCATGTGTTCACTCTCTCTCTGTAATGTGTTCACCCTCTCCATCGTATGTTCACTCTCTCCATCGTGTGTCGTATGTTCACTCTCTCCATCGTGTGTCATATGTTCACTCTCTCCATCGTGTGTTCACTCTCTCAATCATGTGTTCACTCTCTCCATCGTGTGTTCACTCTCTCCATCGTGTGTTCACTCTCTCCATCGAATGTTCACTCTCTCCATCGTGTGTCGTATGTTCACTCTCTCCATCGTGTGTCATATGTTCACTCTCTCCATCATGTGTTCACCCTCTCCATCGTGTGTTCACTTTCTCCATCATGTGTTCACTCTCTCCATCGAATGTTCACTAATTGTGAAGAATCCATCCCTATTCCTTGAAGAAGTATGTTAAGACATCAATGTGCTGTGTTCACTCTCTCCATCATGTGTTCACTCTCTCCATCGAATGTTCACTAATTGTGAAGAATCCATCCCTATTCCTTGAAGAAGTATGTTAAGACATCAATGTGATGTGGTCATATTTGTACTTCTTGACACAACACATTCAACTTCAAAGGGTTAGCCTTTTTTTTCAGAAGTACCGCATTGAGGTGGAGTAAGATATTCATCAGCTGTTGCTGCCACTGATCCTGACACAAGCTGTCAGCTATGAGTCATAGACCACATTTACAGCTCTGGTGCTGAACAGGTGTCTTGGCCTCCATTGTTTAACATTACCCGCTCTCAATTAAATAATGCTATAGATAGATACCGTCATCATCATCAAGTGCTACACTTGCTGGCATAGATGATCATGTCTCTTCACAACTTTCGATCTCGACAGTTATTTATCTTTTGTGTTGTTGTCCTTCTGCCATGCCATTCTCTTAAGCTGTCTGGTATCTTTTCTCTTTGCTTTCCTCTGGTACTAGACTTAAGGAGCTGTTAAACAGGTACTAGGCTAAGTGGAGCTGTTAAACTGGTACTAGACTAAGTGGAGCTGTTAAACTGGTACTAGACTAAGTGGAGCTGTTAAACTGGTACTAGACTAAGTGGAGCTGTTAAACTGGTACTAGACTAAGTGGAGCTGTTAAACTGGTACTAGACTAAGTGGAGCTGTTAAACTGGTACTAGGCTAAGTGGAGCTGTTAAACTGGTACTAGACTAAGTGCAGCTGTTAAACTGGTACTAGACTAAGTGCAGCTGTTAAACTGGTACTAGACTAAGTGCAGCTGTTAAACTGGTACTAGGCTAAGTGGAGCTGTTAAACTGGTACTAGACTAAGTGGAGCTGTTAAACTGGTACTAGACTAAGTAGAACTGTTAAACTGGTACTAGACTAAGTAGAACTGTTAAACTGGTACTAGACTAAGTAGAACTGTTAAACTGGTACTAGACTAAGTAGAACTGTTAAACTGGTACTAGACTAAGTAGAACTGTTAAACTGGTACTAGACTAAGTAGAGCTGTTAAACTGGTACTAGACTAAGTAGAGCTGTTAAACTGGTACTAGACTAAGTGCAGCTGTTAAACTGGTACTAGACTAAGTAGAACTGTTAAACTGGTACTAGACTAAGTAGAGCTGTTAAACTGGTACTAGACTAAGTGCAGCTGTTAAACTGGTACTAGACTAAGTAGAACTGTTAAACTGGTACTAGACTAAGTAGAACTGTTAAACTGGTACTAGACTAAGTAGAGCTGTTAAACTGGTACTAGACTAAGTGCAGCTGTTAAACTGGTACTAGACTAAGTACAGCTATTAAACTGGTACTAGACTAAGTACAGCTATTAAACTGGTACTAGACTAAGTACAGCTATTAAACTGGTACTAGACTAAGTAGAGCTGTTAAACTGGTACTAGGCTAAGTGCAGCTGTTAAACTGGTACTAGGCTAAGTGGAGCTGTTAAACTGGTACTAAACTAAGTGCAGCTGTTAAACTGGTACTAGGCTAAGTGGAGCTGTTAAACTGGTACTAGGCTAAGTGGAGCTGTTAAACTGGTACTAGACTAAGTGGAGTTGTTAAACTGGTACTAGGCTAAGTGGAGCTGTTAAACTGGTACTAGACTAAGTGCAGCTGTTAAACTGGTACTAAACTAAGTGCAGCTGTTAAACTGGTACTAGACTAAGTGCAGCTGTTAAACTGGTACTAGGCTAAGTGCAGCTATTAAACTGGTACTAGACTAAGTGCAGATGTTAAACTGGTACTAGACTAAGTGCAGCTGTTAAACTGGTACTAGACTAAGTGCAGCTGTTAAACTGGTACTAAACTAAGTGCAGCTGTTAAACTGGTAATAGACTAAATGCAGCTTTTAAACTGGTACTAGACTAAGTACAGCTATTAAACTGGTACTAGACTAAGTGGAACTGTTAAACTGGTACTAGACTAAGTGCAGCTGTTAAACTGGTACTAGACTAAGTGGAGCTGTTAAACTGGTACTAGACTAAGTAGAACTGTTAAACTGGTACTAGACTAAGTGGAGCTGTTAAACTGGTACTAGACTAAGTGGAACTGTTAAACTGGTACTATACTAAGTAGAGCTGTTAAACTGGTACTAGACTAAGTGGAACTGTTAAACTGGTACTAGACTAAGTGGAGCTGTTAAACTGGTACTAGACTAAGTGGAGCTGTTAAACTGGTACTAGACTAAGTAGAACTGTTAAACTGGTACTAGACTAAGTAGAGCTGTTAAACTGGTACTAGACTAAGTATAACTGTTAAACTGGTACTAGACTAAGTACAGCTGTTAACTGGTACTAGACTAAGTAGAACTGTTAAACTGGTACTAGACTAAGTAGAACTGTTAAACTGGTACTAGACTAAGTAGAACTGTTAAACTGGTACTAGACTAAGTAGAGCTGTTAAACTGGTACTAGACTAAGTGCAGCTGTTAAACTGGTACTAGACTAAGTGCAGCTGTTAAACTGGTACTAGACTAAGTACAGCTATTAAACTGGTACTAGACTAAGTACAGCTATTAAACTGGTACTAGACTAAATGGAGCTGTTAAACTGGTACTAAACTAAGTGGAGCTGTTAAACTGGTACTAGACTAAGTGCAGCTATTAAACTGGTACTAGACTAAGTAAAGAATCAAATGAAATAAATGCCATACTGACATTATTCACTACTCTGGGATCCTCATCTTCAAAGTGTAGCAGCTTGAGCTCACAGTCTTGGTCTAAAGGTCTGTGCATGTCCCAGGGTTCTCCATTAACCAATGCCAGTGCAGATCTGCTCATCTGTAGCTCTTGCAAATCTGACAACCAACAAACAAATATAACATTCATGTGTTTTAACATGACAGAGCTAACACAAACAAATGTTAACATTCATGTGTTTTAACATGACAGAGCTAACACAAACAAATGTTAACATTCATGTGTTTTAACATGACAGAGCTAACACAAACAAATGTTTACATTCATGTGTTTTAACATGACAGAGCTAACACAAACAAATGTTAACATTCATGTGTTTTTAAACATGACAGAACTAACACAAACAAATGTTAACATTCATGTGTTTTTAAACATGACAGAACTAACACAAACAAATGTTTACATTCATGTGTTTTAACATGACAGAGCTAACACAAACAAATGTTTACATTCATGTGTTTTAACATGACAGAGCTAACACAAACAAATGTTTACATTCATGTGTTTTAACATGACAGAGCTAACACAAACAAATGTTTACATTCATGTGTTTTAACATGACAGAACTAACACAAACAAATGTTAACATTCATGTGTTTTTTAAACATGACAGAACTAACACAAACAAATGTTTACATTCATGTGTTTTAACATGACAGAGCTAACACAAACAAATGTTTACATTCATGTGTTTTAACATGACAGAGCTAACACAAACAAATGTTTACATTCATGTGTTTTAACATGACAGAGCTAACACAAACAAATGTTTACATTCATGTGTTTTAACATGACAGAACTAACACAAACAAATGTTTACATTCATGTGTTTTAACATGACAGAACTAACACAAACAAATGTTTACATTCATGTGTTTTAACATGACAGAGCTAACACAAACAAATGTTTACATTCATGTGTTTTAACATGACAGAACTAACACAAACAAATGTTTACATTCATGTGTTTTAACATGACAGAGCTAACACAAACAAATGTTTACATTCATGTGTTTTTAACATGACAGAGCTAACACAAACAAATGTTTACATTCATGTGTTTTAACATGACAGAGCTAACACAAACAAATGTTTACATTCATGTGTTTTAACATGACAGAACTAACACAAACAAATGTTTACATTCATGTGTTTTAACATGACAGAACTAACACAAACAAATGTTTACATTCATGTGTTTTAACATGACAGAACTAACACAAACAAATGTTTACATTCATGTGTTTTAACATGACAGAACTAACACAAACAACCAAGGGCAGAACATGATTTAACATGACAGAACTAACACATAATATCATAAGTGTGGCATGTTCTAACATGACAGAACTAACACTATGTATATCAGATATATAGACTAACACATGGCACAAGAAAGCTCAAATAGAGGGATTGCTATAACAGAAATACAGACTTACACATGGCACAAGAAAGCTCAAATAGAAGGACTGCTATAAAAGAAATACAGACTTACACATGGCACAAGAAATCTCAAACAGAGGGATTGCTATAACAGAAATACAAATTAACACATGGCACAAGAAATCTCAAACAGAGGGACTGCTATAACATAAATACAGACTTACACATGGCACAAGAAAGCTCAAACAGAGGGACTGCTATAACAGAAATGCAGACTTACACATGGCACAAGAAAGCTCAAACAGAGGGACTGCTATAACAGAAATGCAGACTTACACATGGCACAAGAAAGCTCAAACAGAGGGACTGCTATAACAGAAATGCAGACTTACACATGGCACAAGAAAGCTCAAACAGAGGGACTGCTATAACAGAAATGCAGACTTACACATGGCACAAGAAAGCTCAAACAGAGGGACTGCTATAACAGAAATGCAGACTTACACATGGCACAAGAAAGCTCAAACAGAGGGACTGCTATAACAGAAATGCAGACTTACACATGGCACAAGAAATCTCAAACTGAGGGACTGCTATAACAGAAATACAGATTTGCACATGGCACAAGAAATCTCAAACTTGGGACTGCTCTAACAGAAACACAGACTTACGCATGGCACAGTTAAAGGGTGTTGACAAATTCTTGTTCATGATAAGAGTACAATTTTCTGGCACCCCGACATACTTCACTTGAATTTTCTCAACTCTTGTTACCAATGCTAACTGCCGTTGCTGTTCCTTTTCAAATAACTCCACACGTTTCTTGCGAACTTCAGCATTTGTTAATCTCTGTGATGATAATGTACCTGAACGAAGAAGAAAAAGGTAACGTCAAATAGCAGTCATTCTCATACTAAAGGTCAAGGTAAAGTATGAGACTTGAATCGCCATCTTAGCACATGAGTTTCCACCCATGTGTGCTCGGCCGCCTATCCAGAAGTGTTCGGAGACTTCTAGATAGTGTTGCTTCAAGCATCGAAGCTCACGATGCAAGGCGGCATTCCTCACCTTCCCAAAGCACTACCCTGATATCCATTTCTGCCAGCAGCTGGGTTGAGTGCAGGAGTATTTTTTTTTTCCAACCACGAGTACAATTCACACTGCTTCCAGTGGGAACCGAACACGGGTTGTTCGAACGTCGGCAGCCTAGGCGGGTGATTTCCCCAACTAGGCTACCGAGGTCCCCAAACTGTTAGCTCTGATGAGCTCTTGTGGTTTATGTCTCTTGGAGAAACATGATTAATGCTCTCTTGGTAACATGTTCATGTCTCTTAGAGAAACATGATTAATGCTCTCTTGGTAAAATGTTCATGTCTCTTAGAGAAACATGATTAATGCTCTCTTAGAGAAACATGATTAATGCTCTCTTGGAGAAACATGATTAATGCTCTCTTGGAGAAACATGATTAATGCTCTCTTGGAGAAACATGATTAATGCTCTCTTGGAGAAACATGATTAATGCTCTCTTGGTAACATGTTCATGTCTCTTAGAGAAACATGATTAATGCTCTCTTGGTAAAATGTTCATGTCTCTTAGAGAAACATGATTAATGCTCTCTTGGAGAAACATGATTAATGCTCTCTTGGTGAAACATGATTAATGCTCTCTTGGTAATATGTTCATGTCTCTTGGAGAAACATGATTAATGCTCTCTTGGTAACATGTTCATGTCTCTTAGAGAAACATGATTAATGCTCTCTTGGAGAAACATGATTAATGCTCTCTTGGAGAAACATGATTAATGCTCTCTTGTTGTTGTTATGGATCCAGTGACCTTTGAGCTGATGCCCTTCGGCCCAATGCCATGTAGAAGTATCTGCAGGTATTTTTAAGTTCTGCTGTTGTTCCGTACAGAGTATTCCATTTGGAGGGTCTTTGAGGAAATAGTGTTGTTCTGATGTCAGTGAGCTCTGGACATTGAAACAGGTGATGTTCTACAGTTTCTTGTGGGTGATTACAGAGTGGACATACTGGGGTATGGTTTTGTTGTATTCTATTAATGTGGTTATTTAGCATAACATGTCCTGTTCTCAGTCTGATGCTCTCTTGGAGAAACATGATTAATGCTCTCTTGGAGAAACATGATTAATGCTCTCTTGGTGAAACATGATTAATGCTCTCTTGGTGAAATGTTCATGTTTCTTGGTGAAACATGAATAATACTCTCTTGGAGAAACATGATTACAACTGTCAAATCAACTTAACACACAAAGTGGACCAAAAAGCTGGTATATGGCAATGAAATAGCCAAAAAGCTCGCTAGCAGCTCTGGCACTGAGTGTGGCCTTACTCTCAACAAAGAGGATATCGCCATGTTTGTTCTTCATTCCTTAAGAGAAGAGGAGGAGAATGGGTGGTAGAATATATTGAGACTGAGGAGTCTAAAGGTGGGAAAGAAATTTGGTCCATCCGGAGCGTTAGTGGGAAAAGCGGATGTATCTATAATCAACACCTTACTGAAACAGTCATTCTGCTTCTATCTATCTATCTAATGACCTTTCAAGTCATAGCCGGCCCATAGGGCATAGACCCAGATACTCCTTCTCCTATCTAAATTTTTATTCTAGCAGTTTTCAATCCTTCTAAAGATATTTTATCAAATCTTGCCATTTGTCTCTGTTCTGTGCAAGCAGCTCTATCTCATTGAGGGAGCTGATTCCTGCTGCTCTTGCCTCTCTGATCAATGTTCTTGTCAGTGTCTCTCTGGGTCTGCCGTTTTTCCTCTGACCTGTTGTTTCCCACATGAGTGCTTGCTTTATTATTCGGTTATTATCTCTCCTCATCTCTCCTCCATTCTGCTGACACTTTGAGAAATGCTGGGACGGTCGGTGGAGTGAGTATGGGGATGCCCCGACTGCAGTGAAACTGATTCCATGAACAGAGTAGCAGCTAAATAAGCAAACTCAGAGTGTTGTTTCAATAATATCAAATACTGCAAGCTGGAAAACATTAAAAGGAATTGAGAAAAAAATTAATGCTTTTGAAGACAAATACCAAAGAAAAATACTCTATATACAATGGAATGAATTCAAGAGTAATATTGAAATAAGAGAAATGGCCATGCAACCAACGATCTCATCTACAATGGAATTAATTCAAGACTAATATTGAAATAAGAGAAATAGCCATGCAACCAAGGATCTCATCTACAATGGAACGAATTCAGGACTAATATAGAGATAAGAGAAATGGTCATGCAACCAATGATCTCATCTACAATGGAATGAATTCAAGGCTAATATAGAGACAAGAGAAATAGCCATGCAACCAAGGATCTTGTATACAATTAAGGAAAGAAGATGGACATATATTCGACATGTGTTGAGAAGATATTTTAAAACCGGCTCCTCTATGGGAAACATCCGGATACAGGAAAGAAGGAAGACCTAAAGAGACACTAAAAAAAAAAAACACTTATAAGAGAAGCAAAGTTGGTAGGCATAGACTCATTAAATTTAATTGAACATCATGAGATGTTGCAATCTGAGAATAGAGATGGGTTGCAAAAAACAGACAAGCCCTATGTGACGTCACGTGTAACAGCATGGAAAGATCAAGAATATCATAATTGGTGATCTGTTCATTTATTTGTTCTGAGTGTTCCCTGACAAAGGTCTCTAGCAGTAAAGTAGGTTTTTTTAGTCCATCAAGTATCCTTACTTTCCTGCTGTAGTAGTTACCTGGGAAAGAACAGGACAAGGGCAAAGTGAGCAACAGATTAGGAATAGATAATGGAGATAGAAGTCATAGAACCCACTAGCAAAGAGAAAATTAGGAAGGCACTAACAAAAACCTGATGCCATCAAAGCAAGTCATAGAACTCATTAGCAAAGAGAAAATTAGGAAGGCCTAAATATATATTATATATGAAGAAGAAAAGTCATAGAAACACTCCAGAACATTAGCCCGGAGAGTAGAGAAAATAACCAAGAATAGGGATGGATTGAGTCCTTGATGAGAGAGAAGTAGAGAAAATATCCAAGAATAGGGATGGATTGAGTCCTTGATGAGAGAGAAGTAGAGAAAATATCCAAGAATAGGGATGGATTGAGTCCTTGATGAGAGAGAAGTAGAGAAAATATCCAAGAATAGGGATGGATTGAGTCCTTGATGAGAGAGAAGTAGAGAAAATATCCAAGAATAGGGATGGATTGAGTCCTTGATGAGAGAGAAGTAGAGAAAATATCCAAGAATAGGGATGGATTGAGTCCTTGATGAGAGAGAAGTAGAGAAAATATCCAAGAATAAGGATGGATTGATAGCAACTGGGAAAATTGAGGGACGAAGAGATAGATGGAAACAATGAGAAAATATACCGGACAGCTTAAGAGAATGGCTTGGCAGAAGGAAGGTCAACAACAGAAATCACACTCACAGAAATGACTGAAATGATAAATAGCTGCCGAGATCGAAAGTTGTGGAGAGACATGATCATCTACGCCAGCATGGTACTTGATGTATACTAGAGTACAAAATAGTATGACATTTGTGCTAAATTATAGTCAAACCGTAGCTACCCTGCTGTGATAACTGACGCTGTAGGAGCTTGTGAGATGGCAGCAACAGCCTTGACTTCTGCACGACGCCGGCCATTTTTGTTAGTCTCTGTGAGAGTTACCTCCCCTTAGCTAATCATCATCGTGTGCCTGGAATGGGGCCTCGGAGTTTCCTTCATAAAAGATGTCACTAATTTTGTGATATATTGGGTCAAGGTAAAGCAATGCATCGAAGTGTGAAGCTGCAGTAAAAGCTGAACGTGAAGGAAAAATGAAAACAAAAATAAATTAAAAATGGTATGGTTAAAGCTTTACGTAATTAACGGATGACACAAATTTGAACGACGTTTCGGCTCAATAGGCCTTCAGCAGGAACAAACAAACAATACACACACAGATATGTAGGTAAATCAAATTAGCCATATATAGCTAACTAATAATGAAGCATCTCAAATAAAATAATTTCGAGCTAGTATGAAATATTTCTTCATTGATCAAAGAGGTAAGAGCAGCAGGAATCGGCTCCCGCGATGAGATAAAGTTGCTTGCACAGAACAGAGACAAATGGCGAGATTCGATAAAAGATCTTTACAAGGATTGAAATTGCTAGAATAAAAATTAGATAAGAGAAAGAGTATTTGGGTCTATGTGCCGGCTACGGCTCGAAAGGTCAATAGATAGATAGATAGATAGATAGATAGATAGATAGATAGATAGATAGATAGATAGATAGATAGACAGACAGACAGACAGACAGACAGACAGACAGACAGATAGACAGATAGATAGACAGATAGATAGATAGATAGATAGATAGATAGATAGATAGATAGATAGATAGATAGATAGATAGATAGATAGATAGATAGATAGATAGATAGATAGATAGATAGATAGATAGATAGATAGATAGATAGATAGATAGATAGATAGATAGATAGATAGATAGATAGATAGATAGATAGATAGATAGATAGATAGATAGATAGATAGATAGATAGATAGATAGATAGATAGATAGATAGATAGATAGATAGATAGATAGATAGATAGATAGATAGATAGATAGATAGATAGATAGATAGACAGACGGATAGATAGACGGATAGACAGACGGATAGACAGACGGATGGATGGATGGATGGATGGATGGATGGATGGATGGAGATGGATGGATGGATGGACGGACGGACGGACGGACGGACGGACGGACGGACGGACGGATGGACGGACGGACGGACGGATGGATGGATGGATGGATGGATGGATGGATGGATGGATGGATGGATGGATAGTATGAGAAATTAAAATGTCTTCTCCGCTGTGGCCAGAAGGAATATAAACAGTTTTATGTATTTTTCTTTGTCTTGACCCCTACCTAATGACAGGGAGGCATCTAGCAAGGGATAACTCTCGAAGATTATATGATACGTGTAATTAGCCTAAATGTGACGTTAATTTTATTTTTAAATAATGTTTCTTATTATTTATGGGTAAAATCACTCAGAATGGATACCGGTCAGGGCTGATAAGGGTTTATATCTGGCTCTTCTCCCATAGCCTTCCCTTCTCGTAGGGTGGATGCCATCCAGGGTTGTTGGACCCACCCTGCCCGTGGTTTCTGTCTGGCTCTTCCCCCATAGCCTCCCCTTCTCCTGATGGCAACTGCTAGGCAGATGTGGTTTGTTTCCTGGGGTGAACTTCACATGGGTAGAGCTTCGAATGTGGCTCTGAAAGGCATGGCCTGTCCCATCGTTGGACATATGTTATATCTATTTATTTATTCATGATTCATGATTGTACAAAGAAGTTACGACGGTGGTTTTCTGTTGCCTTCCGGCGGTTTGTTTACGGTTGGCTCCGCTAGCCTTTGACTAAAAAGTCTCACCCACAAGGCAGTGGGGTACCCGCCCTTAGTCTTTTACTCTCCCGAGCTGCAGCCACAGGTTGTACTGTTTACTGCATACAGTAGCAGGTAAAAATTACCTGATATGACAGACAAGAAAATCACTGGAGTCTGTAGAAATGTGATTTTACAAAAGAATGTTGAGAATAACATGGACAGCTAAGAAGAGTAATAAAAATGTTCTGAAAGAGGTCAAAGCAAAAAGAGCTAAACTCTAATATTAGGAAGAAACAATCATCATTTTTTGGCCATGTAATGAGAAGAGAACAACTGGAATATATTGTAACAACTGGAAAAATTGAGGGACGAAGAGACAGAGGGAAGCAAAGAGAGAAAATACCAGACAGCTTAAGAGAATGGCTTGGCAGAAGGTCAACAACAGAAATGATAAATAACTGTCGAGATCGAAAGTTGTGGAGAGACATGATCACCTACGCCAGTAGTCCCAGTACTTGATGATGATGATCTATTTATTGACCTTTCGAGCCGTAGCCGGCCCATAGGGCATAGACCCAGATACTCCTTCTCTTATCTGAATTTTTATTCTAGCAGTTTCCAATTCTTCTAAAGTTATTTTATCAAATCTCGCCATTTGTCTCTATTCTGTGCAAGCAACTCTATCTCATTGAGGGAGCCGATTCCTGCTGCTCTTGCCTCTCTGATCAATGTTCTTACCAGTGTCTCCCTGGGTCGGCCTCTTTTCCTCTTACTTGTTGTTTCCTACATGAGGGCTTGTTTTATTATTCGGTTATTATCTCTTCTCATCACATGTCCAACATATGACCACCGTCTTTTCTTTATTACTGAAGATATTAGTGGTTGATTGGCGATTTCTCTAATTTCCTCGTTTGTTTTGAATTCGTTCCACGCTATACCAAGTATTTTCCTCAGACATTTATTTTCGAATGCGTTCAACTTTGTTTCTATATCTCTTGTTGTTTTCCAGCTCTCACACGCATACGTAAGGGTTGATAGTAGCATACATCTGAATTGAATAGTCTAAGCTTTGTGATTTTGCTGATGAGTTTTGATTTCCACACATTTTGAAAGACATTGCTGCTTTAGCTATTCTGATTCTAATTTCTATGCTTGTATCCCCTTCTCGATCAATGCGACTTCCAAGATTGATAAAGTGATCGATCTCTTCTACTGGTTTATTTTCCATGAATATTCTGTCATCTGTTGGAATTAAGCTTTTTATGACTTTAGTCTTTTCATGATTGATCTCAAGCCCAATTTTGCTGGCTATTGATGATAGTTCATTGGTGTTTTCCTGTATCGTTTTTATCTGACTGCTGATGATGACTATGTCATCAGCAAAGTCGAGGTCCTCCAAATGGTCTCCTTGTATCCATTCAATGCCTTTGTTACCAGTGCAGCATTTCTTCATTATGAAGTCCATAACAATTACAAATAACAAGGGCGATAAGATACATCCTTGTTTAACCCCAGTTTCTATTGGGAAACATTCACTCAGTCCTTCCTCTGTTCGAACTGCACATGTGTAGTCATCATACATGTCTTTGAAAATATTTATGATTTTTTATGGTAAGCCATATTGCTTCAGAATTTTCCACAAAGAATCTCTATGAATACTGTCAAATGCTTTTTTGAAGTCGATGAAGTTAAGTACAAAAGGTTTTTGCTTTTTAGTTTAAATAAAGCAAAAAAAAAGTGAAGAGCCCCCATTACACCAAGTGGCGTATAGGGAATATGGTGTTAGTGACAATAAATTTTACAGACCTTCAGCACATGATTTTTGGGGTAGTGTGGTCGGCATTACTTTCCCAGAAAAAAATCCAGTACCCATTAAGGCTGGGTGAACCCGGAAGCCGTCAGTTAGGATCGAACCCTACCTCTTGTCCTTTGTAGTCCAGTTCACTAACCACTGAGTTATCGCGGCTCCCGCTTTTCAATGGGTTCCTCTAATATAAGTCGTAGAGTAAAAATGTGGTCAAGGCAGCTTCTCCCTTTTCTAAACCCAGCCTGTTCTTCACGCATTACTGTATCTACTGAATCCTTTATTCTATTTAGGATGATTTTGCAGAATAACTTTGAGGCAACTGACAAAAGTGTCACGCCTCTCCAGTTGTTACAATCTCTAAGATTGTCCTTTTTTGGGATCTTAACAATGATTCCTTTTTTCCATTTATGAGGCACCTTCTCTGCTTTCCAAATGATGTTGAACATTTTCTGGAGATGTATTAAATTATGGCTATCAATTGCCTTGAGGATCTCAGCTGTTAACTTATCCTCGCCTGCAGCCTTGTTGTTGTCCATATGCTTTAATGATTATTATCGGACATATCTATCTATCTATTGTCCTTTCGAGCCGAAGACGGCACATAGGGCAGAACCACAATCTCAAAATCAGAAACATTGCGTGCCAAAATGGCACATATTGCAGAGATCACTACTTCTAAAATCTATGGCTCTGTTTCCATAACAATGCTTTTTACAATGACAGCTTGTCAAGCCTTCGATCAACCTCCTTAGTCGCCTCTTACGGCATGCCTGGAACTTGTGATCAAGTCTTGCCCAAGCTTCATCAATTGCTGTAGTGTTGCTCAATATACAGACGGCACGCTGGACTTTGGCAAGATCACATGGGGTGTTTTTAATTAATACAACAGTCCCCCCCCCCCTTCCCTTCTCGTCCTGGTAGGAGAAGCCTTCCATCTGGTCATTGGTTCATGAGATCAGATCTGCACTCTCGTCTCCAAAGTTATGCTCAGCTCTAATTCGCTAACTTTGGCACCTTCTACCAGACCTGAAGACTGACTCTTATGTCGGCTGTATGGGTATATGGTTACAAATCTGATTGACAACCCATACTCTCTCTCTGCGATCAAGACTCAGTCAGAGTAGGATTCCAGACTCTCTCGTGAAGTCAGCTGTCTGTTTAAGTGATTCGATTTGGTGTATCAGCATCAATACAGACAAATGCAGTACTACACTTTTCACTCTCCCCAAAACAAAAAGCAGGAGCCATCTACATAAACAATGAGCCTGTGAAAGAAGACATGCAAGCTACATATCTCGGAGTTACGCTTGATAACAAACTATCTTGGAAACAGCAGATAAATAAGGCAACCCAAAAAGCAAGGAGGAAATTGGCTATTCTTAAGAAAGCTGTGTGGAACCACATGGGGTGCGAGTGGGAAAATACTCAGTAAAGTTTACCAACAGAGTATACGCCCACATTTAGAATATGGATCATCTGCATGGTGCTCAGCATCAAATACCACACTGCAAGAACTGGACAAAGTACAAAACCAGGCACTTAGGGTCATCACAGGAGCAATGAAATCAACACCAATATTGGAGATGGAGAAATTGTGGAAGATACCAGCACTGAGAGAACGGAGGGACACAAGGGTGCTGATACAGTCTTGCATGCCGAGACATCCAATGAAGGACCGATTCCAAAATCTTGCAAGAGAAGCAGTTTTATCCACCAAGCCAAGCGTATTAGTAGACAAACACCAGACATGCCAAGAGTTGTTAAACCCCTACTGCCCATACCAGAACAGACTTCCTGGACAGAGGAATTAGGATTATCAATACAAATACTGACAGAAGTGAAAGGAATAGTTGACAAAGAAGAACAAAATAGTCTACAGCGAAAAACAATAACTCTCAGTTTCCTGGATGAAGAATACCCACAAGACCTATGAATTCGCGTGTACACAGATGGATCAGCACAGAATGCAGTAAAGAATGGGGGAGCAGGTGCATATATAGAGTACCCAAATAACACTAGGGATATGAATAAAATAGCAACAGGTAAATATTGTCACAATTATGATGCAGCAATACAAGCAATAAAGTTGGCAATAGAAAAACTGCTGAACAGTAATCTTAGCCCACATCCTGTAGTGTTTTTGACAGATGCAAGATCAGTACTCCAGGCACTACAATCCAGAAAATTACCACATCTGTAGACCTTATTGACTGAACTCTGCAAGCACCACAGGGTTGCCCTGCAGTGGATCCCGTCTCACTGTGGAATACCAGGAAATGAGAAAGCAGATCAGTTGGCAAAGGAAGGTTCAACAGGCACAGAACTAGATACACCGGTTACATACCATCATAAGAAACAGATAATCAAATCAATCAGAGGACCACAAGCCCCAAATCAGGATGCCTTTCATAATATGAATAGATATGAACAAGTTATCATTATACGCCTCAGAACAGGACACAATCGACTCCATAATGTATACAAAATTCAAGATCGGCACCTCAACTACTTGTACATGTGGACAGGCGCCCCAGACTGCTGAACACATACTTCAAGACTGCACTGAATATAGTAGACTGAGGAAAATCCATTGGCCCATAGATACAACACTACAGACAAAACTATATGGGCCACTGCCAGAATTACAAAAGACAGTAACATTTATACAGGAAACGACATTGCAGATATAGACAACAATACTTCGGGTGAACGAAAGATAGATAGTGATTCGATTGCCCCATATAGTTTCTCTTCCAAGGAGGTGGGTGTGGACCACATTGCTCTTCTCAAGTCTGTGTACTGGGGGCAATACTGTAGAACATGTTTTGTAGTCATATTGTCCAGTGTACAGTGGCATAGGCTAGTTGTACCTATTTTACCCCTTAGGTACAGCCAATATTTGTTTCGTTGCTGAGAGAAACAATTTCACGTCGACCATTACCACGGAGATTGTACTTCCGGGTTATCTCAAAATATATACTTGGCCAAGTCGTCTTTCTGAGACCAGTTCTACTACACGGACTGTTCTTCTTGCTGCTCTTATCTAGTTTATTGTTGTGTTAACACAGTTAGATTTCGTTCTTTCCAAGGAGCTAATACCAAGGGAAACGGAATTAAAATTTTGCTGGTGTGTTACGGTTACAAGAGTGTGGTAACACCAACTGTGTTGACGTTGTGTGTGTTGTTAGAGAGAGACAGACTAGACATACAAAAAATACATACTGACTGGACGACTTTCTCAACTTGTGTTGTGTTATTAGATACTGTTTAGACATTAAAGAGAGACTAGACTGTAGACATGTTACATACTGACATACTCAACTTGTGTTGTGTTGTGTTGTTAGAGACTGTTTAGATTAGATACATTAGAGAGAGACTAGACTTACCGACTTACTCAACTTGTGTTGTGTTGTTAGAGACTGTTTAGATTAGATACATTAGAGTCGAGAGACTAGACTTACTGACTTACTCAACTTGTGTTGTGTTGTTAGAGACTGTTTAGATTAGATACATTAGAGAGAGACTAGACTTAGACTTACTCAACTTGTGTTGTGTTGTTAGAGACTGTTTAGACATTAGAGAGAGACTAGACTTACTGACTTACTCAACTTGTGTTGTGTTGTTAGAGACTGTTTAGATTAGATACATTAGAGAGAGACTAGACTTACTGACTTACTCAACTTGTGTTGTGTTGTTAGAGACTGTTTAGACATTAGAGAGAGACTAGACTTACTGACTTTCTCAACTTGTGTTGTGTTGTTAGAGACTGTTTAGATTAGATACATTAGAGAGAGACTAGACTTACTCAACTTGTGTTGTGTTGTGTTGTTAGAGACTGTTTAGACATTAGAGAGAGACTAGACTTACTGACTTTCTCAACTTGTGTTGTGTTGTTAGAGACTGTTTAGATTAGATACATTAGAGAGAGACTAGACTTACTGACTTACTCAACTTGTGTTGTGTTGTTAGAGACTGTTTAGACATTAGAGAGAGACTAGACTTGCTGACTTTCTCAACTTGTGTTGTGTTGTTAGAGACTGTTTAGATTAGATACATTAGAGAGAGACTAGACTTACTGACTTACTCAACTTGTGTTGTGTTGTTAGAGACTGTTTAGACATTAGAGAGAGACTAGACTTACTGACTTTCTCAACTTGTGTTGTGTTGTTAGAGACTGTTTAGATTAGATACATTAGAGAGAGACTAGACTTACTCAACTTGTGTTGTGTTGTGTTGTTAGAGACTGTTTAGACATTAGAGAGAGACTAGACTTACTGACTTTCTCAACTTGTGTTGTGTTGTTAGAGACTGTTTAGACATTAGAGAGAGACTAGACTTACTGACTTACTCAACTTGTGTTGTGTTGTTAGAGACTGTTTAGACATTAGAGAGAGACTAGACTTACTCAACTTGTGTTGTGTTGTTAGAGACTGTTTAGACATTAGAGAGAGACTAGACTTACTCAACTTGTGTTGTGTTGTTAGAGACTGTTTAGATTAGATACATTAAAGAGAGACTAGACTTACCGACTTACTCAACTTGTGTTGTGTTGTTAGAGACTGTTTAGATTAGATACATTAGAGAGAGACTAGACTTACCGACTTACTCAACTTGTGTTGTGTTGTTAGAGACTGTTTAGATTAGATACATTAGAGAGAGACTAGACTTACTCAACTTGTGTTGTGTTGTGTTGTTAGAGACTGTTTAGATTAGATACATTAGAGAGAGACTAGACTTACTCAACTTGTGTTGTGTTGTTAGAGACTGTTTAGATTAGATACATTAGAGAGAGACTAGACTTACTCAACTTGTGTTGTGTTGTTAGAGACTGTTTAGATTAGATACATTAGAGAGAGACTAGACTTACTGACTTACTCAACTTGTGTTGTGTTGTTAGAGACTGTTTAGATTAGATACATTAGAGAGAGACTAGACTTACTGACTTACTCAACTTGTGTTGCGTTGTTAGAGACTGTTTAGACATTAGAGAGAGACTAGACTTACTGACTTTCTCAACTTGTGTTGTGTTGTTAGAGACTGTTTAGACATTAGAGAGAGACTAGACTTACTGACTTACTCAACTTGTGTTGTGTTGTTAGAGACTGTTTAGACATTAGAGAGAGACTAGACTTACTCAACTTGTGTTGTGTTGTTAGAGACTGTTTAGACATTAGAGAGAGACTAGACTTACTCAACTTGTGTTGTGTTGTTAGAGACTGTTTAGATTAGATACATTAAGAGAGACTAGACTTACCGACTTACTCAACTTGTGTTGTGTTGTTAGAGACTGTTTAGATTAGATACATTAGAGAGAGACTAGACTTACCGACTTACTCAACTTGTGTTGTGTTGTTAGAGACTGTTTAGATTAGATACATTAGAGAGAGACTAGACTTACTCAACTTGTGTTGTGTTGTGTTGTTAGAGACTGTTTAGATTAGATACATTAGAGAGAGACTAGACTTACTCAACTTGTGTTGTGTTGTTAGAGACTGTTTAGATTAGATACATTAGAGAGAGACTAGACTTACTCAACTTGTGTTGTGTTGTTAGAGACTGTTTAGATTAGATACATTAGAGAGAGACTAGACTTACTGACTTACTCAACTTGTGTTGTGTTGTTAGAGACTGTTTAGATTAGATACATTAGAGAGAGACTAGACTTACTGACTTACTCAACTTGTGTTGTGTTGTTAGAGACTGTTTAGACATTAGAGAGAGACTAGACTTACTGACTTTCTCAACTTGTGTTGTGTTGTTAGAGACTGTTTAGACATTAGAGAGAGACTAGACTTACTGACTTACTCAACTTGTGTTGTGTTGTTAGAGACTGTTTAGACATTAGAGAGAGACTAGACTTACTCAACTTGTGTTGTGTTGTTAGAGACTGTTTAGATTAGATACATTAGAGAGAGACTAGACTTACTAGACTTACTCAACTTGTGTTGTGTTGTTAGAGACTGTTTAGATTAGATACATTAGAGAGAGACTAGACTTACCGACTTACTCAACTTGTGTTGTGTTGTTAGAGACTGTTTAGATTAGATACATTAGAGAGAGACTAGACTTACTCAACTTGTGTTGTGTTGTGTTGTTAGAGACTGTTTAGATTAGATACATTAGAGAGAGACTAGACTTACTCAACTTGTGTTGTGTTGTTAGAGACTGTTTAGATTAGATACATTAGAGAGAGACTAGACTTACTCAACTTGTGTTGTGTTGTTAGAGACTGTTTAGATTAGATACATTAGAGAGAGACTAGACTTACTGACTTACTCAACTTGTGTTGTGTTGTTAGAGACTGTTTAGATTAGATACATTAGAGAGAGACTAGACTTACTGACTTACTCAACTTTTGTTGTGTTGTTAGAGACTGTTTAGATTAGATACATTAGAGAGAGACTAGACTTACTGACTTACTCAACTTGTGTTGTGTTGTTAGAGACTGTTTAGATTAGATACATTAGAGAGAGACTAGACTTACTCAACTTGTGTTGTGTTGTGTTGTTAGAGACTGTTTAGATTAGATACATTAGAGAGAGACTAGACTTACTCAACTTGTGTTGTGTTGTGTTGTTAGAGACTGTTTAGATTAGATACATTAGAGAGAGACTAGACTTACTCAACTTGTGTTGTGTTGTGTTGTTAGAGACTGTTTAGATTAGATACATTAGAGAGAGACTAGACTTACTCAACTTGTGTTGTGTTGTGTTGTTAGAGACTGTTTAGATTAGATACATTAGAGAGAGACTAGACTTACTGACTTACTCAACTTGTGTTGTGTTGTTAGAGACTGTTTAGATTAGATACATTAGAGAGAGACTAGACTTACCGACTTACTCATCTTGTGTTGTGTTGTTAGAGACTGTTTAGATTAGATACATTAGAGAGAGACTAGACTTACCGACTTACTCAACTTGTGTTGTGTTGTTAGAGACTGTTTAGACATTAGAGAGAGACTAGACTTACTCAACTTGTGTTGTGTTGTTAGAGACTGTTTAGATTAGATACATTAGAGAGAGACTAGACTTACTCAACTTGTGTTGTGTTGTTAGAGACTGTTTAGACATTAGAGAGAGACTAGACTTACTGACTTTTCAACTTGTGTTGTGTTGTTAGAGACTGTTTAGATTAGATACATTAGAGAGAGACTAGACTTACTGACTTACTCAACTTGTGTTGTGTTGTTAGAGACTGTTTAGATTAGATACATTAGAGAGAGACTAGACTTACTCAACTTGTGTTGTGTTGTTAGAGACTGTTTAGACATTAGAGAGAGACTAGACTTACTGACTTACTCAACTTGTGTTGTGTTGTTAGAGACTGTTTAGACATTAGAGAGAGACTAGACTTACTCAACTTGTGTTGTGTTGTTAGAGACTGTTTAGATTAGATACATTAGAGAGAGACTAGACTTACCGACTTACTCAACTTGTGTTGTGTTGTGTTGTTAGAGACTGTTTAGATTAGATACATTAGAGAGAGACTAGACTTACTCAACTTGTGTTGTGTTGTGTTGTTAGAGACTGTTTAGATTAGATACATTAGAGAGAGACTAGACTTACTGACTTACTCAACTTGTGTTGTGTTGTGTTGTTAGAGACTGTTTAGATTAGATACATTAGAGAGAGACTAGACTTACTCAACTTGTGTTGTGTTGTGTTGTTAGAGACTGTTTAGATTAGATACATTAGAGAGAGACTAGACTTACCGACTTACTCAACTTGTGTTGTGTTGTTAGAGACTGTTTAGATTAGATACATTAGAGAGAGACTAGACTTACTGACTTACTCAACTTGTGTTGTGTTGTTAGAGACTGTTTAGATTAGATACATTAGAGAGAGACTAGACTTACCGACTTACTCAACTTGTGTTGTGTTGTTAGAGACTGTTTAGACATTAGAGAGAGACTAGACTTACTCAACTTGTGTTGTGTTGTGTTGTTAAAGACTGTTTAGATTAGATACATTAGAGAGAGACTAGACTTACTGACTTACTCAACTTGTGTTGTGTTGTTAGAGACTTTATTATATAGACATTAGACGACTATTAATAGATTACATTTTGTTCACATTTCTTTCAGGTCTTTATAGAAGTTTACATTTTGTTCACATCTCTGTCAATGCTTTGTAATAGATTGCATTTTGTTCTTATCTCTGTCAGGTCTTTATAGTAGATCGTAATTTGTTCACTTTTGTTGTAGCCAACATTTCTAACTTTCTAAATGGGAGAGGTAATTGTTTTGAACATTTATTTTGTGCGAAACAATAAATTTGACGAGGGCAGATGAAGGCAACATAGCTGGAAGCTGTCACCGACTTAAAGCTGATGTCTTGTATCAGGATCAGTGAACCTGAACCCTCCAGACCCTACTCCACCTCTTAGTGGTGCTCTAAAATCAAACTAGCCAGTCTGGTCTGGCCAAGGGATCAAGAGGGAAGGCAACCCTGTGCTAAAAAATGGGCTGAGGTTGGATGTACTGGGCTGAAAGGCATAGATATCACAGTTTAACTGTAAACTACAACACAACGTATCCATGCCCACATAATGCCCTTTTAGAGGCGGATGAACAAGAGGTCTAACCTTTAGTCATTGGGTGAACGTAAGTTAATGAACAAATGAACGAACAAACTAATGAACAAATGAACGAACAAACTAATGAACAAACTAATGAACAAATGAACAAACAAACTAATAAACAAACTAATGAACAAACTAATGAACAAATGAATGAACAAACTAATGAACAATTGAACAAACAAACAAATGAACGAACAAACTAATGAACAAATGAATGAACAAACTAATGAACAAATGAACGTACAAACTAATGAACGAACAAAGTAATGAACAAATGAACGAACAAACTAATGAACGAACAAACTAATGAACAAATGAACGAACAAACTAATTAACAAATGAACGAACAAACTAATGAACAAATGAACGAACAAACTAATGAACAAATGAACGAACAAACTAATTAACAAATGAACGAACAAACTAATTAACAAATGAACGAACAAACTAATTAACAAATGAACGAACAAACTAATGAACAAATTAACGAACAAACTAATTAACAAATCAATTGAATGAACATGAAGTTATGAGGCATGGGATGAAGTATTTTGTGAGCTTTTCTGGTTCATGATTCTGAAGAATTTCCCAAGTGTGCTGTTTGTAACTCAATAATTGATTTGTTCAATAGATTTATTTGATTCAATTGGTGATTTATTTCACAGATTTATTTATAATAAATTGTTGATTTATTTCACAGATTTATTTATAATAAATTGGTGATTTATTTCACAGATTTATTTATAATAAATTGTTGATTTATTTCACAGATTTATTTATAATAAATTGTTGATTTATTTCACAGATTTATTTATAATAAATTGTTGATTTATTTCACAGATTTATTTATAATAAATTGTTGATTTATTTCACAGATTTATTTATAATAAATTGTTGATTTATTTCACAGATTTATTTATAATAAATTGTTGATTTATTTCACAGATTTATTTATAATAAATTGTTGATTTATTTCACAGATTTATTTATAATAAATTGTTGATTTATTTCACAGATTTATTTATAATAAATTGTTGATTTATTTCACAGATTTATTTATAATAAATTGTTGATTTATTTCACAGATTTATTTATAATAAATTGTTTATTAATTTTACAGATTTATTTATAATAAATTGTTTATTTATTTCACAGATTTATTTATAATAAATTGTTGATTTATTTCACAGATTTACTGAAACTGCTGATTAACATGGAGACACCAAAGAGATTCTTTAGTGATATCCCTGCTCTTGATGACTGTGATGTAGAGCTCTGGACAGAATTTTTAGGTATTGGAGCCAACATTTCTTTCGTTATCTGCAGGCTCCCCTACTTCTTCCTTGTTTGCTTTTTTACACCCAGATCAATTTCTGCCACAAATCTTGTTCAGCTATCAACTTTTTCTACACATCTAGACCACATATTATCTTCTTCAGCTATCAACGTTTACTACACACCTAGACCACATATCATCATCTTCAGCTATCAACTTTTGCTACACATCTAGACCACATATTATCTTCTTCAGCTATCAACATTTACTACACATCTAGACCACATATCATCATCTTCAGCTATCAACATTTACTACACATCTAGACCACATATCATCATCTTCAGCTATCAACATTTACTACACATCTAGACCACATATCACCATCTTCAGCTATCAACTTTTGCTACACATCTAGACCACATATCATCTTCAGCTATCAACTTTTGCTACACATCTAGACCACATATCATCCTATTCAGCTATCAACTTTAGCTACACATCTAGACCCCATATCATCTTCAGCTATCAACTTTTGCTACACATATAGACCACATATCATCATCTTCAGCTATCAACTTTGCTACACATCTAGACCACATATCATCTATTCAGCTATCAACTTTAGCTACACATCTAGACCCCATATCATCTTCAGCTATCAACTTTTGCTACACATATAGACCACATATCATCATCTTCAGCTATCAACTTTTGCTACACATCTAGACCACATATCATCCTATTCAGCTATCAACTTTAGCTACACATCTAGACCCCATATCATCTTCAGCTATCAACTTTTGCTACACATATAGACCACATATCATCATCTTCAGCTATTCCAATTCAGCTATCAACTTTTTAAATGCTTTATCTTTTTAGTTGATTAAATTTCCGGCTGCATTATTTTCATCATAATATATTTCTGTCTGTATTGTTTTCATCATAATATATTTCTGTCTGTATTGTTTTCATTATAATATATTTCTGTCTGTATTGTTTTCATTATAATATATTTCTGTCTGTATTGTTTTCATTATAATATATTTCTGTCTGTATTGTTTTCATTATAATATATTTCTGTCTGTATTGTTTTCATTATAATATATTTCTGTCTGTATTGTTTTCATTATAATATATTTCTGTCTGTATTGTTTTCATTATAATATATTTCTGTCTGTATTGTTTTCATTATAATATATTTCTGTCTGTATTGTTTTCATTATAATATATTTCTTCTGCATTTATAGATTGACAGAAATTTCTGACTACATTTTTTTTCATCAGATTACATTTTGTGTTTTCTTTTTTTGTTGTCTGTGTTTTCCTTGCCATTGTTTCTGTCTGTTTTATCTTCCAGGTGACTACATTTCTGTCTGGCAGCGAAATACTTCCCTGTTTTTTGAGGAGCAGAAGCAGAAATGTTACAGATGGCGCTGTGCCCATTTTTGTTTGGTGTCACTTACAATGTGCCACAAGCATGGCAGGAAATGCTTCACATGTTTGGTGTTGTTGACAAGGACAGGTATGCTATAGTTGTCTATTACATCTGGGTGGTCTAGAGGTCAGATGCTGGCCTTTGGACAGGGAATGTCATGGGTTTGAATCCCGCCATGGGTGGTGGAAGCCTTGATAGTTAGTGTGCTCGCTTCCTGGTCAGAAGGGCCTTGGTTCAATCTGCAGAAGTGGCAGATTTTATTTTGCACCAACAAGACTCCGAGGTTCTAACTACCTACCTACCTGTCTGCCTGCCCTGTCCTGTCTGTCTCTCTGCCTACCTGCCTGCCTATTGACCTTTTGAGCCATAGCCCGCCCATAGGACATAGACCCAGATACACTTTCTTTTATCTAAATTTTTGTTCTAGCAGTTTTCAATCCTTCTAAAGATATTTTATCAAATCTCGCCATTTGTCTCTGTTGTGTGCAAGCAACTCTTATCTCATTGAAGGAGCCGATTCCTGCTGCTCTTGCTTCTCTGATCAATGTTTTCCTCAGTGTCTCTCTGGGTCGGCCTCTTTTTCCTCTAACCTGTCATTTCCCACATGAGGGCTTGCTTTGTTATTCGGTTATTTCTCTCCTCATCACATCCTCATCACTCTAAAAATGGGTACCAGAGAATTTTCTTGGAAGTAAAGGTGGCCTCAAATAAACAAAAGAATAGGAATGGCAAAAAGTAATTTAAATGGCATTAAAAGTATACTAGCATCAAAACAAATAACACCAGGGCTAAAACTAAGAATAGCAAAATGTTACATCTTCTCATTATTCCTATAGGCGCAGAAACATGGACATTAGACAAGAAAACAAATCAGAGAATCGAAGCCTTTGAAATGTGGATTTATAGAAGAATAGGTAGAATTGGATGGAAGGAAAAGAAAACAAATGTTGAAGTCTTAAAATAACTAAAAATGAAAAGAAAGCTACTAAACACAATTCAAACAAGACAAATGTGACTTTTGGGGCATGTTAAAAGACACAACAGCCTACTAAAAGTAATCTTGGAAGGAAAAATATAAGGTAAAAGTGGCAGAGGCAGACCAAGACTAACATGGACGAGTAACATCAAAAGATGGACAAATCAGCCTATGACAACCTGCACCATCAAAGCAAGAGACAGAGCAGAATGGCACTCCATGGTAGCCAACCTTCGTTGCGGAGATGATACCCAATGATGATAATGAAAGGTTGTCTGGCGTGATATTGAGCACATCACCCAAAAATGTGCCATAATCATATAAAAGTCCACTGACACCATATTCCCAATATGCTTATCAAGGCATGGAGGAAACATTTCTTCCTCATGGCTTTACCATCCCCTGGTCTCTATGTAGTGAGGTCTGATGACTAGCCCTCTTGAATTGCAACAAAGAACAGGCCATGTGTGCACACGTGCACGTTAACTCTTAATGTCTGTGGGAACGCTGTCATGGTTACTTACTTATTTACATTTTGCCAAGCAAACGCTGACATGGTTACTCTAATTTTGTTTCATTATAGTGAAATTACACATTTTAAACTACCACATCCGCAAGGGATATAACTCTTATAGAATTTCCTGTCTGTAGACATGCATCAGTCGATCAACATGGGCTTAATTTGTTCACAAAATCATCAAAATTTGTGTTGTTTTCTAAAGTCTTCAATCAGCTGATTCGTGTTTATAAGTGAAAAATGGCTAGCAGCAGTGAAGTATCTACTGCTCCTAAACGTGAATTATTATTAACAGCAGAAAAAGCTAGCAATTATGTTCTGAGAGCTTTCAATGTAATAGTGATCTTAGTGACTTAGTTTTAGTAGCACTGTGGGATTAAAATGGACCCCCATTTTGGGTAGGTGAGTACCATTTTTCATATAATTTTTTTAACACAAATTTTGATTTTTAATTGCTTAAATTCTTATCCTTCAATTTTTTTTTTCAAAATAATGTTTCTGATTATGAATCTGTGTCCTTTTCTCTTCAATTTGATGCCTAATATATATGTCTATGACTTATTATAGTGAAAATATGAAAGATTTAGTGAAAAAATTTTCCAGGAAGAAAAAATTCTGGCAAAACTCTAGTGACTGGGTAGAAAAACATGGACATTAAGAGTTAAAGAGCCCTTGGCAGTTGAAATAAAGAAAGAACAAAAATGGCCACCACCAGGGTAAAACAGCAAATCTGCCCATTCATTTATCCAGACATGTTGTTAGGCTGAAAAATGTAGATTTTGTGTAAACTAGTGACACATCTTGGAGCCAACCGTAAACAAACCAATGGAAGGCAACAGAAAACCCTCGTCGTAACTTCTTTGTACAATCATGAATCGCCACAATGAGGAAGATACTATGTAATCCATTTTTGACAATCGAAACAAGAAAAAGAGTTCTTAAATGTTATATAGAGTCAGTCTTAACTTATGGATGTGAATCATGGACAATATGACAACAAACCAGAATATCACTGGAGTCTGTAGAATTGTGGTTTTACAGAAGAATGTTGAGAATACCAAAGACAACTAAGAAGAGTAATGAAATGTTCTGAAAGAGGCCAAAGTAAAAAGAGAACTAATTTCCAATATTAGGAAGAAACAATCATCTTGTTTTTGGCCATGTAATGAGAAGAGAACAACTGGAATATATTGTAACAACTGGGAAAATTGAGGGACGAAGAGATAGAGGAATGCAAAGAGAAAAAATACCAGACAACTTAAGAGAATGGCTTGGCAGAAGGTAAACAACAGAAATGATAAATAACTGTCGAGATCGAAAATTGTAGAGAGACATGATCACCTATGCCAATGGGCCCGGTACTTGATGATGATGATGAGTGACACATCTAGATCCATTTAATGAGTGGCAGCTTCTATCTAGGTCCATTTAATGTGTGACAGCTTCTATCTAGATCCATTTAATGAGTGACATCTTCTATCTAGATCCATTTAATGAATGGCAGCTTCTATCTAGATCCATTTAATGAGTGACAGCTTCTATCTAAATCCATTTAATGAGTGACAGCTTCTATCTAGGTCCATTTAATGAGTGACAGCTTCTATCTAGGTCCATTTAGTGAGTGGCAGCTTCTATCTAGGTCCATTTAATGAGTGGCAGCTTCTATCTAGGTCCATTTAATGAGTGACAGCTTCTATCTAGATCCATTTAGTGTGTGGCGGCTTCTATCTAGATCCATTTAATGAGTGGCAGCTTCTATCTAGATCCATTTAATGAGTGACAGCTTCTATCTAGGTCCATTTAATGAGTGGCAGCTTCTATCTAGATCCATTTAATGAGTGACAGCTTCTATCTTGGTCCATTTAATGAATGGCAGCTTCTATCTAGGTCCATTTAATGAGTGACAGCTTCTATCTAGATCCATTTAATGTGTGACAGCTTCTATCTAGGTCCATTTAATGAGTGGCAGCTTCTATCTAGATCCATTTAATGAGTGGCAGCTTCTATCTAGGTCCATTTAATGAGTGGCAGCTTCTATCTAGGTCCATTTAATGAGTGACAGCTTCTATCTAGATCCATTTAATAAGTGACAGCTTCTATCTAGATCCATTTAATGAGTGACAGCTTCTATCTAGATCCATTTAATGAGTGACAGCTTCTATCTAGGTCCATTTAATGAGTGACAGCTTCTATCTAGAAGCAATTTAATGAGTGACAGCTTCTATCTAGGTCCATTTAATGAGTGACAGCTTCTATCTAGATCCATTTAATGAGTGACAGCTTCTATCTAGATCCATTTAATGAGTGACAGCTTCTATCTAGATCCATTTAATGAGTGACAGCTTCTATCTAGGTCCATTTAATGAGTGGCAGCTTCTATCTAGTTCCATTTAATGTGTGGCAGCTTCTATCTAGGTCCATTTAATGAGTGGCAGCTTCTATCTAGATCCATTTAATGAGTGACAGCTTCTATCTAGATCCATTTAATGAGTGACAGCTTCTATCTAGATCCATTTAATGAGTGGCAGCTTCTATCTAGATCCATTTAAGGAGTGGCAGCTTCTATCTAGATCCATTTAATGAGTGGCATCTTCTATCTAGATCCATTTAATGAGTGGCAGCTTCTATCTAGATCCATTTAATGAGTGGCATCTTCTATCTAGATCCATTTAATGAGTGACAGCTTCTATCTTGATCCATTTAATGAGTGACAGCTTCTATCTTGATCCATTTAATGAGTGGCAGCTTCTATCTAGATCCATTTAATGAGTGGCAGCTTCTATTTAGGTCCATTTAATGAGTGACAGCTTCTTTCTTGATCCATTTAAGGAGTGGCAGCTTCTATCTAGATCCATTTAATGAGTGGCAGCTTCTATCTAGATCCATTTAATGAGTGACAGCTTCTATCTAGATCCATTTAATGAGTGACAGCTTCTATCTAGATCCATTTAATGAGTGACAGCTTCTATCTAGATCCATTTAATGAGTGACAGCTTCTATCTAGATCCATTTAATGAGTGACAGCTTCTATCTAGATCCATTTAATGAGTGACAGCTTCTTTCTTGATCCATTTAAGGAGTGGCAGCTTCTATCTAGATCCATTTAATGAGTGACAGCTTCTATCTAGATCCATTTAATGAGTGACAGCTTCTATCTAGATCCATTTAATGAGTGACAGCTTCTATCTTGATCCATTTAATGAGTGGCAGCTTCTATCTAGATCCATTTATGAGTGGCAGCTTCTATCTAGATCCATTTAATGAGTGGCAGCTTCTATCTAGATCCATTTAATGAGTGGCAGCTTCTATCTAGATCCATTTAATGAGTGACAGCTTCTATCTAGGTCCATTTAATGAGTGGCAGCTTCTATCTAGACCCATTTAATGAGTGACAGCTTCTATCTAGATCCATTTAATGAGTGGCAGCTTCTATCTAGATCCATTTAATGAGTGACAGCTTCTATCTAGGTCCATATGATTCTGTCTTGTAACTCCTCCCTTTGTTCTGGTGCATGAGTGATCCTTTTTTTGACTTCATGGTTCCTGCTGGTGATAGTGAAACTTTTTAATCGTAGCGAGCAGTGTGGTACTAGGTCTTCTATATCAACAGCTGCCACCACTCATCTATGTTATTTTATTCACCCTCAAACATGTTTGTTTGTATGCAACCACTCTCCTGCTTTCATAGATTGTAGTATCTATGTGCCACAGAGATGGGATTTCTCAAAAGAATGTTGAAAGTTCCCACAGAGATGGGATTTCTCAGAAGAATGTTGAAAGTTCCCACAGAGATGGGATTTCTCAGAAGAATGTTGAAAGTTCCCACAGAGATGGGATTTCTCAGAAGAATGTTGAAAGTTCCCACAGAGATGGGATTTCTCAAAAGAATGTTGAAAGTTCCCACAGAGATGGGATTTCTCAGAAGAATGTTGAAAGTTCCCACAGAGATGGGATTTCTCAGAAGAATGTTGAAAGTTCCCACAGAGATGGGATTTCTCAAAAGAATGTTGAAAGTTCCCACAGAGATGGGATTTCTCAGAAGAATGCTGAAAGTTCCCACAGAGATGGGATTTCTCAGAAGAATGTTGAAAGTTCCCTGGACAGATAAAAAGACCAATGAGGAAGTTCTCAAAGAGGCCGACACAAAAAGGCAGCTTCTAAAAAACATCATAATGAAACAATCAACATTTTCAGGCACATCATGAGAAGAGGAAAGTTGGAATACTTGGTTACAACTGGCAAAATAAAAGGAAAGAGAGATCGCGGGCGACAAAGAGAGAAAATACTGGATAGCTTGTTGTCATGGTATGGAAAACAGTCAACAACAGAACTGATACGATGCACTGTAGATAGAAGATTGTGGAAGGAAATGATCGCCTACGCCAACCGGTATGGCACATGATGATGAGTATCTATGTCTGAGTGTTGGCATACCAGAATACATATTGATGAGAACATACGAGACTCACGTACAATACTCATTATCTGTAATATTGTATTTGACTCTCAACTACAATATAACCAAATATTTCTGTTGTATTTGACTCTCAACTACAATATAACCAAATATTTCTGTTGTATTTGACTCTCTACTACAATATAACCAAATATTTCTGTTGTATTTGACTGTCTACTACAATATAACCAAATATTTCTGTTGTATTTGCTCTGACGGGACTTATATCTTCATCAGAGCGATTCGAACAACTTCTCTTAGTGAGAGTGAACTGGAGACACTAGAAATGGCTGAGACAATCTTCAATCACTGCTCACAGCTTGTGGTAAATATTTCTACCTTTTTTTTGTTTTGTAAGATTTTATGGGGACATGGAGGACATACATAGAATAGGGAAAGTTAGGGACATGGAGGACATACATAGAATAGGGGAAAGTTAGGGACATGGAGGACATACATAGAATAGGGGAAAGTTAGGGACATGGAGGACATACATAGAATAGGGGAAAGTTAGGGACATGGAGGACATACATAGAATAGGGGAAAGTTAGGGACATGGAGGACATACATAGAATAGGGGAAAGTTAGGGACATGGAGGACATACATAGAATAGGGGAAAGTTTGGGACATGGAGGACATACATAGAATAGGGGAAAGTTAGCGACATGGAGGACATACATAGAATAGGGGAAAGTTAGCGACATGGAGGACATACATAGAATAGGGGAAAGTTAGCGACATGGAGGACATACATAGAATAGTGGAAAGTTAGGGGCATGGAGGACATACATAGAATAGGGGAAAGTTAGGGACATGGAGGACATACATAGAATAGTGGAAAGTTAGGGACATGGAGGACATACATAGAATAGGGGAAAGTTAGGGACATGGATGACATACATAGAATAGGGAAAGTTAGGGACATGGAGGACATACATAGAATAGGGGAAAGTTAGGGACATGGAGGACATACATAGAATAGGGGAAAGTTAGGGACATGGAGGACATACATAGAATAGGGGAAAGTTAGGGACATGGAGGACATACATATAATAGGGGAAAGTTAGGGACATGGAGGACATACATAGAATAGGGGAAAGTTAGGGACATGGAGGACATACATAGAATAGGGGAAAGTTAGGGACATGGAGGACATACATAGAATAGGGGAAAGTTAGGGACATGGAGGACATACATAGAATAGGGGAAAGTTAGGGACATGGAGGACATACATAGAATAGTGGAAAGTTAGGGACATGGAGGACATACATAGAATAGTGGAAAGTTAGGGACATGGAGGACATACATAGAATAGTGGAAAGTTAGGGACATGGAGGACATACATAGAATAGTGGAAAGTTAGGGACATGGAGGACATACATAGAATAGTGGAAAGTTAGGGACATGGAGGACATACATAGAATAGTGGAAAGTTAGGGACATGGAGGACATACATAGAATAGTGGAAAGTTAGGGACATGGAGGACATACATAGAAAAGGGGAAAGTTAGGGACATGGAGGACATACATAGAAAAGGGAAAGTTAGGGACACGAAGAAATGAGGAAGGAGCTGTGATAAGAGAGTAGCAGGATGTAAGTGGGGGACATACATAGAATAGTGATGATTACATCTTGTGTAGTCTTACTCACTTAATATTATATTTTGTTCTTTAACTTTTATTCACTTAAAATATTCTCCCAACATCTCTTGACGTGTCACCTTTAATCACACTATTCTCCTAACATCTCTGACTTGTCTCCTTTAATCACACTATTCTCCTAACATCTCTGACTTGTCTCCTTTAATCACACTATTCTCCTAACATCTCTGACTTGTCTCCTTTAATCACACTATTCTCCTAACATCTCTGACTTGTCTCCTTTAATCACACTATTCTCCCAACATCTCTGACTTGTCTCCTTTAATCACACTATTCTCCTAACATCTCTGACTTGTCTCCTTTAATCACGCTATTCTCCCAACATCTCTGACTTGTCACCTTTAATCACACTATTCTCCCAACATCTCTGACGTGTCACCTTTAATCACACTATTCTCCTAACATCTCTGACTTGTCTCCTTTAATCACACTATTCTCCTAACATCTCTGACTTGTCTCCTTTAATCACACTATTCTCCTAACATCTCTGACTTGTCTCCTTTAATCACGCTATTCTCCCAACATCTCTGACTTGTCACCTTTAATCACACTATTCTCCCAACATCTCTGACTTGTCTCCTTTAATCACACTATTCTCCCAACATCTCTGACTTGTCTCCTTTAATCACACTATTCTCCCAACATCTCTGACTTGTCTCCTTTAATCACACTATTCTCCTAACATCTCTGACTTGTCTCCTTTAATCACACTATTCTCCCAACATCTCTGACTTGTCTCCTTTAATCACACTATTCTCCTAACATCTCTGACTTGTCTCCTTTAATCACACTATTCTCCCAACATCTCTGACTTGTCTCCTTTAATCACACTATTCTCCTAACATCTCTGACTTGTCTCCTTTAATCACACTATTCTCCTAACATCTCTGACTTGTCTCCTTTAATCACACTATTCTCCCAACATCTCTGACTCGTCTCCTTTAATCACAATATTCTCCTAACATCTCTGACTCGTCTCCTTTAATCACACTATTCTCCCAACATCTCTGACTCGTCTCCTTTAATCACAATATTCTCCTAACATCTCTGACTCGTCTCCTTTAATCACACTATTCTCCTAACATCTCTGACTTGTCTCCTTTAATCACACTATTCTCCCAACATCTCTGACTCGTCTCCTTTAATCACAATATTCTCCTAACATCTCTGACTCGTCTCCTTTAATCACACTATTCTCCTAACATCTCTGACTTGTCTCCTTTAATCACACTATTCTCCCAACATCTCTGACTCGTCTCCTTTAATCACAATATTCTCCTAACATCTCTGACTCGTCTCCTTTAATCACACTATTCTCCTAACATCTCTGACTTGTCTCCTTTAATCACACTATTCTCCCAACATCTCTGACTCGTCTCCTTTAATCACACTATTCTCCTAACATCTCTGACTTGTCTCCTTTAATCACACTATTCTCCTAACATCTCTGACTTGTCTCCTTTAATCACACTATTCTCCTAACATCTCTGACTCGTCTCCTTTAATCACACTATTCTCCTAACATCTCTGACTCGTCTCCTTTAATCACACTATTCTCCTAACATCTCTGACTCGTCTCCTTTAATTTCCTCAACAGGAGAACAAAAATGACCTGAAAACAATACTCAATTTTATATACGACGTTGAGGAGCGTCCTACGTTGCTGGAGCGTATAGATATGAACTATGCCTTACAGGCGGTGCTTAATTTAGAGGTCTTTACTAGTATGTGGTAAGTGGCTGCCATTTCTTTGTTTCTCTCATGTCTCTATGTCTCTCTCAGGTCTCTATGTCTCTCTTATGTCTCCATGTCTCTCTCATGTCACTATGTCTCCATGTCTCTCTTATGTCTCCATGTCTCTCTCATGTCTCTATGGCTCTCTTATGTCTCTCTCATGTTTCTATGTCTCCATGTCTCTCTTATGTCTCTATGTCTTTCTCATGTCTCCATGTCTCTCTTATGTCTTCATGTCTTTCTCATGCCTCCATGTCACTCTCACGACTCCACGTCTCTTAAATATCTCCACATCTCTTATGTATTATATCTTCATGTATCTTATATATCTCAAAATCTCTTACATATCTCCATATCTGATACATATCTTCATGTCTCTTACACATCTCCATATCTCTTACATATCTCTTACATATCTTCATGCCTCTTACTTGTCAACATGTCTCTTACATATCTCTATATCTCTTACATATCTTCATGTCTCTTTCTTACATATCTCTAAATCTCTTACATATATTCATGTCTCTTACATATCTCTTACATATCTTCATGTCTCTTACATATCTCCATGTCTCTTACATTTCTCCATATCTCTTAAATATCTCTATATCTCTTACATATATTCATGTCTATTACATATCTCTTACATATCTTCATGTCTCTTACATATCTCCATGTCTCTTACATATCTCCATGTCTCCTTACATATCTCCATGTCTCTTACATATCTCCATGTCTCTTACATATCTCCATTTCTCTTAGTTACAACCCTACTTTATATAACCACCACCTCCCTACCATTTCCCTGTCCATGTTTGTTACATTTCTGGTCTGATGTCTTTGTTTCCATTACTCACCGTTGACATATCGTTGCCCTCTGTGACTTTCATCTATCTGATTGTCACAGTTATATTGTCTGTTTGTCACAATTATATTGTCTGTTTGTCACAATTATATTGTCTGTCACAATTATATTGTCTGTTTGTCACAATTATATTGTTTGTGTTTGTCACAATTATATTGTCTGTTTGTCACAATTATATTGTTTGTGTTTGTCACAATTATATTGTTTGTGTTTGTCACAATTATATTCTTTGTGTTTGTCACAATTATATTGTCTGTTTGTCACAATTATATTGTCTGTTTGTCACAATTATATTGTCTGTTTGTCACAATTATATTGTCTGTTTGTCACAATTATATTGTTTGTGTTTGTCACAATTATATTGTGTTTTTGTCACAATTATATTGTGTTTTTGTCACAATTATATTGTTTGTGTTTGTCACAATTATATTGTTTGTGTTTGTCACAATTATATTGTTTGTATTTGTCACAATTATATTGTCTGTTTTTCACAATTATCGTGTCTGTTTGTCACAATTATATTGTCTGTATGTCACAATTATATTGTCTGTATGTCACAATTATATTGTCTGTATGTCACAATTATATTGTCTGTATGTCACAATTATATTGTCTGTTGTCACAATTATATTGTCTGTGTGCCACAATTATATTGTCTTTTTGTCACAATTATATTGTCTGTATGTCACAATTATATTGTCTGTATGTCACAATTATATTGTCTGTTGTCACAATTATATTGTCTGTTTGTCACAATTATATTGTCTGTTTGTCACAATTATATTGTCTGTTTGTCACAATTATATTGTCTGTATGTCACAATTATATTGTCTGTTGTCACAATTATATTGTCTGTTTGTCACAATTATATTGTCTGTATGTCACAATTATATTGTCTGTTGTCACAATTATATTGTCTGTTGTCACAATTATATTGTCTGTATGTCACAATTATATTGTCTGTTGTCACAATTATATTGTCTGTTGTCACAATTATATTGTCTGTTTGTCACAATTATATTGTCTGTTGTCACAATTTTATTGTCTATATGTCACAATTATATTGTCTGTTGTCACAATTTTCTACTCTTCATTTGTTTCCTATCATTTTCCCCTATTGTTACCTACTTCTTGTCCACAATTGTTACCTACTTCTTGTCCACAATTGTTGCCTACTTCTTGTCCACAATTGTTACCTACTTCTTGTCCACAATTGTTACCTACTTCTTGTCCACAATTGTTGTCTACTTCTTGTCCACAATTGTTGTCTACTTCTTGTCCACAATTGTTGCCTACTTCTTGTCCACAATTGTTACCTACTTCTTGTTCACAATTGTTGCCTACTTCTTGTCCACAATTGTTGTCTACTTCTTGTCCACAATTGTTGTCTACTTCTTGTCCACAATTGTTGTCTACTTCTTGTCCACAATTGTTGCCTACTTCTTGTCCACAATTGTTGCCTACTTCTTGTCCACAATTGTTGCCTACTTCTTGTCCACAATTGTTGACTACTTCTTGTCCACAATTGTTGCCTACTTCTTGAACACAAATTGTTGCCTACTTCTTTTCCACAATTGTTGTCTACTTCTTGTCCACAATTGTTGCCTACTTCTTGTCCACAATTGTTGCCTACTTCTTGTCCACAATTGTTACCTACTTCTTGTCCACAATTGTTGCCTACTTCTTGTCCACAATTGTTACCTACTTCTTGTCCACAATTGTTGCCTACTTCTTGTCCACAATTGTTGTCTACTTCTTGTCCACAATTGTTGCCTACTTCTTGTCCACAATTGTTGCCTACTTCTTGTCCACAATTGTTGTCTACTTCTTGTCCACAATTGTTACCTACTTCTTGTCCACAATTGTTACCTACTTCTTGTCCACAATTGTTGCCTACTTCTTGTCCACAATTGTTGTCTACTTCTTGTCCACAATTGTTGTCTACTTCTTGTCCACAATTGTTGCCTACTTCTTGTCCACAATTGTTACCTACTTCTTGTCCACAATTGTTGCCTACTTCTTGTCCACAATTGTTGTCTACTTCTTGTCCACAATTGTTACCTACTTCTTGTCCACAATTGTTGCCTACTTCTTGTCCACAATTGTTACCTACTTCTTGTCTACAATTGTTGCCTACTTCTTGTCCACAATTGTTGTCTACTTCTTGTCCACAATTGTTACCTACTTCTTGTCCACAATTGTTGCCTACTTCTTGTCCACAATTGTTACCTACTTCTTGTCCACAATTGTTGCCTACTTCTTGTCCACAATTGTTACCTACTTCTTGTCCACAATTGTTACCTACTTCTTGTCCACAATTGTTGCCTACTTCTTGTCCACAATTGTTACCTACTTCTTGTCCACAATTGTTGCCTACTTCTTGTCCACAATTGTTGCCTACTTCTTGTCCACAATTGTTGCCTACTTCTTGTCCACAATTGTTGCCTACTTCTTGTCCACAATTGTTGACTACTTCTTGTCCACAATTGTTGCCTACCTCTTGTCCACAATTGTTGCCTACCTCTTGTCCACAATTGTTGCCTACTTCTTGTCCACAATTGTTACCTACTTCTTGTCCACAGTAGTTGCTTACTTCTTGTCCACAATTGTTGCCTACCTCTTGTCCACAATTGTTGCCTACCTCTTGTCCACAATTGTTGCCTACTTCTTGTCCACAATTGTTGCCTACCTCTTGTCCACAATTGTTACCTACTTCTTGTCCACAATTGTTGCCTACCTCTTGTCCACAATTGTTGCCTACCTCTTGTCCACAATTGTTGCCTACTTCTTGTCCACAATTGTTGCCTACTTCTTGTCCACAATTGTTGTCTACTTCTTGTCCACAATTGTTGCCTACCTCTTGTCCACAATTGTTGCCTACCTCTTGTCCACAATTGTTGTCTACTTCTTGTCCACAATTGTTGCCTACTTCTTGTCCACAATTGTTGCCTACTTCTTGTCCACAATTGTTGCCTACTTCTTGTCCACAATTGGCCACGTATTTCATGCCCATTAATGTTTATTTTTAATGCCTGTCTTTCTTATATATCTATTATTGTTACATTTTTCTTGTCTACAACTGTTACGTCACATATTTATTGTCCGCCATTGTTACGTATTTCTTGTCTACAACTGTTACGCTACATGTTTAATGTCCACCATTGTTACATATTTCTTGTCTACAACTGTTACGTTACATGTTTATTGTCCATGATTGTTACAAATTTCTTATACACAAATAAACATGGAGAAGTTACTCCCAGCATGAAATACAAATACAGGCCGTTGATAATAGTAACCAAACAATAAGATGTCTACGGGCTGTGCTTTTTACAGAGAAATGTTGAAAGTGAAGAGGCTTGAGATCTCTGGTCCCCCTAAGTCTGTCATGCAGACTTACTTCTATGATTTTCATTCTCTCTGACTGTTAAGGGCTGTAGGCAAACCCTCATTTCCATTCTCCCGCCTCAGGATGTCCTTCCTGTAGTCATTCTTTCATTTGGTTCCCGGCGGATTAACCAGTCATTTAAGCTAAGTGATTTTATATTTTATATATACATATATTCTCCTATTCTTTCTATATTCTTATCTTAGCTCTCTTCTTTTTTCATTTTTTCATCATCCTACTTTTTTCTTTTTTATCCTCTTCTTCTGATCATGTATTTATAGATAATTGTGTTTCACCGTTTGTTTTCGTTG